>CM062805.1:588737480-589124980 GCA_031772625.1 Pinus tabuliformis
GATGGAGAAGCCCAAACAGATGAGACACCCGCTTACACTCTCTTGGTAAGAGAGGTCGTCATCAGAAGGTTGTAGAATGAGCTACTGATTGTTCAACAGGAACTAGCTCAGCACAAAGAAAAGGTTGTCCCTCTGCATGAACATCAAGGGTTGAGGAAGAAGTTCGAAGCACTTACCATGACTGAAGATGAGACTTTTGCTCAATATAAGGCTGAGTAAAAGAAGGTTGAAATATTAAAGGTTAATTGCAAAAGGCTAGAGAAAAAATTGATACCATCTGATCTCTTTATTTAGACACCCTATTATGTCAAGCCCCTGCCACAAATTATGCCTTATTCCTGATGGAAAGATACCTCCTGCTAAAAGTCAAAGCCGCTAAGGCTTGAAAATCGGTAGAGATCAAAAAAACCCTGGACTTTATCAAATGATTCAGAGAGCATGATGAGAAGGTTCAGTGCCTCCTTTGTGAACTTTATAAGCATAATTTATTTTTATAAGATGATGGGGACAACCACCCTGGCCCTTTTATAGGAGATGTCCAATTTTAGGCATTCCTCTCATTTGTTACCAACCAACTCAAGTGGGCCAAGGCTCACAATACTTTCAAAAAACTTGAGAATGGCATTGACCTACAGGTTAGAGGGGAGTCTACACAACCATTACTCCTATCTGTCAGGCATAAACAGTTTATGCAATGAGCCAGTGTTGTAGGAAAATTGGGGCCACTCCATACTGATATCATTCAGGTTGGAAAAACCGAGAGCCATTTGGATATTGGAACTTCAAAGCCGCCTCTTGTTGTTTCTATAAATACAATAATATGATTTTAATGATGGAGCTTGATTGTATAGGATGTCGTTACAGACCCCCAATCATATGGTATCCTCCTGATTAATACCGCAGTGGCTATAACTTGAAGTATCAAGAGGTAACCCAAGCTTTTGTTGTCCTTAAGCAGAAAAATGGTTTTAGGAATTACAAGGAGGAGGTATATCCTGCTTATTCCCTAACTCAGTTGCATCTAAACTACTCACTTTCATGTGGACATGCAACAAGGTAAGCTGGGGAGTATGTTGGGTCAGGAAAAAGGTATGATTTCTCTTCGTAAATTGCTTTATTTAACCTTCATCCTTATATGATTATCTCTGTTTATAGATTAAAATAAGGAAAATATCGGCTAAATTTGGATGAAAGCATTTGGTGACAAAATAGGAAAATCTAGCATAAGAAACTAATTTTTTGCTATCTTTGTATGCAGAAGATGCGGATTGGGCAAAAGTCGTTCAATTGACAGAACAACACAAGGCCATAAAAGGGAAACTACAACATCTTTGGCAGACAAGGTAGCGGGAGATCAGCCTGAAAAATGTTATTTTATCACATGATCAGATTATGTATTGTGAAATCCTCAAGATCCCCTGATCCTGAGGATTCACTTTTATCTAGTTACTCTTTTATGTTACATAGGGCCGAAAGGAAATTAGAGACAGTTCAAACTTTGATAATCTGTAATTATTCTTTCTTAAAACATATAACATTGTTGTCTTAGTGAATTTGTAAGCTATTACTTGCATTAATGAAAGAAGGTTTTATTTAATACATATTCATATTCTGAGTTCTTATTAAGTAGAGGCTTCTGGCAACTCTGGGCCCGGTCACGAGAAGTTCTACTTCTTCCTTGTGTTATAGTCTTTCTATTTAGTCTTTGCTATTTGATTAATGTTCAGTCATTGGTTATTTCATTTATCGTAAAGATTTGTGATATTGATTCATATTGTTGTTCAATTAGATTCAAAGTGAAGCCATGTGACATACTTAAGTAATGCTTTGATTGGAATGAGTGAATTAGTGTTAATAGCAGATTGTTGTTCATTTCGAGTGATGTTATCATAGATCCTAGAGATAATTCCAATTAATTTCCACAGGTTGCAATATAGATCATTTGCTATTTTGTTGTATGCGTTCTTGCTATTCAATTGCTACTTGTTGTTCAATTACCGATTGTTGTTCAATTACTGTTTGTTGTTCAATTGAGATTGCTGGTTAATTTGGATTGCTATAGATTAACAATGTTGTTCAATAGTTATAGTTTCTTTCCTTGATTGAGTGAGTTAGCCTTAAGTCTATTTGAACAATCCCAAGTGTGATTCTTATTTGCATTCAGTTTCAATTGATTTCGGAACAAGTTGCATAGAATTGCAGAGTGTGTTAAGAGTATTTCTTCCATAGTTAGTTCTTTCCAGAATTGTGTGGATTAAATTGAAGAATTAGTCATTAGTGATTGCAACGATTCATCATTAGATAACCTCTAGATTCACTGCATATATTGTGTTGACACTCTTGAGATAAAAAGACTTACCTCGGGTTGACAGCTAATGTAGGGATTGAGATTGCCTGTAAAAGACATCTTAGTGAGCCAACACACATGCATGTTGATATGTTTGCTAAATATTTCATTCATGTTTTGCATGCACTGTCAATCACTTCTGCTATCACTTAGTGTCTCCATACATTCACTATCTTATTTTCTTTCAGTTTCTCGTTGGCAAGTCGGGCCAACCTTTGTCGGGACTCTCCCTCACTGAGACTTCATTACACAACCTAGGAAGGAAGGCTATGCCTTCCTCTCTAGAAATGCACATTTTTTCCCATCACTGGCCTTTGGGAATGTTTTCCCATTTCTAGAGGATAGTGACTACTGTCCCAGGAAATTTTGCAATTTAGTCCCTGGGCTTGCAGGCCTTCCCAACTAGAATTGCGCATTGCGCAATCCCAATAGCGAGAAGCCAGTCTGGCTTGCACATTGTGTAGATCTAGTAGCCAGTCTTTCCTCCCAGATAGCCCAGACTTCCCTTTGCACAGTTCTGGTATCCAGTCGCTAAGCTTCCCAGAAGAAATTACATAATCTTGCTAATCAGTTTCCCAGGTATGTGCTGTTTCATTCCCCAGAATTTTCTTTATTTTTGCTGACAAATTTCTTGCAATGCATGTTGCTTATCTCTAGATATTTCAGGTGTTCATCTGTCTTAATGGCTTCCAATAGAACAAGATCTGAGGACACTAATGGAAATATAGCTGGAACAGCAACTGAGCAAGTGTCTTCTAGTCTGTCCATTTATGAAGACACAAAGTTGTATCTAGACAAGGACATCAAACTGAAGTGGCAAGAGGTCATTGAAACATTTTCTCTTTTGGGGAACACCTCAAAGACCGTCAGGTGTACATGAAATTCATAAGTACAGCTTATATTGGATTTCATGCAGATATCCTATGTTCCCATGCACAGACATGATACACTAGATTGTCTCTCACACTAATCCCGAGAAGATGACCTTAAGCAGTGTCTGTAGGATGAAGGTTATGACCTTCTGGGAATAGGATTATGATGAGATGTATCAGATGTCAAAGCACGTGACTATCATGGAGACTCCATTCAGCTTACCCAACAACAATGCTAACTCCATAGACATTCTGAAGGATTGGGTAAAGGAGCCAGCTCATTTTAGAATGGCACCCAACCAGGTCTACAAGACAAAGATACTGAGGAAGGCATACCAATACTTGATCATATTTTCTTGTTGACTGTATGGAAAAAAAGTATGGAAACCTTCCCACAAAGTTGGTTAGTTTCACTAGACCAAGTGGCTAAATAAGGAAAACCATGTAACTGGTCCGGCATACTGGCTCATCAGCTGAAGGAGCAAGTCACAAAGGCTCGACAATCACCCGGAGCTATGCATGAAAAATTTACATGTCCGCCTACATCTTGGATGCAGTCTATCCCCGACAGGAGTACCTAGGCTTGGAGTGTTCATGGTCAACGAAAGAGACTGTTGTGAACACATATTTCAAGTTCTTGTCTGAATGCAGCTTCAAAGGAGTAATCACATGACTATTCGATCATTTTGTCGTCCCTTTGTACAAGATGATATTCGAACAAGATCTACCCTGCATGTCAAAGGAAGAAATGGAAGCATTGATAGGTATTACAGATTGGTATGCCTCACCATCCAACACTTTCATCCGAATGTTCAGTGTGGAGAAGCCTCCGCATGTTCTGCCAAAGTTTTCCTTGGACATACTTGTCATGGAGGAAATAACATATCACATCTCGGTAGGGTTGACAAAGAGACTACAACAGAAGAAGAAGGCACCTTGGCCCACTCTTATGTTGTGGATTGGGTTATATGAGAACCGAAGTATCAAGAAAGTGGATGTTGAAGAAGAAATGATGAAGAAGTACTTGTTCGACCTCCATATGACTCACATTGCATTGTGAAGGATCACTCCACGAGATTTTAGTTCAACTGGATCTACGGGGCATTTCATTGGGCTGAGGAGGACCCATGGAGATATTGCTATAGTTTCTCTAGACCCAATGAACTGGTTGGATTCGATGTGGAATGGTTAGAGAAGCAGCATCACGAAGAGCACCAGCAGTAGCAGCAAAGCCAAGCATACCAGTGCACGACAAAGGGAAGAGGAAGATTGTCGATTGCATGGAGGAGGAGCAAAGCTACAAGTTTTGAGTAGATCCACTTGTAGATAAAGAAACTATGGCTATAGAGGCAAAGAAGTAGCAAAACAACAAGTGAATCATACGAAGGAAGAAGGATAAGAAGAGAATGAAAGAAGCAGAGAAGGAGTTGTATGAGCTGAGGGAGAAACTACAGAAGGAACAAGAGATGCACAAATAGGAGAGGAAAGTGCAACAACAACAGATATAGCAAGGGGCACATCATGTGAAAATAGATGAAGCAGTGGCCATACAAGTAGTTGATTCATCTGAATAGCTGGCATCAGGTGAACAGGGTGAACCATCGCAGGGGCAAGACTTTTCTCATGAGATAGAACATGCACTTCAACAGTTGGATGTAGACATGGAGCAGCAGGAGTTGGAATAGGACACTGACCTTATGCCTCACCACAAAGAGGTTGACTCGCTCACTTCAATGCATCTAGAAGAGGAGCAAGTTTTAGAAGATCAAGAAGGCACTGAGATCCTTGGTGATCAGCTGGAAAAAGAGATGCAGAACATCTCATTTGATGAATCCCAACATAGAGTTGTTAAGTCGCACAGAGTGTCAACTCTAGAGGATCAAACATCTCTTGCACAAGTTGAATAATGAGTGATTATGATTGATGTGCGCAAGCATCCAACTACTTTGGCTGATGCAACCAGAGTGTATGCCGAAAAAACTAGCTCAAGTGTTCATTTTCTTATAGCTGAGAATGAGAAAATGGCGAAGGAACTATAGGTGGTCAAACAAGGAGGAGACTTGGTGACAATGTCCCCTTGAGCTGAACCTGAGAACGCAATACTAGATGAAGTATTTTCCCTTGACACAGTTATACGAGCATTGTACTCCAAGTTTGGTACCGTGCACAAGGCGGTCATCCATCTCAACAGATGGCAGTAGCGATGTGCTAGGAAAGCATGCATCTTGACAAACATACATGTTGTTGTTGATGACATGCAAACATGGATGATGAAGTACAAGGGGGCCCCACTTCACTTGCCAAATATTATGAGGCCAAATGCAGTCGAGCTAAAAGAACATATCTGGAGTTAGATCTGGAATTATGAGGACCTCCCGCAACTCATCACTAGCATATAGGCTTCGCATGCACAAGCATTCAAGAGCATGGATGTTGTGGTGTGCACACATGTGATCCCATCACTTGGGACTCTCACCCAGGTGAAGACCAAGAAGCACGTCCAACTAGAGTTTGACTTGTACTTCGACGAATTGATGTGCGTCGCCACCAACCCAGAGTTTCCTATTAGTGCAGACATCATGCACAAGTATGTTGCTTGTCTGACCACATTGAATACAATGATGCACATGCTTTCAGATGAGTTGGACAAAGGAGCCCGAGCAGTGTACCTAGATGCTATGGAGGCGAAGGTAATTTTTTGGATAGATGTCACCGCAGAACACACGGACACTATCAGAGACTATGGAGCTTGGCATCAATATGTTACTATTGATCAACATGAGAATGTTGAGCAATTGGACTTCTATAGTTGTCTAAGTCAGAGTGATGTCTAGTTTGGCTTGCTGAAGCCATTCTATTCACATGGGTACATGTGCATTATAATGTTGAGTCATGTCAAGTGTAAGTCAAGTGTCAATAGTGAATGTAACAGTCATAGAGTAGGTGAAGAGTCATGAGGCTAGTTGAACAGTCACAAAGGGGAATGTCAAGGGCCACCCCACCCTTTGCTATAAATAGTTCCTCATAACTCATTATATAGGATTTTGGTCAGTGAAGCTTCTGATAAGACTATCTTGAAGAAAGCTTGGATAGTATTGTAACATGCCTTAGCTTCTCCACTGCACAGAGCTAGTTCATCTCTTTGGAGGAGCAGGCAGATGTGGCTGTAATGTTCCACTGTTGGGGCTAGCAGGTTTACATGGATGTATTGTATGATTAGGACTTACACTTCTTTATATAATAAAAGCTAGCACATTTTCATGCATATGTTGTTATTTTAGTTGGAATGCTCTGGTTTCTTAGAAATATATGTTGTTTACTTATGTATTTATGTACAAACTGCTTCGTATGCAATTATATGAATCTCGTTGCCAATGTGTTGTTGGTTTAACCATCACTTTGGATTGTCGACTGTTCTTCTTTCTAGCTTGTGATGCATCTTCTAAGCTCGGTAGTACTATAGGTTGCTAAGGGGCACACTCATCTCAACCCCCATGTGTTAGAACCTCTTATTCACCTTCCTTGACTCACTGCAGTGGTCACACCCTTGCTACTGATAGAGTTATCTTAATTTCCTATGTGCAACATCACGGTCAAGGAATTACCTTACGATCCACTGTTGGTACTTCTACACAAAATGGTATGAGGTCTAACTGGGACTTCTTACTGGGGAGATCACCTTGACATGTTGGTGGGTCCAACACCATCAACATTTCTGGCACTAGAAGGAGTGCCAGATGACAAGGTGTGTCCTCTCATCTAGTTTTGAACCTCTGCATAACTTTCATGGATTCTTGCACTCTTCTTCCACCACGATGTTTTTCGAATCGTGAATATGTCTCCATCACGAGGGAGTTTTTTGATCTCTTGTCCACTTTCGCATATGATGGTGAAGGAGAAGTGGCCTGGGCTGAGAACTTACATGGCTTTCTTTCCATGCTTCATGAGGAAGATGGATGTTCTCACGAACAAGCTAGCTTGTTGCTTGCACACAAACTTTGCGAATCTCCACATAGATGGTTGCTCAGCGTACCGGCTGACAATGTGCACTCACTTGAGCACTTATGTGATCTTATTGAAGACACTTTCTATCATTTTGATCTAGACCATCTTGACCGGAAATTGTTACGACAATGGAAGGCTCTGCGTGAATCAGTGATTGATTTTTGGCAGTGCTTCTGCGACTTGCAGTTTCAAGCTCCGAGGAGCCAGATGAAATTTTCTTATCTTTGGGACTAGTTCGAGTATTAACTTAAGAAATCTTCCCATCCAAAGAAGAAATTTGAGATCAAGCCTCGTTCAAAATTCTTCATTGGTGGAGCCACGCAATCTCATGTGGATGCGGTCACTGTCTCGACTGATTCTCCGCCTTCCTCTCATTCAACAACTCCACCACTGCCAAGTGTTGTTGAATATCATGCTCACACACCTGTTTATCTTTCACATTCTCCCAAAATCACTTCACTTAATTTTTGCGCAGATTTGGTTGTGAGTCCTTCAAGTTCTCTTATGCATTATGTTTTACAACCTCTGTCTTCGCACTCAGGTGTTCCTCCAGATGATGTTGTCTTTTGTTCATCCATTCCAGACTTTTCACTTGTTGTGAATGAGGAACAACTCATTGACGGAGTTGGTGTTGCACAAGCAACATGCACTATCATTTATGAAGAGTATGGGTGGGAGCTTGAGCATCAACACATGACAAAGGAGGACTCCCTTCCATCTGAGCCCCCTCTGTTCTTTCCTAACATCTTTGGTAAACCTTCCATCCATGATTTCACATATGTATCTTCATCTATAGATGCACCCATTGTTGATCACTTGTAGGACTCACTGGATGATGGTTCATCATTCGACAATGGAGAGGATAAGCTATTCATTGAAAATCCACTTGAGCTTTCATCCACCTTTCCCAGAAACACAGAGGATGAGTTTGTTCATTTTCATCTTCCCCTCTATTTGATTCATCTGATCATGAGGATGCCAATGAAATCATTGATTTTTTTTTATCATGGTGGTCAAGATCCATTTGTTTCCGTATTTGATCACGATCATGACTCTATCACAGTTGATCTTTCGAAGCCACCAGTTTATGATGATCTATCTGATGATGAAGTTGAAACACCCAAGACTATCGAGGAACTTCAGAACGAGCTGATGGTTATGTCAAGTCCCCACTTTCTTGGGGTTAGTCTCACTTCCGATTAGGAAACTATTCAATCACCCAAGGCTCATCATCACTCATCTGTATGCATTGAAGATCCATCTCACACATAGATCACACTTCCTCCACTTGAACTGCATGATCCCATCGCTCATTCATTGAAGGATACTTACATTGAAAGCACTCATTCGTGACACAAGTTATCTTTGTTTCTTTCATTTGCTTGCATGTCTCAGTCAAGAGTGTGCTTATGCTTCAAAGTTGAACATAGTGTAACATAACACCATGATAAGTACATGGACTGCTCATCATGCACTTTCACTCACTTATGTCCTGTGGGCACTGTCAAACACGAAGTGTGGTTATCTTCATTGTTATATCTTTCTTGGTTGCTGGTTCGCACAGCTTGGTTTCTCACAGACCAAGCCTTCACCAACATGGGTCAACCAATTTGCTAGTGGCTACATTGGAAATATCTCTTCACTTGATCAAGCCCATGCACCGTTAGTTTAGGAGTAGGAGTAGTGTTTGCTTTCAGTCAGTTTTCTTGCATTCTTGTTTGCGTATTCAATTTGTTTGCTTGTTTGTTTACTTTCTTGTTTCCTTACTTGCTTTTCTTTCACTTTTTTTTTCTAATCTTGCTTTGGTTTGTTGTTTGTTAGTTTACTTGTTTCATTCATAGGTTAGTTTTGCATGAAACCATGTATGACTCTTGAAGTGAGCTGGGTGAAGTACAAGAGCGCTTGTACAACTACCACAGCTTGGTCATCTATCATCTTGCCTATGTATGAAGAACTTGTTACTTTTAGTCAATGATACGTCGAAGGAAAATACGTACTATTCAAAGTGAACCTTGGCGAAAACACAATGCTTGCATGCTAATTAGTGTGACTTTCTCTAGTTGGTTGTTTTTGGGTTAACCCTTGTCAGCTCAGTAAAGTAGAGTAAGGTGATGGGAAAAACCTTAACAAGCACATTAGAGATATATTTAACTACTTCTCTGTTGGAAAAACCTCTTGTACTCTCAATAAGTCGGGATCCCTCATCCACCTCTGAAATGAATAAGTTCTACGCACTGTTGAAAAAATGAAAAGTAAAAAAAAAAAATTGAAAAATGAATAAGGCGAAAGAAGAGAAAGGCCTCTTGCATAGGGAGGTGATGTAATAACTCTGCCGGGATACTGACCAGGCTCGCTAGTAGAGGAGCCATGCTTGTGTTCCTATGTGACTCCAACAGGGTATTGTCTAGGCCTGCTGTCAGTGGAACAACACCAAAGATGAAACTAAGACTCTAACGACTATATTGCTTGTGCACCTATATACCCCTCAACCCTAATCGAAAAAAATGTCCTTCCTTGGCTTGGAATGTGTGTCAACCAACAAGGAACTTGGCAGATGCTGCATCTTACAATCAAGCTAGTGTGAAACCAAGATGAGATGAGAACTGAACAATACTTCCAGAGGTGTTAGACTTGTTTCTCATGAACAAGGTCCATTCGGAGAGCTGGATTTCTACCAGTGTGTCGCCAAGTGTTGTAGCAACTACAATCACCCTCCAAAATTTTTTCTTAGCCCATTTTTGAGCCTCCCTACCAACCTTTCACAGCTCCTTGTCTTTCTTCATCAAGTACACAAGCTTTAGTGTTTTTCATGTACAAAGGTAGCCTGTTAAGCACATCTTGATGCATTCCCATCACAGGTTGTTCACTCGGACTTGGTCCTGTTGTAGGCTGAGAAACTTCCCCAAGAAAATTGCACATTTCTGGAGGGAAACCAACCTTCCCTCCATCAATTACGCAATTTTGTCTGGAAACCTGCTGGGCTCCAAAATTGTGCAATCCTGCTAGCCAACACTCGCAGTAGAAATTGTGAAATTCCCCCAGTAGTGTTGCTCAACCAGAATTTGCACAAATCTGGGCAAAATTTAGCTTCTCTGTTGAGAAATCGCACAAACTTCCTCGGCGGTCAGCCCATCTCCCAACCAAAAATGCGCATTTTTCTCAAGCAGCTGATCAGCTGCATGAATGAGCAGTCTGGTTGACCAGTTCCACCCGGGTCCAAGGAAACTTGACTTGTATTCATGCATGACTTGCTCTTCCCAGAATAGAAAAAGGCAACATGCAAAGGCATCCCATGATTCAGGGAAATATTTTTATAGTCGAGGGTTACATGAAAAGTTGTTTTAGAAGCTTCCCTCCAAGTGTTACATTTTCCTAGATTTGTGGCATGCACGTCATGGGCCCAAAATTATTTATTTGATGTAGCAAAGCTCATTCTTTCACATTGATATTAGAGCTATGACATCCCACGGCACATCCAAGAATCTTTGACACATCCGTCTTAGCTATTCATGGGTAAGTGGTCTCAACTTGCCTTTTCAAGCATTTCTTTTGCTTTTTGTGTATTCGCATGTGTGAGTGTTGTTTGCTTGATTTATTTGAGTTCTTGCTATCACTTACATGTATACTAGCTTGTCCTAGCTCTGTTTCAGTTTTCGTTGTTATCTCACTGTTGTCGCATGCATGAAATTATGTTGCATGAACATTCGCCCAACCAACGAACTGCTTCACCCACATGCATGTTGATTTGTTTTTGGAATATTTCATTCATGTTTTGCATGCACTGTCAATCAATTCTTCTATCACTTAGTGTCGCCATGTATCCACTGTCTTAGTTTATTTCAGTTGTCTATCAACGAGTTAGGCCAACCTTGCCCTGGACTCTAGCTCACTGAGACCACATTACGAAATCTGGGGAAGGCTCTGCCTTCCTCTCCATAAATGCACATTTTCTCTGAGCACTAGAATCTAGGACTCTTTTGCATATTTTTGGAGGACAGTGACTGCTGGCCAAGGAAATTACACAATTTAGTCCCTGGGCCTAGAGTCCTTCCCAGCTGGAATTGCGCATTGCATAATCCTAGCAGCCAACACTCAGTCTAGATTATGCATTACGCAGATCCAGCAACCAGTCCTGCCTCCTAGACTTGCTTTTGCGTAGTTCTGGCAGCCAGTCACCCAACCTCCCAGAAGAAATTGTACAATCTTGCTCATCAGTTTTCCAGGTATGGGTTGTGTCATTCCCCAGAATTTTCTTTGTTTTCACTGACATATTTCTTGCAATGCATGTTGCTTGTCTCCAAATATTTCAGGTGTTCATATGTCTCAATGGCTTCCAAGAGAACAAGATCTCAGGACACTGATGGAAATGCATTTGGAGCAGTAGCTGAGCAAGTGTCTTCTAGTCTGTCGATCTATGAAGACACAAAGTTGTATCTAAACAAGGACATCAAACTGAAGTGGCAAGAGGTTAATGAAACATTTGCAGTCACTTTTGGGGAACATCTCGAAGATCGTTGGCTGTACATGAACATTCAAAAGTTTGTCTTATATCCCGTGTTCCCATCCACAAAAATGATACATTGTATCATCTCTCATACTAATCTTGAGAAGATGACCTTGAGTAGTGTCAGTAGGACGAAGCTTGTGACCTTCTGGGAACACGATTATGATGAGCTGTATCAAATGTCAAAGCTTGTTACTATCATGGAGACTCCATTCAACTTACCCAACAATAGTGCTAACTCTAGAGGCATTATGAAGGATTGGGTAAAGGAGCTAGCTCATTTTAGGATGACACCCAACCAGGTCTACAAGACAAAGATACTGAGGAAGGAATACCAATACTTGATCGTATTTTCTTTTCAACTATATGGACAAGCAAGCATAGAAACGTTCCCACAGAATTGGGTAGTTGCATTGGACCAAGTTGCTAGAGAAGGAAAACCACGTAACTGGTCTGGCATAGTGGCTCATCAGCTGAAGGAGAAAGTCATGAATGCTCGACAGTCACCTAGAGGTATGCATGTAGAAATTTACATGTCCACCTACATCCTGGATGCAGTTTGTGCCTGATAGGAGTTCCCAAGCTTGGAGTGGGCATGGTCAGCGATGGAGACTAGTGTGAACACATATTTCAAGTTGTTTACCAAATGCAACTTCAAAGGAGTAATCGCACTACTGTCCATTCATTTTTTCGTCCCTTTATACAAGTTGATATTTGAACAAGATCCACCCTGCACGTCAAAGGAAGCAATGGAGGCATTGATAGGTATTGCAGATCAATATGCCTCATCATCTGGCACTTTCATCCGAATGTTTAGTGCGGAGAAGCCTCCACATGTTCTGCCAAAGTTTTCCTTGGATGTAGTTGTCATGCAGGAAGTAGCATATCACATCTTGGTAGGATTGACAGCTAGACTGCAGTGGAAGAAGAAGGCTCCTTGACCCACTCTTCCATTGCGGATTGGGTTATATGAAATCCGTAGTATCAAGCAAGTGGATGTCGAAGCAGAATTAATGAAGAAGTACCTATTCGACCTCTAAAGCTAGAATCCATATGACCCACATTGCATTGTGAAGGATCATTGCACGAGAGTTCAGTTCAACTGGATCTACGGGGAATTTCATTGGGCCGAGTAGGACCCATGGAGATATTTCTACAGTTTCTCCACACCCAATGAACCTATCAGATTTGTTGTGGAATGGTTAGTGAAGCAGCATCATGGAGAATACTAACAGTAGCAGCAGTGGCAGCAGAGCAAAGGGAAGATGAAGATTTTCAATTGCATGGACGAGGAGCAAATATGCAAGTTTCGAGCATATCCAATTGTAGAGAAAGCAGCTATGGCTATAGAGGAAAAGAGGTAGTAGTGGGACAAGTGAATTGCACGAAGGCAGATGGATAAGAAGAGAATGGAAGAAGTAGAGAAGGATTTGCATGAGCTGAGGGAGCAACTCCGAAAGGAACAAGAGTTGTGCAAATAGGAGAGGGAAGCGCAGTAGCAACAGATATAGCAGGGGGCACATCATGTGCAAATAGATGAAGCAATGCTCGTACAAGTAGCTGATTCATCTGAAAAGATAGCATCAGGTTAATAGGGTGAACCATCGCATGGGCAAGACTTTGCTCATGAGATAGAACATGCACTTCAATAGTTGGATGCAGACATGGAGCAACAGGAGTTCAAACATGACACTGACCTTATGCCTCACCACAAAGAGGTCGACTCACTCACTTCAATGCATCTAAAAGAGGAGCAAGTCTTGAAAGGCCAAGGAGGCATTGAGATCCTTGGTGATGAGCTGGAAGAAGAGATGCACAACATCTCGTTTGATGAATCCTAACATAGAGTTGTGCAATCTCGCAGAGTGTTAATTCTGGAGGATTAAGCATCTCCTACGCAAGTTGAAGAATGAGTGATCATGATTAATGTGTGCAAGCATTCAACTACTTTGGCTGATGCAACTAGAGTGTATGCCAAAGCCACTAGCTTAAGTGTTCATTTTCTTAGAGATGAGAATGAGTGAATGACGAAGGAACTACAGGTGGCCAAGAAAGAAGGAGACTTGGTGACAATGTCTGCCCGAGCTGAACTGAAGAAGGAAATACTAGATGAAGTATTGTCCCTTGACACCGTTATGCGAACATTGTACTCTAGGTTTGGTACCATGCACAAGGTGGTTGTCCATCTCAAAGGATGGAAGCAACGATGTGCTAAGAAAACACGCATCTTGACGAACATACATGCTATTGTTGATGACATGCAAACATTGACGATGAAGTACAAGGGAGCCCCACTTCACTTGCCAAAGATGATGAGGCCAAATGTAGTCAAGCTAAAAGCACGTATCCGAAGTCAGATCTAGAATTATAAGGACCTCCCATAACTCTTCACTAGCATACAGGCTTCCCATGGATGAGTATTCAAGATCTTGGATGTTGTGGTGCACACACATGCAATCCCATCACTTGCGACTCTCACCTAGGTGAAGACCAAGAAGCAGGTCTGACTAGATCTTGAATCATACTTCGACGAGTTGATGTGCATCGCCACCAGCCCAGACTTGCCTATTAGTCAGACGAGTTGGATAGAGGACCCCGAGCAGTGTACCCGGATGCTATGGAGGCGAAGGTCAGGTTTCAAATTGATGTCACAGTGGAACCCACAGACACTGTTAGAGACTACAGAGCTTGGCATCAATATGTTACTGTTGATTAGCATGAGGATGTTGAGCAGCTAGACTTCTATAGTTGTGTAAGTTAGAGTGATGTCTAGTTTGGCTTGCTCAAGCCATTGTGTTGACATGGGTACATGTGCATTGCAATGTGTAAGTCAAGTATCAATAGTGAATGTAACAGTCATAGAGTAGGTGAAGAGTCATGAGGGTAGTTGAACAGTCACAAAGGGTAATGTCAAGGGCCACCCCACCATTTGCTATAAATAGTCCCTCATAAATTATTGTATAGGCTTTTGGTCAGCTAAGTTTCTGATAAGACTATCTTGAAGAAAGCTTGGACAATATCGTAACGCGCCTTGGCTTTTCCACTGCACGGAGCTAGTTCATCTCTTTGGAGGAGCAGACGGATGTGACTGTAACATTCCACTGTTGCGGCTAGAAGGTTTACATGGATGTATTGTATGATTGGGACTTACACTTCTTTATATAATAAGATCCAACACATTTTCTTGCCTATGTCATTATTGTAGTTTGACTGCTTGGTTTCTTAGCAATATATGTTATTTAACTTAATTATTTGCGTATGAACTGCTTCGTATGCAATTATATGAATCTTGTTGCAGATGTGTTGTTGGTTTACCCATCAATTCGGATTATCAAGTGATCTGCTTTCCAACTTATGATGCATCTTTGCTCATGTGTTCCCTTCTCAGCTGGGTACTGCTACAGGTTGCTAAGGGGTGCACTCATCTCAACTCCTATGTGTTAGAACCTCTCATTCACCTTCCTTGACTCACTTGTTATAGACATATTTGGGCACTGCAACCCCAATCACATATGTCCATAAAATAAGGGCTTCTAAGTCCCTAAAAGTGTTGTTTCATACCCTAAAGGAGCAAGGTCAGCTAATTACATCATCTCCCAGAAGTTCTCCATGAAAAACTACTCAGAACTGGTCAAAGCAGAACCATACAGACTGCCTAGTGCTAAAGGTGTAATGCATCTCACCTGCCACATGCAAAAAGCATGATGCATATTGGAAAACCCTTCTATAGGGTGTGATGAGCGAGAGTAGACTAATGGCACAAGCAGTTTGCTAGGTGGAAACCCAGAGAATCTTCTAGAAACTGCTCATTTGACACTTGCCTCTCTGAGTTCGCCTAGGGATGAGTAAGAGATCTAAAATCTCCATGTGGAACTAGGAACTATCAGAGAGATGACACTAATCAAAATCCAAGAAGCTGACTCACCCCCTTACAAATATCTATAAATGGATCCCTCATCTCAGAGATCCAGAGGTTGGAATTTGGTAATTTGCAAAGAGGTGCTGCTGGTTTCTCTTTGAAGACATTGTTGGGTGATCTTGCTTTGTGTGAGGTGAAGAGGGCTTTCAAGCTGGGAGGATGGCGCTGGGTCAGACCAAGTGGTTGTAATCCTCTCTTCTACTAATTTTACTAATAAAGCTATTTGAGTTTTCCTCCATATTCTTGTGTATCTTTGAATATTGTGTTGGTATATGCATTTGTATGGTCAATATATATCTGATCCTATATTGTTTACAGTGAAATATCTCTATGATTTGATGGTGTTATGCTGTTGTGAACCTACAGGTGCTCTTTGAAGTAGGACAAGTAAGGAAGCAGTGACGAGATTCTGCCAAAGGGGAAAGGAAACAAGCAAGGAGCCAAGCAGAAGACTGAGGTTGGTACTCTCTGCTTCTTTACTGTCTCTCTCTCGTAAAGGAAAAACAAGTAACTTTAATATGTTTGTTTCTAAGATAGCTACCCGTCTTAGTGGGACTAGTAGCTCTGAATAGACACTAGATTTCCCGATAACAAAATGGTGCTGGGTCAGACCAAGTGGTTCTAATTCTCTCTTCTACTACTTTTACTAATAAAGCTATTTGAGTTTTCCTCCATATTCTTGTGTATCTCTGAATATTGTGTTGGCATATGCATTTGTATGGTCAATATATATCTGATCCTATATTGTTTACAGTGAAAGATCTCTATGCTTTGATGGTATTATGCTGCTGTGAACCTATAGGTGCTCTTTGAAGCAGGACAAGTAAGGAAGTAGTGGCAAGATTTTGCCAAAGTGGAAAGGAAACAAGCAAGGATCCAAGCGGAAGACTAAGGTTGGTACTCTCTGCTTCTTTCCCATCTCTCTCTCGTAAAGGAAAAACAAGTAACTTTAATCTGTTTGTTTCTAAGATAGCTACCCGTCTTAGTGGGACTAGTAGCTCTGAATAGACACTAGATTTCTCGATAACAAAATGGAAACTCCGCTGGGGACCGATTAGTTTGATTGCTTGTCTCTATTTGTTTGATTCATAAACCACAAACGGAGCCTAAAGTCAAGCTAGCTAGCCTTCGAACTGCTTTTTCTATGCAAGTGTAAAGTAGATCAACGTTGCTTCAGTCAATCTCCAGGTTTGTTTATGGACTGAACAATTGACTTGCAAACATCCTAAGTGCCCTAGAGGTAGCTTGAGTAACCTCATTAGATCAACCCCTATACTTTGTAGTTACTGACTATCATTTTCTCAGCCTAAATCCCTGAACTAAACTACAAGCTATGACCAAGAACCAAGTTAAAGTCTCATCCCTAGACCATCGCACCTTGTCTTCTTGGCAATTTGGATGCATCGCACCTCCCGTGTGCAATAAGTGGGATGCATCCCTGTTTCCCTGTGTTACAGGTGCGATGATCAGACAAGACTAGATCTACCTCCAGATTTTGGTTTTTTCTTCACTGTCTTCAGTTTTATTGAGGAGTTTTGTTGTCTATGATCAGTAGACCATTGTAGAAACCCACTTTCTTTGCATCATCCAACCTTCATTGTACAAAGAATTGTGAATGTTTTTATGCATTGTGCGTCATTTACAGTTCTCTTTTACAAAGAAGTAGCTTAATCGAACTGTCGTCTTTTGATTTGGAAGTGTCGCAAGTGTTGTTTTTAGCCAAAGAAAAGAATACTTCTCTTTTTGATAGTTGATTACACTGTTACTCTTGTATTTGATCTGAATTTATAAGTATTTCAAGTGTCGAAAGAAGTTTTCAATTCAAAATCGCAAAGTCTCGTCTTGCCTTCCTATCGTTTTTTGAAAAGAAAATCGTTAGTAATGTCGTTTTGAAAGAAGAGATAATTCAGATTTGTATTTAGCATTCTTTTTATCATTCACACATTAAGAAAGTGGAAAACAAATACATACATGTACATTTTCATTTAGACTGCTTGTTGATTGTGATTTAGGACAGTGCATCTAGTGTGTGCTCTCTGCTCTATGTTGAAAGGATTTCATTTCTCTTTCCTTAGTAGCTAGGATTTTCATTGCAAAAAGAAGATTAAACGACTGTTTATCATCTTAGATTGCATTTTAGGAATTGTATATCTACATCACGCGGTGAACCTTAAAGGCAAACTTCTTAAGAAAGATCAACTATAAAATAAATTCAATGAACATAAAAACGCTTTGGAACCTAACACACAACATCTATAAGTCTAGGCTAGAGATGTATTCCGGCGTCGTAAAGCCTGGTAACTATCACTTTCATCGTAGGTTGGGTGATTCCTCCTCCTTGAGACGATAAGTGCCAGTACGGACTTGTGCTCCCACGTATCGTCGATTATATATTGGGAGACCACAATAGGCTATATCCTTTATCCTTAGGAAGCCATGTCTGCCGCCCTATCGATCGTAATGCACTGAACACAACATTTAGGAAGATTGATTGTCGTACCGTAAAAAGTATTCTACAGTTTTGCAATTAGTTTGGTAATCCCTCTATCTAGATTTCCAGAGTAGTCTCTTTAATTCCTTTTTAGACTCCTTAAAGGAAAAGGTCCATCTGAGCACTTGTCACTTCAGGCTCATTAAAAATCGAAGGTGACTAGCATCATCTTTAGTTTTTTCTCGACTCTTAAAAATTGAAAAAGAAAGTTGTGTCAAAGCGTCTAAAAATTATTTTAATTGGAATAACATAATTGTTCCCTCGTTGGTCTTAGGTTGAGAAAATGGAGTCCACCAACCAAGGATTTTCCCTTGGGGGAAGTCCTAGTCCTTTCTCCTCTTAGGGAGATGTTGGTGCACCTCATATGGCCACATTGTCCCTTCCAGGACTGACAATTGGCTTGCTGGTATGGCTTTTCTCGACCTCTGTCATTCAAAGCACCGTGATTCCTGAACAATCAAATCAACAACTAGATGATACCAGAGTTATCCCCCAACCTTCTACTTCATTTGTCTCTCCCTCTCCTTCTTCCTCTTCGCTTGGTGAAGATAGTAAAACTAAAAACCAAGTAACGAAGAAGAAGAAGAAAGGGAAGGAGAAGAAGAATAAGGAGCCAACGACAAAAAGGGGCAACCAGGCATCGTCTAGTGAAAATCCACACTCTGCACCATCCAAACCTAAATCTCCATGTGTCAACTGCAAAGGAGACCACTATCACCGAGATTGTCCTTGCATCCCACGGATCCTAAGGGACTAGTCTCCCTGCTTGCACAATTTGGTGTCATCAACCTTTGATGATCATGTTGAAAGTACACCGTCAAATAGTGAAGGTGAAGTCACTGGACAGAAAGGAAAATCTAAATTTCCCTGCAGACTGTGTGAAGGCGATCATGCCCTCCATCGTTGTCCCTTCCTAGACGAGGCTAAAAGAGTCTTGGATAATTTTCCTGTATCACTACAGCAACTCCCTCCTGGGTACAAGAAACTCTTGCCGAATCCATTGCTAGTTGAAAATCTGACTAACCCACCTTTGGAGTCGGTCGAAACACCAATCATTGAAGATAAACCCTCTAAGTCCACATCGGACCAAATTCAACAGGTCGAGACGGCAGTCGACCTCATCTTGACTTCAAAAGATTTACCTTCAGATGATACAGTCACTGAAGAGAATGAGAATGACACCATGCAAATTCTTTTAGTAAACACAGACTCTGATGAACATGGGGGAAATTTTCCCATTCCTTTACCATAGGAAGGAAATTCGTTAGAGTTGTATCCAGCCGTTTATTCGGTCCCACCTCCAAGCAACCTAGTCATTTCCTTTGATTAGAATCTACTAGGCAGACCCCGTTTACCATCTAATGTACCATTTCGAATCATAGTGCAAACTTACAAAATGGTCATGGTTGGTACCATCATAGATGAAGAGGCTTATGTGAGTATCCTTTCCTCAACTGCTTGGAAATTGCTTGGTTTGCCATCGCTTTTTCCTGAGATGTGAAATCTGACAGGCTTCAATAAAGGAACCAGTTGACCATTAGGGATCCTTCCAAATTTGCCTATAACTTTGAGAAGGAAAACCATTTATCTGAACGTAATGGTAGTCCAAGGACCTTTAGATTACAATCTACTCCTTGGACGCAACTACATTTATAGCATGGGAGCCATCATCTCCTTACTCTTTCAAGTAATGTGCTTTTCACATGAAGGCAGAGTGATCCAGCTCGTAGACCAGCTTTCATTCCTCGGTTCACACATAGCTAATAGTCAAATGCCATCCTTAATAGGTATTTTTGCGCAAGGAATGTCTCATCAATCTCCAGTCCATCCACCTGATGAGCGCAAGTGATTCGGTGGTCAAGACTAAAACCCAGGGGGCATGCGCCCTGGTCTGCTTCAGCAGGAAAACTTTAGGTATAGGGTAGGTTTCCGCGGAGGATATATGACTAGTTTGACACACCCGTCTCTTTAGGAAATTGGGATTAGACTGGAATAAGATACCTCTGTTAGAAGGTAGGCCTTTCCCGATAGAACAAATGTTTTGTCTACAAATTGAAGGGTAACCTGGAGAAGGTAGGCCTTTCCCGATAGGGGAAGTGTTTTGTCTGCAAATTGAGGGGTAACCTAGGAAACTCTACTTCGCTATTCCTGGGGGCATGCAAACCTTTTTGCGTGAAAGTGAAAAGTGACCATTTATTTTCTTAGTTTGTAGGTCCTTAACCCTTTAAACTCGTAGGATTGGTCGTTCCTAGCTTATGTAATGAAAGGAGTCAAAGAATAATTTCGAATGGTGCAAACTCCCTAAAAAATGAACCTATCGATGAGACATCCTTATTATACGACTGGCACAAGTAGTTTTAAGTGAAGTTCAATTTCGTTAAAAATTAAACCTAGCAATGAGCATATGTTCCACCCGAGTTTAAGCTCATTAAAAAATGAACCCACCTTTAGTAAATAACCATTGTGAATGACTATCATCAGCTTTTGAGCCCTAGTCGTGTTCTTACCATCACCTCCACTCTGTTTTAGCCAATCATTCACCTCCATTTGATTGTTTACCCCGTTTGAGGAGCAGCTGCAATGAGTGATCCTATTAGCCACCTTCTTTACATTGCCATGATTGGAAAGTTCCAAACCTTACCTGGAACCAATTGTTATCTGAAAACATCACTCGTTCCTAAAAAGACGAGTCTCCTTTAAGCTCTTTTCATCTGACTCATAAAATATGAAAAGATTGCTAAGCAATTGGCCTCTCTAGCTCATTAAAGTGATTGGAAGATCTATCCCTCCTCTAGATTTTAATATTTTTGGACCTGAGGGATTATTACACAAAAGATCGAGCATTTGTCTTGTTCTACTTGTTAAAACTATCGAAAAGTCATCCCTTTCGCATTGTTTTATACTTTTTTGTACTTAAGGGGTTATATTACGGAAAAGGAATATTGGAGTCTTCTTTCCGTCTCTTTTTAGACTCTCTAAAATTGAAAAGGACCGAGTTATCCTTGTCATTAAACTCGTTAAAACAATAGCGGCAAACTTGTCCATTCAGACAAGAGCGAGTTTCACTATTGCTAGGTTCGTTAAAACATAGCAACAGGTTTGCCCAGAGGGCAAATTATAGAACAAGCATATGTTATCCTCCTCAAGCTTGACAAAAATAAAGAGGTACTGGTCAGAAATGACTGGGGAAAATTGGGAAGAAAACTTGAAGAAACTTTATTGGTAGCAGGTCGCTCTTGAACATGACACTTTCACTCCATCACCATGATTGAGTTGGGTTGGGTTATTCCGTTCACCGGTCATATCACCATTGGTCCACCGTACCATCCACTTTTGGGGTTAACACTACCAGTCCATTTTAGTGTCACCGATATGTTCAAGAAAATTCGCTCAGAGAATTCAGCTACCCAGCTTGTGACTCATCCGCTACAATACCTTCACGCTTCATTCTTTCATGACCACCACCCTGAACCTTGTATCATCAAATCGTTTCCACCTCTACAAAATCATTTGCTCCGTTCCGTGTCGTAGATATGGGATCCATCAATGCCCTCCTACAACGGGTCACTTCTTGTCGACATTAGCTCATTATCCAAGAATTCGACCTAGGAACAACCCTTTTAGTACTTTGAAGTTTGCATGCCTCAATCGCAAGTTTCTCACTTCCGGCGACAAGTTTACATTAATGGCCTTCAACCGAAAGAATTTCTATGGTGTTCGACATCAACTCATGTATTCACACCACGTGAATTGTACTGCAATACCTTGAGGGTCATCATCATCATCAGTGATTCCTCTCGCGCCTGTTAACAGCTTACATCATTGGCTGGTAATCAGGCGATGTCTTTCCATGTTCGACATTAGAACATCTATTCACATGGATTGACTTGTACTTCGAGCGAAGATTGAATGAGTTTTGAAGACCCCAGATCTAGTTTCATCCATCTAGGCTGCGATATATTCAGGAGAATAAAGACATCAAATGTACATCATTGCTGCACAGATAATCATCCAAACTAAGGGATGATGGCTCTACCAGAATCATCAGTCTGCACACAGATGGTTATCTGTCCTATGTACATGAAAATGAATTTATCAAAGTTGAGCATGGGAATGCCCACCTCAGCTAGATCATGAAAATATTATGAATATAATGTATTATATTATATCTTATTACAGGTCACCTTCCAGTGCGAAAAACCTCGGATCCTCATTATAAAGAATTTCACCTGACATCATAAGATTTACGACCTCATGCTTTAGGGGGCAACTGTTATAGACATATTTGGGCACTGCAACCCCAATCACATATGTCCATAAAACAAGGGCTTCTAAGTCCCTAAAAGTGTTGTTTCATACCCTAAAGGAGAAAGGTCAGCTGATTACATCATCTCCCAGAAGTTCTCCATGAAAAACTACTCAGAACTGGTCAAAGCAGGACCATACAGACTGCCCAATGCTAAAGGTGTGATGCATCTCACCTGCCACATGAAAAAAATGCAATGCATACTGGAAAGCCCTTCTATAGGGTGTAATGAGTGAGAGCATAGAAATGGCACAAGCAGTTTGCTAGGTGGAAACCCAGCGAATCTTCTAGAAACTGCTCATTTGACACTTGCCTCTCTGAGTTCGCCCAGGGATGAGTAAGAGATCTAAAATCTCCATGTGGAACTAGGAACTATTAGAGAGATGACACTAATCAAAATCCCAGAAGCTGACTCACCCCCTTGCAAATATCTATAAATGGATCCCTCATCCCAGAGATCCAAAGGTTGGAATATGGTAATTTGCAAAGAGGTGCTGTTGGTTTCTCTTTGAAGACATTGTTGGGTGATCTTGCTTTGTGTGAGGTGAAGAGGGCTTTCAAGCTGGGAGGATGGCACTGGGTCAGAGCAAGTGGTTGTAATCCTCTCTTCTACTACTTTTACTAATAAAGCTATTTGAGTTTTCCTCTATATTCTTGTGTATCTCTGAATATTGTGTTGGTATATGCATTTGTATGGTCAATATATATCTGATCCTGTATTGTTTATAGTGAAAGATCTCTATGCTTTGATGGTATTATGCTGCTGTGAACCTACAGGTGCTCTTTGAAGTGGGACAAGTAAGGAAGCAAAGGAGAGATTCTGCCAAAGGGGAAAGGAAACAAGCAAGGAGCCAAGCAGAACACTGAGGTTGGTACTCTCTGTTTCTTTCCCGTCTCTCTCTCGTAAAGGAAAAACAAGTAACTTTAATCTGTTTGTTTCTAAGATAGCTACCCATCTTAGTGGGACTAGCAGCTTTGAATAGACACTAGATTTCCCTATAACATCACTGCAGCGGTCACACCCTTGCTACTGTCAGAGTTATATTACTTGCCTCTGTGCGAAATTGTAGTCAAGGCATTACCTTATGACCCACTGGTGGGACTCCTACGCCTAATGTTTTGAGGTCTAATTGGGACTTCTTACCAGGGAGATCCCCTTGACATCTTGGCAGGTACAACACTGTGAACAAAATTTCATTTATATGTTATTCTATATACAAGATGATTTGATTCTTTGTGTGTTTCTGTCTATACATATCTATTTCGAAACATCATGGAGATGTTTTGGAAAGCACTGGAACACTCTCTAAAGTATCAAGGAGAAGCCAACTATGGAAGACACTAAAATGACTTCAACAAGAACTTTGTTAAACTAGTAAGTGATCCCTCACATATTACTTGTTTCAATCAATCATATGTTAAGGAAAGGTAGTATTTCCTTTCCTATTTGTTACTAGATTTTGTTTGAGATCTAGGGAGACCCATCTTGTCCACAAGAAGGATTAATCCATCTAACAAGGTAGACAATATTGGGGTAAATTTTTCTACATTCATTATTCACAACATTCTAAATTTTTTGTATTTTCATGGTGGAATTTAGTTTATTGTTTATAGGGTGTATTGGCGGTGTGGAATTTCATTAGTGTACCCATGGTTTTATGCCTCTTTGACCCTACATGGAGCTACTCTCTAGATCCTCTTCTTTATCACTAGTAGTTAATTCTATTACTAGGCCCATTTGGAAGTCGAGTGTTAAGTTTTTTCTGATTTGTCCCTAACCCTGTGGACAAGTGTCATTGGTTTGTCCTATTATTGGTGGTTATATTTAACTTCACCTCTCTTCTCACAAGCACCATGTATTTCTAGTGAATGTTCTCTCATGGGGGATTTTGAGGTCAATGCCCTTAGGGTTGAAATAGTGATCAAACCCAATCATATACTACTGTGACTATATTCCACTCCACCCCTCAAGAAATCCAAGAGGAAATTTTTCACTTAGAAGGCTTAAATACAAATGATCTCCAAGCTTATTGTAATAAACATTGTTACCCTTCTAACTATTATAAACATTGTAAATTTAATAGGGTGAGTTGAGGACACATATACTAGAGCTGAAGTTGAGGGAGAAGATAACTTTAGATGTTGACTTGTTTGGTGGTAGCCATCGAGGTGGACAAGTGGAAAGCAAGGAATAGGGAACCAAGTGGCACATTAATGATTGGCCTGCAAGAATTTAGTAAGCGGACCAAGATGGTGAAACAAGCAAATAGGAAAAGAAAATCAAGGGAGAAAGGGGTAGGTGGAACAACATTACAAGGCCATACTGAAACAAAAAGCAACCACCAAAGAGGTGGGATTCAAAGGGATACATGAATAAATGAGGAAAACATAGTTCAAGAAAAACAAAGAGTAGAGAAAGGGACACTATGTATAGCTTGAGAAAAGCAAGAAGATCAAAACTTAGGGATAGTTCCATGATAGTGCTAGTTTACCAGGTCCCTATAACCCTTTCTATAGCTGGATCCATTGCTTTAAGTATGTCCCTTCACTCAAACCCTAGAATTCTGCTCGGGGATGATATCTTTAAGTGAATCTCGTTGTATCTCATTTATGGCTGGGCAAAACTCAGAGTCCCCATCTCATTTCCAGAACCATAAACTTGGTGCGTCGTTGCATTAGTTTTCCTAGTGATCAAACACATATTTTGTTGGTGATATAGGTCTTTCTTGGCAAAATTAGGTAATGTTTCTATTCCTATTTTTTGATGTGTTAATACCTTCTCGCTCGTCTCCCTATGATGCACCTAGCATATGTTCCTATATGTATTTATTATGGTTATTTCTAGACAAAACTAGTGCTTGCACTATTAAGGCTATCTATGCTAGAACAATATGTTTCTTGGTTACTTTGTCTTGTGATGGTTACACTTGAATATGAACACAATAAGCAATAATAGAAATCATGCTCTCACTTTCTACAAAGAAAATCAGTATCGAAAATGATGTAAGACCATAGTGTTGTAAATTTGACGTTTAATCATCATCCTTGCTTCCTTTCTGTGACAAGAATGTAATAGAGGAAGAGGATATTCACAATATGAATCAAGGATCGAGTCATAACTAGTAATAGTTGCCACACACAAGTGTATTATCTTCTTTGCAATTTATACCTTGATTTTGGAGGAAATTGTTTTATAAGGTTTATTTTGGACATGTTGATATTCTTTGGACCTTGGGTAACTTAAACTGAAATTAAAGTAAACCCTAGGAATTTGTTTAGAATAGGAGATGAGCTAGCTATAATTTCTAGAACTTCATGTCAATTGAGTGAAACAAATCTGAGTATGCCTTATGTGTCCTAATTAAAAAACGTCGATGTTGTCACTAGTCTAAGCTAAAGTTGAAAAAAATTACAAACAAATTAAAGGTATTCCAATTCTGTTTGAAAGTTTACCTCACTATCTGTAACATAATTTTACATATTTTTTTTCATAAGTTTTGACTTCTCAAGAATAAGCTTGAACATAAAATATCACTCAGATGGATACATCAATGCAAGCTCTTTGTTTTTGAATACATATTCTAAATAGTGTTTTACCCATTTGTTGCATTACATAATCTTCTCATAAAACGGAATTAATAACTCTTTTGAGAGAATTTTCACTAGGTGTTTAACACTTAATACAATCATAAACATATTTGTTGACAAGTAAATAGGATCAGTTTGATTGTGCTCATGACAAACATTACATATTGTGGAGTGTAACTATTCAAGTTCAATTTCCTTTTGTTGTTAATGCACTAGTTATTTAACTCTTTGAAAGTTTGGAGGTGTAGTTAAGGTATATATAACAACTTGCAGTCATATCACTATGTTGAACTCCAATCATATACTATTTGTGGAGACACTTCCATATGTTACATAACTAATTATTGGTTTGAATTGGTCATTTATATATAATACAGTACCGTTTCAACATTGGGTGTGAAAATTAGGAAATTAAGGTATATTTTAAGCATGATGTTGGCTAGATAGTAACAAAATATAGTTTCAACCATGTATATCTTAGTTTGGTTTCTTAAGCTTGAGGGAAATGATTTTCATCAACTCGATATGTTATTAGCTTATTCATACAAAACATTCAATTTTGAGGTCAAACTTAATATATGCAAACACTCTAGGACTTGAATAAGACATTCCTATAAAGACATCTCTATGGTAATATTGGATTAATCTCTTCTTTCCCAGAACGTTCTATATGGAAGAAAAAACTGTCCTAAACCTGCAATACAAGTTTCTGTAAATACATGTCCAAGGTGATGTCAAAGTGAATCTAGATGTCAACTACTCTACAAACAACAATGGAGATAATATATTATCATTTCCAACACTTTCATGTCTTAAAAAATAAATTTCTCCATGAAAAGTGTAGGAATTTAGGGTCAGATGTGAATTAGGGTACAAAATTATTATATTCTATCATCCACTCCCTAAATAGTCTTACTAAATTCTACAATTAGCTAAATGTTGGCCACATTTAGTTCTTCATGTGGTATTCTTGTGATGCCCTTCTATCTTGATTGTTTAGTACACTGTCATCTTTTGAGAACCTAACTATTGGTCGTTATACACCATTAAGATATATGGTACCAATATTTACTCGTCTATGGAACCTAGTTGTCACTTTTGATTAGCTTGTTGGTGGTATTCAAGTTCTCATAAATGGAACTTGTACCAAACACCTCTGCAATGATGTGCACACTTGGCGAAGTATCCAAGTTATTAAGGTGGATAGCTACCAGTGTTTATTTTTAGTTTAAGTAAGGAAGAAATAAATCATAGGGAAGTGTTGCAACTACTTTTTTGATGTCTGATTCAGGATATTTCCAGAAATTAAGTAGTGCAAAGAAAAACAATGATATAATGTAGGTTGCAGTTGATTGGTTCCCTCCTATAATCCTACTTAATTTTTACAACTCAGATTGGTATCATGTTTTGAATAACATAATTCTAGTTAAGTCATATAAAATAATAGAAAAATATCTCTAGGATGCATCGTTTGAATTTCCAAGTTAAAATCTAGGTGACAGTTTAGATAGGATATACTTTGAAAAGTCAATGGTTGAAATGGTGGAATAAAGGGTGTTATGGTTAAATATATATACATTGTAAATAAGTGTTGTACGAGTCCAAAATAAACTCCTACATGATGAATTATTGTATGATAAAAGAATTGATAAATTTTGAAATAAATTTTCTTATAATTGGTATAGGCTAGAAATATTACAATCGTTGATTGGATAATGTATCATATTAAGAGATATTACATGAATTTAGTCTTAATATACTAGGAAATCACTTCTTACTCTTCACCTTATGAATTTTAATCCTCTATAAATATTATAATAAGACACCACACTAGAAGCCCCTTCTCCAGTTTTGGATTACATCACATTGAAATATGTGTTGAAGAGAACTCAACCTTAGTGGAAACTACAGAAAAGGTGGCTTTTGTATGGTGTTATCATAATTAAAATAGAGATTGGGAAACTAGCTAGCATGGTTGAATTCGTTGAACTAGAAATGGCCCAGTTCCATACTAAAACGACTAGTCCCATACCAAAACTAGACTTAAATTTCCAAACAGGTTGGTTCTACACGACACCGTATTGATGTGGCTAAGGAATACTAAAGAAAAATTAAATAACAAAATTACCCCATTTGTGTAATGACACAACGAGAGTTGCATAACCTAGTAACCACCTCTAAATAGAGAAGGGGTGTGTTACAAGTGGTATCAGAATAAGTTTCCAATACTAGACCTTGGTGTAGGAAATAGGTCATAAAGACAATTTGTTGTCATGGAGTTAAATAATTTTTTTTCTTGATTGTGCTTTGCACATGGACATGATATATTGATGATGATTTTGACATGGAACATGAAAACTTGGTCTAGACATTGAGGATTCAATAGAGCAAGGTTACAAGGGGCATTAGAAAAATTTTGGACACACACAAGAGGTGCACTTGGGTGTCATTTTTGTTCATACCAATCTGAAAATATGATATTGGTTCATATAATGTGATTTTTACACAACACTCTGTAGAGGTTCATAACATCCTATAACACATCCCTCCTTATCAAATATGATTAGTAAAGGTTGTTATTATATTAAATTGATTGGGTCGTCACAGTTTCATAGGAATGCATGATAAAAAACTTAACATTTCCCTTTTAAGGTGAGTTTAGTAGTGTTTCACCAACAACATTCATATGACATACTCTTATTATTTTTCAAACGTGTCTCTAGGATAGCATATTATAAGGTTATTCATCAATAATTTTATATTTTTGTATCTCAATAGTCTTTTCTTTTAATTTTGGTATATCCCTTACAAGGAGATAGGATTTGCTAACATTCTGTTTTTATGGCTTAGCCTTGGCAGGGAATTAGGTTTCATCCAAAATAAAAATATTTCATTTATGGGCTATTTTCAATACTGAACATGTTAGGAATAATATATGGTCAAAACTATGGTTAAAAAGTAGAAGAAAATAATATCAAAATAAGAAAAATGAACAGATTTATAATTATGACACCCATAGCAGGTTTCCCAAAATGTTTGAAGAAAATGAAACCGTATGGAAATTGATTTTCCACTGTCTACACAATTATTCTTATAAAGAAACATGATGATAACTAACTTATGAGATGAATTATTCATGAATTTTGAAGAAATTAAATTGTTATGAGCACAAGTCAATCATTGAATCATCTACTACCTTCCATTTTTAACATTTCTCTCCATTTAAATACTCTCATCAGTCCAACAATTATTTTTTCTCGTAAATTGAGTACTACAACTCTAGTATATAAGTTTGAACCTCTCATTAGATCCACTTTTCCATTCGATTGTCTCTCCATTTGAAGTAGAGAAGAAAATACTATACTACACATCCTTTAACCCTTATTAATACTTGTTACATGACACAACGAAAACAATGGCTTTCTATAAACCCACAAATGGATCTATAAAACCCAACAATCCACTGCTAAACACCCCTTTACTTTGAAAACTATGCCTTTTCCTTTCCGAACTCAAAAGCCTTTGAAAAAGCTTAAAAACAATGCTTTTCCGTTTTGGGACCCAAATACCCTCGGAAATGTTAAAACAAAGCTTTTTCCCCTTTTTAAAGAAATTCTATATATTATATAAAAAATCCAGATCTGGCCGATCGAACGGCTTAGATTGAATTGCAATATTGGCAATCAAGGATCCAATGGTCCACAACTATCGGTGCTATCCCTCGGTGGAGGTTTGATGTGATATCGCTAATCGCTGTCGGTGATTGCAATATGCCCTCTTTACAATATACCACCTCCACTTCAAAACCAAGATGCGATATGTCGCAATCGGAAGTCGCAAGGTTTGAGGATCAGGCCTTTGATGTGTGCTAATCCAACTACGTGATGTGATGTATGTGTCGGACCCGATAGGATCCAAAACTACCATGCATAAAATTTCAAGTCTGCTTCCCCAAATCCACTAAATGTTTAGCATGATTTCTCTGTGTAAATGACATTCGGTGATGCAACAAGTAAATACACTGGAGTGATGCTATCTGGGTTGCACAGACCTGATAGCATTAAAATTCCGCCCCTAACAATTTTAAGTTTAGATTCTCAATATGAATGTGTTTTGCGCTCGGTACTTAGTGTATTTTGGGTTTTCCGCTTGCGGAACCAAACAATGGAATGAATTCGCTAACTGATCCTTTAACACAATATTTCTATTATAAAGTATGAAAAACACAGAGCCAACACCAATATCATCTAAATATAGAGAAAAAGCAAGCATTTGAGGCCTCCATGGGCCATTTATATAATAATGCACACAGAATTGATTTATTCACAATAAACCCATTACAAAGTCTCGGCATTGGGCCAGACTACACAAAGAAAGATCTCTGTCTCAAAAAAAATGCAATCCACACTACCTTGATCTCGCTCCACTAACTCCACTCCTCAATCGTCTCTGGCCTGATTCTACAAATTAGTGGCCCTTTCCTCCTATGATACCCGTAGGCTTACATTACTCTCGAATCCTCTCTAATCCTCTCTCTCCCTTCAGAAAAGAAGGGAAATACATATATGTTCTATCTAACTATTTCCTTCCACAAATGAAGGAATTCACTCTATTCCTAGAAATCATATCCTACTCTAACTAATCAATATAGCTAATTAGCTTGATCTCCATGCAGGGAGGATCACTTTGCCATTTATTCCCAATTCAGTTCAGAATTAGGCAATAATTAACTACTTACATTTATTTTGAAATTAATACAAATTAAACAACCAAGTCTTCCTCCAAACTTGCATTAGCCACAACATGTGACCACTCCATCACATTGCTGGCTAGGCCTAGATGCTCCTGCATCAGACTCCCAAAGTTTAAATTAATCATGATCTCCTGATCATGCGCTTCTGATCTGTGTCCTCCTGGATCCAATACTCTATTTGGTAGTCTGTCCTTGGTTACTACTATTGTTTGTTGTTTTCCTGGTCTCCATACTTTATGCTACATTGCCCCATTAGCTATGTGTTATCACTCAGATTTTCCTTTGAAGTTATTGGAAGAAGGAAAGGATCCGAGGTAACCACAAACCAATCTTTTAAGTACAGAATCTAGCCAATCTGTACTCAGAGAGGGCTCTCTCTTTATGATTTAGCTTTGTTTGAAAAGATTTTAGGCTAGTTATAAATGTTCAAGGAGGTTGTTTTGTTTGAGAATGGTGGAGTTTTGAAACAAATGGGAAAACTAGGCTTTTAGGCCATTGGGCTATGGAGTCAAACAGGGATAGTTCACTGGAATAAGTCAAATTACTGAGGTAGGATTTCAGCAGGCAGGATAATAGAGTAAAAACAAACTTTGGGGTTTGAATGGATGATTTTTCTGCTTGAAACAAGAAGGCAATCAAGAATCCTCAAGTTAGGATTAGAAAGAGGAAAGGAAGATATGTCAACTAGCATAAGGCAATTAAGAATCCTATACCAGGGACTTATTAGAAAAAACTACAGGGATAGAGGAGCAATTAAGAATTCCTTTATTAAAATAGTTTAGAAGAAAACATGTAAATGGTAGACTATTGATAGCAGAGAGCAATAAAGCTAATTTTGATAGACTTTGACTATTTTACCATTTAGATTTCAAATGCCTGAAACATTGAAACATATTGAAAACACATAAAATCACAAGGATAGAATACTTATTTGCAATTAGACTACACGAGAATCTGATGAAATGTCCTCAACTTTCATTCCCTTTCCAACAAAAATTCAGATTTGATTACAATAGCTTTCTTAACTGTACATCATAGACTTATAGAGATGTTATAGAATCCACCCAAAATACTTCAAATGGACAAGTATTTATACTAATTCTAAACTGAAATATTTTGAAAAAATATCAAGATTGATTTCACAAATATCTTCCACTGTTTTACATTAATAGAATTTAAATAAAGGACATTCAAAACTAATGAATCTATTTGGCACTAATTTTATGTATTTATGGTGACAAATAAGAGAAATTAGAATTTGATAGCAACTCTTAGTTGATGATAAGGCATCCCAGTCACTAACTGCATCCTTCCTTTGTGCATTCTGCCTCAGAAATTATGCAAAATTAGGGTCCAATGATACGCTTGTATATCTCAATCCGAGATAGATACGTAATAAGTGAAAGCGGTTATTGTAGATAAGAATTATTTTGAGATACACCTCTCTCAGTTTCCCAAAATTCAGCTCCAACTGTTCACAATATTCTCTGCAAAAAGATGTCAAAAAGATGTCAAAAATAGGACTTTGCACAAACTGAAAAATAAGCTTTGAATACATGTACTTGTATTCCTATTAGTAATACCTGTGTACAAAGTGAGAGAGGTTTTTGTAGACTATCCTTTTAGGAACAAAAACCTCCTCTAGTTTTTCAAAATACATCTTGGATTGGTCACAATAGTTTCTGAAAAACTTAAACAGGAAATTTCTGAAGAATGTACCATTTCTGCTATGATTTCATCTTTTAACCTTGAACCTCTTTTAACAGTTTTTCACTTTTACTTTGTACAAAATTCTTTGTTGCTGGTGAAAGTGTATTCATATCTGTTTAACCCTTACTGCATCCATGTTTACTTTTACCACTCTATTTTTTCATTTGTCTTCACTTTGACATGAATTTGTATGCTCTGTAACTGTTCTCCCTGCTGTTTTTCTTCATGCTAACTAATTTACTTGATTTGGTCTTCAATCTGATACTATTTAATCCTGATACACTTTGACTATTCTTTACTATGTCCTTTTAACTTCACTGTATATTTTAGGTTTTTATTGTCTGTTTCAACAGTAAATCCTTTTAATTCCATGTTTCCCTCTGCTTGTCTTTTAACTGTATGTTTTATTTTCCATCTCTGTTTGAATAGACTTGATAAAAATATTGTAGTGAATAGGTCTTATGACTAGTATTAAGACTGTTTATCCAAGGCTGCGGTCTTTTGATCGCCTGTAAAACAAAACATACTATTAGGAAAATGTTGGGTTGACAGGGAGGGTAATTAATGCCTTTGGTGAATGCTTTGTTGGGTGCACACAGTAGTCTACAGTGGCCTAGAGTTCAGCGACTGATGGTGGTTGGCGGTTGGGAGTAAGTTGCTAGTCTAGACGTACTCTGTGCGTGCATGGAAGGCAGAAGTTTATTTTTTCGGTAAAAAGGGAAAACAATGAATATTTCTGTTTTATGTACAAAGTTAATGACTTTTTGGAATTTGGCAGGTGAATGGAAAATGACAGTTGGAGTTAACTGATCGATGGGACACTTTGTCGTTTAGCGAAAGTTGTAAGCGAGAGTGGTAAGGGTTTTCATCGCATAACTTTTGGGAGGCTAGTGGTTTTGGTGGAGGGTCATGCGATGCCACAAACTGATTGACACGTAGCATCGGCGAAAAGTCAAAACCACTCGTATCGCGTGGTTAAAGTTCAACCAAAAGGCCCGCGCGATATGAAGCGAGGAACGTTGGATGAGGGGAGGAAGATTGAATGGTAGTCGGTGGCAGAAGGTGTCAGGGAGTTAGTGGTGGGGACCCGATAGTTTATTATCATAATTAAATGACATTAATTATATTGGGGGTAAATTATATGATTGGATGAAAAAGGCTTAATGAACTTTAATGATATCAGGGGCAACATGATTGGCGGAGAGGCTATTAATTAATCCAAATGATTAATTAATCCATTTTTAATACGATGGGAGTTTGGGTTTTAATTAATCATGATTTGATTAATTAATCCAACTTTGTTACATTTATTTATGGTTTATTTTTCAAACCTTTGGGATGGGAATGTTTATTAATTTTGGGGTTTTTATTAATAATATAAATGGGAAAGGGTAATTTCTTTGGGAGTTAAATAATAAAAATTAAAAGTTAATATGACTATGAAAAGGAAATTGTGCTAAGTAAATGTTTTCCGAACATCCATTCATCATACAACATTATAACTTAGGCTAAAATGTATTTTGGGGGTTTTTGTGAAGAACCTTCATTTTCCTAAGTAAAAAGAGTGATTTTACCTTAGGAAAAGAATTTAAAGGGAATGAATGAAATATGGAGGGGGTGAATTTTGATGAATGGGGCTTTAGCACTTAGGCCTTACAAGTTATTGGGCCGAGGGTCTGGTCCCTCCAGAAGTCAGAGAAATGCTCTGAGCCCCTTTAACTTTCAGGTTGTTGGTGCCTTTAGTACTTATGGGAAATTAGTAAAATTTAGGGAAAAAATGAGTGAGGAGGTTAATTAGTTTGACTTTTGTCTATGATGTAAATTTCTTCATTGTCATCCATATCTTTAAGTGCTTTTGATGATGAAAGTATATGACTTGATATCTGGATAATCATTCATCATACATAATTCTGCAACCATTCATCTACTTACCCTACCTACTTATCCTACCATTTTTTCTTCTTTTATTAGGGTGCACTTAAACTAACAAACCCTTATCAAAACTTTTTCTTTTCTTTTACAATGGAAATCTGTCTAAGTCTATCCTTATTACATCCAAGGGCTTAGATTGAATTGTTCAGCTCCTTTTATTCACTATACCTATCTACTTATCTACCAAGATTAAACAGTTTGGTCAGATTTTATTCTCTATCTCTAAGCATGAAATTCAAAACATGGAATAACCAAGATTAAACTATTTGGTTACCATGGATTGTGGCATAAGTAACAAGTTGCACACAATCATTTATACAAAAGGTGAAATAGTAGTGGCATTTTGACATGTACACTTTCATGGTCTTTTTATTTTTCTTGGGGTTCATTTTTTATTTTTTTTCTGACCTTTTCATTCTTTTTTTCCTTTTATTCTTTTTCTAGGACATACCCTCTTTACATTTTTAAATTTTTGATTTTAAATATAGAAAACAATTGCAACAAGCAAAGGTATGTACATATTTCAGAGCTAAACTAGGTCAATCATGATATATGACACCCATTGGTATAGGAATATAACAGTGGCTCCACTTGGGGATGGCTTCCCTTGGTGGAAAGTCAAGAACTGTAGATCAATGGCCTTTGAAAGACTTTGATTGTATTCTGCAATTTCCCTTTTACTTTGCTGCTTTATTGATATTTATGACAGTGAAACTTTTGAAGCTCAGAGCCTTCTCTTCGAGCTTCAACTCGAAAATTACCATCCAATCAACACCAAAAATTTATCCTCCCTTCTTGAATCCCACTTGAGCACCTTGTCACTTAGGTAGGAATCTTCAGCCCTTGTCCTTTTATCAAAAATATTTTTAACCTTTTCCTGCACAACTTGAGATTTGACTTCAAACTAAAAGGTGTTGCAACCTTCAAACCAAATTGCTAAATCATCAAGACCTTAGAGCCTTTTGTTTGGATTCAAATCATTTATGATTTATTTCATAATCTACTAAAAACTAAATTAAATCAAACTAAAATGCTACCTACTCTATATTGTTGAAAATCAGGCTGACTTAAATAATACAAAAATGCCAATGAAGCCAATCAAGCAATTGCAGAAACAAATGAACTGCTTGACTGATTGTTAGTAAAGTCAAAAGCATAATTTGATCATGTACCCACATAATCAAAACTATGATATATAAAGGCCACTGCTGATGTATTTGGTCCTTATAAAAAATACATGGCTGAGCTCTTGAACTAACAAAATTTTCCATGTAATTAGCTATAGGATCAATAAAAGTATGATGTATGATATATTCGTCTAGGCCTTCAATGCCTAATTTATCAGTTGCATCCTCAAAACTAAACCCTGAAGCTACTTCTTCAGTCTTGCTCTTGAAAGCATAATCATCCTCAATCTACAAATCAAAAGGTAGTACAATTTCCTCTTTGTTTGGAGAAGGAAGATTTTGTTTGATTTCTTTAGGATCTCGGAAATTATATGACTGAATTTGAGAATGCAAAAGTTTAATTTCATTTTCATATTGTTCAACAACTAACTCAAGAAGACACGTTTTATTATTATGAGAGTATTTTCTTGATTTGACCCTTATAAACACAACTCTTAAAAAAGCTTCATTAAGCTGAAATTTTGATAACTCATCCCTGAATTCATTTAAAATTTCGTGAAATGAAAGATCTTCCACAAGCCTTGTCATCCTATATCACCGTTAATGCTTTGAAATATGGATTATTTGATTGTGGAATTGCTCTGAAATTTGAAGCTCTGGATCTTTGAACAATGGAGTCTTGATTGGAAAATGATCATCAAAAGAGTCAGAAGAATGATGCTCAAATGTGTAAGGAGATTTTTATGTTTACAATTTTCAAAAGAAAATAATTAAACACTAATCTAAGATCTTCTCTAAAATATTATATACGATGAAAGAATTTCTTGATGAGAAAGAACACAATGTCTCAGATAACAATCCAAGTTAAAAGCCTGATCTTTTCACATAGTTCTTTCAGGTTCATTCCTCCAGTGGAGTCTTCATTGTAGAATTGATTTTGGAGTCGCCAGGTGGATGATTTTAAACTTTGTGTGTCTGATCACTATCCACCATCATAGATCAGATCTAAACCTGTAAAAAAATTCTAAAGAAAATTTTAGTTCTCCCAAAAGCGATATTTCAAGTTTTTTATGATTATTTTGCTTTTTTATGAATTTTTTGAAATAACTTCTAATAACCCTTTAAGAGGCTTAAAAATAAAAATTTGAATTTCTCAAAGGTTTATTAAGGCTGAGGGTTTGTTCTTCCCCAGTATGGTCACCACTATGTTATCACTCAGATTTTCCTTCGAAGTTATTAGAAGAAGGAAAGGATCTGAGGTAACCACAAACCAATCTTTTAAGTACAGAATCTAGCCAATCTATACTCAGAGAGGGTTCTCTCTTTATGATTTAGCTTTGTTTGAAAAGATTTTAGGCTAGTTATAAATGTTCAAGGAGGTTGTTTTGTTTGAGAATGGTGGAGTTCTGAAACAAATGGGCAAACTAGGCTTTTAGGCCATTGGGCTATGGAGTCAAACAAGGATAGTTCACTGGAATAAGTCAAATTGCTGAGGTAGTATTTCAACAAGCAGGACAACAGAGTAACAACAAAGTTTGGGGTTTGAATGGATGATTTTTTTGCTCGAAACAAGAGGGCAATCAAGAATCCTCAAGTTAGGATTAGAAAGAGGAAAGGAAGATAGGTCAACCAGCATAAGGCAATTAAGAATCCTATACCAGGGACTTATTAGAAAAAACTATAGGGGTAGAGGAGCAACTAAGAATTCCTTTATCAAAATAGTTTAGAAGAAAACATGTAAATGGCAGACTGTTGATAGCAGAGAGCAATAAAGCTAATTCTGATAGACTTTGACTATTTTACCATTTAGATTTTAGATGCATGAAACATTGAAACATATTGAAAACACATAAAATCACAAGGATAGAATACTTATTTGCAATTAGACTGCACGAGAATCTGATGAAATGTCCTCAACTTTCATTCCTTTTCAACAAAAATCCAGATTTGATTACAATAGCTTTCTTAAATTTATAGCATAGAATTACAAAGATTTTATAGAATCCACCCAAAATACTTCAAATGGAGAAGTATTCATACTAATTCTAAACTGAAATATCTTGAAAAGATATCAAGATTGATTTCACAAATATCGTCAACTATTTTACATTAATAGAATTAAATAAAGGACATTCAAAACTAATGAATCTATTTGGCACTACTTTTATGGATTTACGGTGACAAAGAAGAGAAATTCGAATTTGATAGCAACTCTTAGTTGATGATGAGGCATCCTAGTCACTAACTGCATCCTTCGTTTGTGCAGTCTACCCCAGAAATTATGCAAACTTAGGGTCCAATGATACACTTGTATATCTCAATCCGAGATATATATGTAAAAATTGAAAGTGTTTATTGTAGATAAGAATGTTTTTGAGATAAAACTCTCTCAGTTTCCCAAAATTCAGTTCCAATTCTTCACAATATTCTCTGCAAAAAGATGTCAAAAACAGGACTTTGAACAAACTGAAAAATAGGCTGTGAAGACATGTACTTATATCCCTTTTAGTAATAATTGTGTAAAACGTGAGAGAGGTTTTTGTAGATTAGCCTTTTAGGAACAAAAGCATCCTCCAGTTTTTCAAAATACATCTTGGATTGGTCACAATAGTTTCTGCAAAACTATGACTTAAATAGGAAATTTCTGAAGAATGTACCATTTCTGCTCTAATTTCATCTTTTAACCTTGAACTTCTTTTAACTGTTTTTCACTTTTACTTTGCATAAACTTCATTGTCTCTGGTGAAAGTGTTTTCATCTCTGTTTAACCCTTATTGCATCCATGTTTACTTTTACTGTTTATTGTTTACTTTTACCACGCTGTTTTTTCATTTGTCTTCACTATGACATGAATTTGTATGCTCTGTATGTTGGGTCCCTATAATACTAGTAATTACCCCATTACTATTGTGGTTGCATCCCTTATTAATATTGTTGTGCCCCTATTATCCCCATATTGTTATTACTGTGCCCCATAGAATCCCTCTATTGTTATTTTTGTGGCTTTATATTATTATTGTTAGGTCGGCTGGGTTATATTGTGACTCCTTAGACTCCTATATATGGAAAGGAGGTTTTGTCATTTGAATCATCCAAGAATTGTTCATTTATGTAATGTAAAGGAGGTTGCCCCCTCGAAGAGGCTAAATTCTAAGGCGTTGATCTATCTTTTCTATCTTTTCTTGAGCTGGTTTCATAACACTGTAACTATTTTCCCTACTATTTATCTTCATGCTAATTGATTTAATTGATTTTCTCTTCAATCTAATACTCTTTAATCCTGATACACTTTGATTGTTCTTTGCTGTGTCCTTTTAACTTCACTGTATACCTTAGGTTTTTACTATTTGTTTCAACAGTAAATCCTTTTAATTCCATGTTTCCCTCTGCTTGTCTTTTAACTCTATGTTTTGTTTTCCATCTCTGTTTGAATAGACCTGATAACAATCCCAGAGTAAACAGGACTTATGACTAGTATTAAGACCATTTATCCAAGGTTGCGGTCTTCTGATTGCCTGTAAAACGAAACAAATTGTTAGGAAAACGTTGAGTTGACAGGGAGGGTAGTTAATGGCTTTGGTGAATGCTTTGCTGGGTGTGCACAGTGGTCTACAGTGGCCTAGAGTTCAGTGACTGATGGTGGTTGGTGGTTGGGAGTAAGTTGCTGGTCTAGACGTACTCTATGCGTGCATGGAAGGCAGAAGTTTCTTTTCTCGGTAAAAAGGGAAAACAATGAATGTTTTTTTTTTATGTACAAAGTCAATGACTTTTTGGAATCTGGTGGGTGAATGGAAAATGATAGTTGGAGTTAACTGACTGATGGGACACGTTGTCGTTTAGCGAAAGCTGTAAGCTGGAGCAGTAATGGTTTTCATCGCACAACTTTTGGGAGGTTAGTGGTTTTGGCGGAGGGTCATGCGATGCCACAAACTAATTGACACGTAGCATCGGTGAAAATTCAAAACCACTCTTATCGCATGGTTAAAGTTCGACCAAAAGGCCCATACGATATGAGGCGAGGAATGTTGGATGAGGGGAGGGAGATCGGACGGTAGTCAGCGGCAGAAGGTGTCAGGGAGTTAGTGGTGGGGACCCGATAGTTTAATTATCATAATTAAATGACATTAATTATATCGGGGGTAATATGATTGGACAAAAAAGGCTTAATGAACTTTAATGATATCGGGGGCGACATGATTGGCGGAGAGGCTATTAATTAATCCAAATGATTAATTAATCCCTTTTTAATACGGTGGGAGTTTGGCTTTTAATTAATCATGATTTGATTAATTAATCCAACTTTGTTACCTTTATTTATGGTTTATTTTTCAAACCTTCGGGATGGGAATATTTATTAATTTTGGGGTTTTTATTAATAATATATACGAGAAAGGGTAATTTCTTTGAGAGTTAAATAATAAAAACTAAAAGTTAATATGACTATGAAAAGGAAATTGTGCTAAGTAAATGTTTTCTAAATATCCATTCATCATACAACATTATAACTTAGGCTAAAATGTATTTTGGGGGTTTTTGTGAAGAACCTCCTTTTTCGTAAGTAAAAAGAGTGATTTTACCTTAGGAAAAGAATTTAAAGGGAATGAATGAAATATGGAGGGGGTGAATTTTTATGAATGGGGATTAAGCACTCAGGCTTTACAAGTTATTGGGCTGAGGGTTTGGTCCCTTCAGAAGTCAGAGAAATGCTCTGAGCCCCTTTAACTTTCAGGTTTTTGGTGCCTTTAGTACTTATACGAAATTAGTAAAATTTAGGGAAAAAATGAGTGAGGAGGCTAATTAGTTTGACTTTTGTCTATGATGTGAATGTCTTCATTGTCATCCATATCTTTAAGTGCTTTTGATGATGAAAGTATATGTCTTGATATCTAGATAATCATTCATCATATATAATTCTGCAACCATTCATCTACTTGTCCTATCCACTTATCCTACCATTTTTTCTTCTTTTATTACGGTGCACTTAAACTGGCAAACCCTTATCAAAACCTTTTCTTTTCTCTTACAATGGAAATCTGTGTAAGTCTATCCTTATTACATCCAAGGGCTCATATTGAACTGTTGAGCTCCTTTTATTCACTCTACCTATCTACTTATCTGCCAAGATTAAACAGTTTGGTAAGATTTTATTCTCTGTCTCTAAGTATGAAATTCAAAACATGGAATAACCAAGATTAAACTATTTGGTTACCATGGATTGTGGCATAAGTAACAAGTTGCACATAATCATTTATACAAAAAGTGAAATAGTAGTGGCATTTTGACTCGCACACTTTCATGGTATTTTTATTTTTCTTGGGGTTCATTTTTTATTTTTTTTCTGACCTTTTCATTCTTTTTGTCCTTTTATTCTTTTTCTAGGACATGTAGGTTTTAACCCCATATAGAAGTTACCTGCATATGAATTCTAAAACACAGAAAATAAATAATGTGAGAGCATAACACATAAAACACATATACACAGAGATTTTCCCCTGGATCCCAAAACCGGGACTACCAGCTTGATTTTTCATTATGTTCCTTTCAATGTTACAATACATAGTTATACATGCCGAAGCATCCAATACCATGGACCAAAAACCATCACGTCCAATACCATGGATTGAAAACCATCGCATCCAATACCATGGACCGAAAACCATCGCATCCAAAAAACATGTGCAAAAATCATGCACAAAACCATAGGTGGGTCCACCCAACCTAACACAGGATCCAAAACCAAAATTTTTTGGGGTGCTGCCTCGGACCCCATAAAGTGGGGTTACAGGTACACCTCAACCCCCTATGACCCCCCTCACTACAAAATCGGTGCAACGAAGGTCGTGCTCCGCCCCCCTCTAACCCCCTGGTTAACTACGTGGGCTAGCCGTGGAAAGAATATAACACAACCCAACATTCTCCCACTTGTTGTTTTCTTTCCACAGGGGGCCATAAGAGAGCTTAGTTATTTTTCCATCCCTGAAACACCCATTGTTTCTCTACACCAAGAGAACTTCTCAGAGCTCACAGATTTTGTCAATGCATCTATAGTATTCTTCAAAGTGTCCACCTTTACCAGCAACACCTTTTTATCTTCTATCATATCCCTCACAAAGTGATACTGAACATCAATGTGCTTTGTCTTTGAATGATATGGAGGGTTCTTTGCCAAGAAAATTTCACTTTGGCTATCACAGTCTATCCTTATAGCTTCCTATACTAACCCCATACTTGAACACAATATTTGCAACCAAACTACTACCTTGCTTGCATGAGTGGTTGCCATGTATTCTGCCTCTGTAGTTGATAGTGACACTACAGATCGTTTCTTACTCATCCAACTAACTGCACCTCCAAATAGGTTAAACACATACCCACTTGTAGATCTTCTCTCATCCAGATCTCCAACCCAGTTTGCATCAACAAAGCCATGAATATCCAACACTCTATCCAATCCTAGTCTTCCTTGGTAGCACAAACCATAATCACTAGTGCCATGCAAATACCTAAAAACCCGCTTCACTGCCATCCAATGCTCCTTCCCTGGTTTTGACATAAACCTGCTCAATACTCCCACTACATGTGTAATGTCTGGTCTAGTACAGACCATTGCATACATCAGGCTACTGACTGCACTTGCATATGGAACACGGGACATGTCCTTTTCCTCTTCTTGTGTCTTGGGACACTGTTCAGCAGATAACCTCACACCTATAGGAATAGGAACCTTCACCGGTTTACTATCTTGCATATTAAACCTCTGTAGTATTGTCTCGACATGCATCCTCTGGTTTAACTAGAGCTTCCTCTTTGTATGATCTCTTTTAATTTCCATGCCCAAGATATAGTTTGCAGCACCAAGATCTTTCATGTCGAATTTGGAGGACAATTGGGTCTTCAAATCCTGGATAATTTCTTTGTCATTTCCAACCAACAACATATCATCCACATACAAGACCAGATAAATAACACGGTCACCAATTAATTTGAAATACACACAGTGATTTTCTTTGCTTTTGGTGAAGCCAAGTCCCCGTATAAATGTATCAAATTTCTAATACCACATCCTTGGTGACTATTTTAACCCATACAGAGACTTCTTTAACTTGCATACCAGTTCTTTCTTACCATTCACCGTAAAGCCTTCAGGTTGCTTCATGTATATTTCCTCTTCTAGATCCCCATGAAGAAATGTTGTCTTCACATCCATCTGTTCTACCTCAAAATCAAAAGCAGTAGCAACAGATAAAAGTAATCTAATAGAAGTTACTTTGGCAACAGGAGAAAAAATATCACCAAAATCAATTCCCGGCACTTGGGAATAACCTTTTGCTACCAACCGAGCTTTGTATTTCTCCACCTTTCCTTCTGCATTTGTATTCTTCTTGAACACCCATTTACTGCCAATGGGTTTCCTTCCAGCCACCAACTCCACCAGATCTCAAGCCTCATTTTTGTTCAAAGATGCCATTTCATCAACCATGGCCTCTTTCTAGAGTTTTCCATCCTCTGAATCCACTGCTTCCTTCGCAGCTCTAGGATCATCATCAGTAATAGAAAAAGAAAAATTTGAACAGAAAGTAGATGGACTATACCTTTCTGGCTGCCTTCTTTCTCGAACTGATCTTCTAATATCCAGAGTTTTTGGCTCTTCATCTTCTGATTCCTCCTCTGCTGTAGTGTTTGATTCTTCCTCCTTTAGCTCAAACTCTATCTTCTCAGGTTCCTTTGGTTGGACTTCATGTTTTAATAACATCTTTCACCTCTCTGAACACCACATCTCGGCTATACACAACCTTCCTTGTTACTGGGTTCCAAAGCTTATAACCCTTTAAACCATCCTTATACCTAATAAAGATGCACTTTTCAGATTTACTATCCAACTTGGTTCGTTTCTCCTTTGGAACATGTTCATATGCATCACATCCAAATACCCTTAGATGTGAAAGAGAGGGTTTCTTACCAGTCCATACCTCTTGTGGAGTCTTATCCTCCAACGCTGATGAAGGTGACATGTTGACCAGGTAACATGCAGTATCCATCGCCTCTGCCCAGAATTCTTGTCCTAACCCGGCACCACTGAGCATGCTTCTTGTCCTTTCCATCAACGTCTTGTTCCTTCTTTCGACAACTCCATTTTGCTGAGGTGTATATGGAGTAGTCTTCTACTATGATATACCACACTTCTTACAGAATTCTTCAAATTCCTTGCTGCAAAACTCTCCACCATTATCTGTCCTTAGCACCTTCATCTTCTTCTCTGTCTAATTTTCCACTAGAGCCTTAAATTATTTAAACTTGTCAAAGAATTTATATTTCTTCTTAAGGATATATATCCATGTATTCCTTGAGAAGTCATTGATAAATGATACATAGTACACAGACTTACCAAGTGATGGAACCTTCACAGGTCCAAACACATCACTGTGCACAAGCTCTAATATCTGTTTCGCCCTCTTACCACCAGAGGGGAAACTCACCCGATTCTGCTTCCCATATACACAATTTTCACAGAAATCAAAATCCAAAGAGCCATTACTCATAACTTCTACCATGCCTTTACCATGAAGTATTGGAAGGCCCTTCTCTCCAATATGTCCAAGCCTTTGATGCCACAGCATGGTCTTCTCTCGAGAGACCACTAGATCTTCTGCTCCACTTTCAGGAACCATAGAACTATTGCACTCATCAATAACAGTGCTACCTTGCATCTTGTATAGAGTTCCAATCCGAACTCCCCGCATCAATACCAGTGCTCCCCGAACCATTTTGCAGGTATCCTTCTCGAACACTGTTTTTACACCTGCATCATCCAGCTTGCTTACAGAAATCAAATTTCTGGCTAATGCAGGAATATGTAGAACACCTAGAAGCATTCTAACCCTTCCACCTTGCAACTTCAACTTTACTTTTCTGTGACCAATGATTCTATCCTTCCTGTCATCCCCCAAGAAGAAATCACCACCATCATATTTCTCATACTCATAAAACCACTCTCTATGGGGAGTAAAGTGAAAGGATGCACCTGAGTCAATCAACCATGCCTCGTGATCTACATGTGTACTTGAAGAAGCCAAGTACACATCCCCACCTTCATCTAAGGTAGTTTTCACCTCTGCAAAAGGAGCCTCATCAGATCCCTTTCCTTTGTCAGGAGCTTTAGATTTACAGTCCCTTTTGTAGTGCCCTTCCTTTCCACATTTCCAGCACACCACCTTTACAGGTTTTCATGGAGATTTAAATCTCCCACTCGATGACTTATTTTTGTTTCTGTTCTAGGTCCGCCCTCGTATAGAAAAGGCATCACCATTTCCTCTCTCCATATTTTTCCATCTCATCTCCTCTGTTAGCAAGGATGAGACTATTTCATCAAAATTCAAGGTAGTTGCATTGCTACCTATTGCAATAACCAGACTATCCCACGAATCTGGTAGAGAACACAACAAACTTGTTAACACCGAGGTTGTTCCCTATGACTCCCAAGGGAATACGGCCGGGGTAACCACTAACCAATCTTTGGACTACAGTTTCTAGCCAAACTGTAATCAGAGAGGGCTCTCTCTTTATGATTTGTCTCTGTTATGATAGTGTTTTAGGCTAGCTGTTATGCTCAGGTTTTTGTTTATGTTTTGGTTGAAGGATGTCTTTCAATGCCTAAGATGTAATGTTTAGACAGTTGTATTTCATTGGGCAATGGAGTCTAGAGCTGTGAAATGTTTGAAATGCTTCAGTGGGAATGTTCAGACTGTAGGGCCTATTGGGTATCTCAATAAACAAAATTCAAAGCTTAAGTGATGATGAATGATGATGCATGTTTAGCCAATGAAAAGCAGTTGAGAATTTTCCATTAAGCTAATGATGTGAAAGTGAAATATGTTGCTCAGGAGCAAACTTGAATTCCTGAAACAAGGGTCACTGTGAAAGATATATTCTGAAAGTGTAGCAATTAAGAATTACACTTATCAAGATTATAACTGAGGAAAACATTCATTAACAACATAGATTGAGCTCAGGGTATTCCATGAATAAATCCTGAAAGCTATTCTTTTTCTTTGCTGCTAAATATTTAGAAACTTAGAAACATTTATGGATTGCAAAAAGACTGAAAACACAGAATGAAGAGAGTTACAGAAAAATTATTGTATATGAGATGCACAGGGATCCTGCAAACTTCAACAAACACCATGAACGCATTCAAAACTCAGAACTTCATAAATTCCATTACTTCTGTTATTAAACTTTGCAAAGATTACAACATAGGAACTTCTTCAAGAGAAATCAACAACAACCCCTGCAAGCTTATGCGAGGGGAAAATATATACAAACGGTAATACAAAATATCTATGGCGTTGAGTCATCTGAGAAATAAATATTTCACCAACTTTGTACATAACAACAGATAAAAAGTTATTGCTGTCTTTAATACATCATAAATGTTCATTTACATCAGTCAGAAGATATTTTGGCCTTTGGAGGCCACTGAGTCGATTGGAATGATCTGCTTTAAATGCTGGAAAATGCGCTGATGTGGCTGCTCCGCTGTAACCTTTCGGCCCTGTCACCTGTAGCTGTCCATCTTGACTTGTTGGCCGAAAGTTCTGCTGAGTTGGCTCAGATTTTATCTTTTCATGCATGCTGATTTTACTAGCTTTTCCTGTGCATGCCACCTTGTATTCTTGATGAAAAACTTGAAGAATGGCTTCCTGGTCTACAGGATCATCTGTATTGCCTTTGTCCACCATTCCTGTGTGGGTAGTTGATGCCTAAGAATTGCCTCCATAGTCTCATTTGTCTTTGTGTATTTATAGAAGTTAGGAGGCACTTCAAATAGGTGATTTATTTCATTCATTATAAAGAATAAATTCTCTACTCTGTTGTAGAGACTTTGTCCTGTAGCTGGCCCTGTTTCCTTTGAGGTGCTGGGCCTTTCAGTGATCTGACTTGTGGCAAATGTATTGACTCTCTTGGCATACTGCTCATGGGTAAGCAGTTTCCCTGCACTGTTCAGTAAGCCAGGGAGACCTCGGTTCTGTAATACCACAAATTTGTCCATAAATCTATTTACCTCGGTCTGCATGTCTTGGGTCCTTCTCTCCAATGTCTGCACTAAGTTTCTTAGTGTAAGGACCCTTTTTACCAACATAATAGTCTCAGTTCTGTTAGGAATTCCCATGGTTGCTAACTGAGAACTTGTTCTATTGTTGAGCACATTGACCATCCTGGTGGCAATTTCAGGCATATTGCCTAGAGCTGCCCTTGATCTCTGAATCTCCTTCTGTGCCTTTGCAATGAGCTCCAGCTGCTCATGGATTGTGTCAATATACTGCCATTGGTCAGTAATAGACTGGCCAATATTAGCCCATAGCACTGTCTTGATCTCGGCCACCACTTTATCCAGTTGGAGCTCCTTTTCTAGCTCCTTTATCCTGTCTTTGAGGGCTTTTATTTCCCTGCCCTTTTCTGCCACAGTCTGCTTGGACTTGTCATATCTTTCATTGACTTTGGCTAGTTTCTCCCTGGCCTCATTTAATTCTGTCATTTGTGCTTCCAAGGCCTGGATCTCATTTCTCAGCTTTTGCATGTCCAGGCTTGGGGCCTGCTCTGTTGTTGGTGGTGGTGCTGAGGTGGATGGTGCTGCTTGTTCTGTTTGTTGAGGAGGAGGAACAGTAGTTGGAGCAGTTTCCTCAAGGTTTATTATTTCAGGAGGAGGCTGGGAGGTCTGACCTTCTTCTTTTTGCTTCAAAGCTGCCTGTAATGCTGCCTGTGCAGCCTCTGATTCTCCCAGCTTTTCTTGAGTCTGGATTAGCTGCTTATATAGTGATACCAGCAAAGCTGTGGCATCTTGATCATGCCTCTGCTGGGAAACTTCATCTGTTTGAGGGTGAATAGTGGCTGGGATTTTGATCTTTCTCTTCAAAGCTGCCATGTCTGCATCCCTCAACTTCAATATTTCTTGTATGCCCTTGATATCCTTGGGATCATGCCCAATCTCTATAATTATATCTTCTAAGGACCTTATTCTGTTTTCCTTTGCTTGAGAGGATGCTCTCACCAACTCAAGTTGCGCAGCTGTGTTATTAAGGCTATTTTCTAGCCTATAATTGTCCAATGTTTTGTCTGCCAAGGAGGCATACACCATCTCACCCGTTTGCTTATGTAATTCAATTTTGTCCATTGGGTGGATGTCCTTGGCAAGGACCTCAAGATTGGTCCTTATATAATCTGCAGGAGACTGGGGCTGTGCTACAGCTGGCAAGAAATGACTCATGATCATTTTGCCTTCACTAACATCATACGCAGACATCAGTCTTTGCTGGTTAGTGGGAGCCATTTTCAACAAATGATTGTATAGTTGTATCTTTATTGGCTCATTCCTCCTCTTTATGTCTATGAACTGTTGTTTGATTCCTCCTTCACCTTCTCTTTGGTGGCTTGAGGAGCTGACTTCTCCTCCTATTGTTCTGTCTTGTCCCTGCTGGAAGGAGCTAGCAGATGCTTCTCTACCAGGTGGGCCCATGCCCAGAGACTGCCCTATTGGCATTTCCTCCTCAGAGAAAGGATTCAATCTCTGTCTTTTCTCACCATGACTTATTGATGTGGTCAAGGGAGTCTCTCTGTCCCTTTTCTTGCTTATATCCTCCTTTTGTGGAGTTTGGAGGATTGATGCTTCAGCTAATGTTTCTTGCCTTGGAGGCACAGTTTGTTGTGGCTGTTGCTCAGTGGATTTTGGGGCTTCCACTGCCCCTTCTTGCTGTGGGGGCTGCTCTTTGTCATGCTGCCCTTCTTCTTGCTGTAATTCTTGTTGTTGTTGTTGTTGTTCTACCTGCTGCTGTTGTTGCTGCACCTTCTCATGGGGTGGCTGTTCGGTCTCCATTTCCTTTTCCTGGCCTTTGCTGGATATATCTTCAGTGGCTTTGGGTGCTTGCTGATTCGCAGTCGAGGAGGATGCAACTGCTCCCACTTGTGTGCTTGGAAGGGAAAACACCTGTGAACAAAGTTCAAGGTCAGCCATCTTCTTTAGATTCCTCACCGCTCTTTGATTCAGCTCTTCTTGTGTAACAGGCTCTTCTAATGTACCTCTCCTCCATTTTACTTGGTTTGCATATTTTTCAATGTGAGGAATCTTCACATGATCGTAGCCAGACAGCTTATATTTGAGCCTTCTCAAAGCTATGAAGTGGTTGGGGTCATAGGGTTTCCAAAGGAAACTGGTTTGAAGGCCAAGGGACTCAAGCATCCTGTCTGCTTCTTTCCAACCTTCCTCCCTCTTGTTATAGACAAAGTGGCCATGTTGGTTCCTGACCTTCAACTGTGCTTTCTTACCTTTGCTTGAAAAGTGGAGCACATCAACGTTGCCAAACTGCCTGAAATATTCTAGGGTAAACAGCCTCATAGGCACATATCTGGGTAGTCTGTAAGGAGGCAATTCACACCCATATATCCTGATGACGGTGTGGTTCTGGTAAAAGTACCAGTCCCCAATGCTGTATGATTTGGATAACTGAAGGATCCTTTGCATGTCATCAGTGAGCCTTGGAGGAGGTGAGCTCATCAACATAGACATAGTTGGGTGGATGAAGAGATCTATGAACTCACAATAAGTATAAGGAGACTCGGGTCTACAGTGGAAAGCAGAGGACCAATAGACCACTGATCTTGGATTGCCTTGGGCATCCACTCTTTTGATTGGGAAAGAGAACTTCTGATGTTGATGATATAAGATTAAGTGGTAAATGTAAGAGGTGTATCTAAACACTCTTTCTCTTGCCAGGTTCATTAATTGCTCATGTATTTTGTCTGCTATATAGGTGGCATAGTCGTAGCAGATAGGAGACTTTCCAGGGGCAAACATAAGCATCATCACCAGCACAGTTTGATCAACGAACTCAATTGAATTGTAGCCCAAAATGGGACTAATCATGTCAGCAAGATCTCTGCCCAATTGGTTGAGGTATACCTGATTGATAGGAGGATACATCACAGAGTCAGAGTCAATGTACAGCTGATTTAATTTGGTGACCTGAGCATTTGTCAATCTGGCTCCTTGATTTATCAGGTCTACAAGTGATAGAGAGACCAGTTTCTTCTCGGTCCTGAAGCAGAGCATGTCTTTGATAGCTTCTGGGGTAATATAGAACACAGCTGCGCCTGTAGGGTCAAGAACTGCCCTCTGAGTAGGGTCATAGTTTTCAGCACATAGGTGGATCAAATCAGGGAACTGATTGACCTGAGGAAGCTTGAATATAGGGAGAAAAGAGTCCCATATGCCCAGCACATCTCTTCCAGTGTCATGTTTTGCCTTCAATTCATTGAGCAGATGGATGTGGAACTTGGTTCTCATTAGCATTTCCTCTGAGATTTGATAGTCCATGTCTGCCAGAGGTTGCCATTCCAATTCTCTCTGAGGGGCATTCAATGGAGCAACGTTCAATGCTATAGGAGCTACTGGTGGATCCATGGTTTCTCCTAGGATTATAGATGGGTGTTGCTATGCAGAGCAACACAAGGAGTTTTTCTTTAACAGAGAAATGTGAATTATTCAGGGATAGAGGATAAATGATCAGCTGCAGTAATTGAAATACTGCTTTAAAGTGCGGATAAGACTAATGTCTGGTCTTAATCTCTCTCTTATAGCAGGTAGGTATAGTTTGAGTGGCCGGTTCGCGATTGCGCGAACAGAGTGCAGTTTTTGGTGAAAATTTAGGCAAACAAGGCTCAGCTGATAATTTTCGACCTTTCAGTTGCAAATGGGGACTAGGCACCGGGATTTTGCCGGCGAATTGCAAGTTTCTTTGTTTCTTAAGCTTCTTTGAGGGAATTTATAGACAAATCAGGGGTATGAAGGATGTTCGAAGATAAATACCTGGCATAGAGCGAGCAACAGTCACGAATGCAGGTGGAAATGACGCGCTGAAGGTCTCCAGGTCGATTTTAGCAAGGTGGTGAACGTTTGAACGTAAAAACCATGCAGAGAAAGCAACAGCGTTTTGGCAAAAAGTATGAAAAACGCGAAAATTTGGCCAAAATATGGATTTTTTGGGACATTGGCGCCTTTTTTGGATGACGTCAGCATGACGTCATCGGGTGGGGTCAAGGCCGGATGACGTCAGTAAGACGTGATCGGGTGATGTGGCAAGGTGTGATTGGTCCACGGGGATAATGAGGTGGCAGGCATATTAGCGCAGGGGCGGACAAGGGTGCTAACGCGACGGCGGGGTGGCACTGACGTCGGTCTGACGTGGTGATGAAGCTGGACGGGCGGATCAACCGAAACCGGAAGTGGTTAGCGGTTTGTCATCGCACCGCTTTTGATTCAGAAGTAGAATTGTCAGGCGTACCTCCGATACGCTGTGGGGGTGATGCGTGGCAGAGGCCTGACGTCACCCTCTGACAGATATCGGAAGGTATCTGTCGGACGTCAGGGCCGGTCCGATATGGATGAGGGTCGTCGGATCAAAGGGGTCCGATCCGACGGTAGACGGATCAGTGAGGTGATCAGACAATACGGAAGGGGGCGGGATTATTTTAATATTTCTTTCGAGATCTGTGCTCGGCGGAAACCTTTGGGATGTGGCGGATTGTAATGGTTTTTCAATGCATTTTCAAATAAAAATGATATGGCGCCGATACTTTGGATAAGTCAAAAAAGTGGGTTTTTATGCGCTTTTTTGCAAATGAAGCGGGTTATGGGGAAAAAGGGTTTTTCACAAGGTTTTCTTAGCAAATGAAGGTTTAATGGGTCAAATGGATTCAGAAGGGGGAAGGGGGTAAGGCTTAGGTTCATCAAACTGACCAGATGTCAATTTGATCCCTGACAGAGGACATATGGCTATAATGCCAAGGGGAGGGATATTTATACCATGTTTGGGGTTTATACACCATGGTGTTATAATAGTAGGGAAAGGGAAACATAGGGGAATTATATAATAGATGTTAGGGGTCAATGTGGATGAAAGAGTGGATGAGGGGTGATATTACTAAGTTTATTTGAAAATAACTTAGCTTGGGGAGTAGATCAAAATGAAAAGAATTTTTAGACAAGAAATGTGGCTTTTCAAGGACTAGGAACCACCATAAAACCACCAATTCTTCCATGAATCTCAACTGATGAGGGGATGTTAGTAATGAATGGAAAAGGGGAAAATTGGGGAGTTAGACACGCTTCTTTGCTTTGCTGCAACCTGATAGAGAAGAAGACCTTCTCAATCCATTGATTTTGCTTTGTGAAATAGGTTAGCACATCTTCAATTGTAAGGAATGACACTTCTACAACCCCATCTGCCTACCCATCTATTTGCCTAGCATTTTTTGTTTCTTCTTGGAGGGTGCACTTTAGACTTGCAGACCCTTATTTTCCTTTTCTTTTCTCTGGCTTTTTCCTTTTGATTTTCTATCTAATTCTACCCTTATTGCTTCCAAGGCCCCATATTAAGCAGTTGGGAGCCTTACTTCTCTACCTAAACTACTTGTCTGCCAAGATTAAACAGTTTGGATAGACTTCTTTCTCTATTCTACAACTGAAAATTTAAAACATGGCATGATCCAGATTAGGCTGTTGGACCATCCATCAAAATTGAATCTATATCAAGCTACATGCACAGCTTGTCTTCTCTTGGAAATATGGGATCTTTGCATCATCAAAGCAGAGCATATTTGGACCTTTCCTTGCCAATCATGAAATATGAAACCTATTGGTATAGGTAGCTAACAGTGGCTCCACATGGGGATGGTTTTTCATTAGAAAGACCAAGAACAGCAGGTCAGAATGCCTTGGCCTTTGACTGCTTTCACCAATACTTGCAGTATGCTGCCTTAAAATGCCAAAATTGTGCTCTTCCCATCTTGGTAGATCTCTGATCCTATTTGCCTTTTGATGATAGTTAATAAACTTGAGAAACTGCCTTTTTACATCCTACAGAGAGTAATATATACACTTGAATATGTACAATGGAAACTCAGGCTGCACTTATGGGTGGTAGTCAAAATAGTGCTTCAGCATCCTGCCATTCACAGGACCTTCATCCAAATCAGTTTCATTAAGACTTTTAAGGAAATAAGTGTTGTTTCCTTGTACTGCTTGGACAGCAAATGGTCCTCTCTAAAGGGAATCAAATTTTCCATGTTTTCCTTTATCTTCCCTTCTTGAATCCCACTTGAGGACTTTGTCACCAATGTTGAAATCTTCTGCCTTGGTCCTTCTGTCAAAGGCCTTCTTTAATTTTTCTTGTAAAATTTGAACTCTGCTGTACACTTGATCTCTAGTTTGCTGCAAACATAATATTTGATTGATCCTTCTTTGCATATCATTTGGTTCAGCTTGGCTTTCTTGAAGAAGTTTCATAACAGAAACTCCTAGTGATGAAGGGAATTTGGCTTCTAATCCATAAACCAACTCATAAGGGCTGGTCCCAATTGATCTCTTGGTTGTTAGTCTATCTGCCCATAAGGCATTGACAAGATTTTTATGCCAATTCTTTTTGTTTTCTTCTAACACCTTCTTTATAATGTTTACCAGACTTTTATTTGATGATTCTGCAAGGCCATTTCCTTGGGGATAGTATGCAGTAGAATGGCCCAAGGTAATGTGAAATTTGTGGCAGAAATTCACCATCTTCTTGGATCTGAAAGCAGCAGCATTGTCTGTTATTATTTTGTCAGGACAACCAAATCTAGCCAATATTTTATTCTCCAAAAACTGAATGATTGTCGAATCATTTGCTTATCTGCATGGAGCAGCTTCAATCCACTTAGTGAAGTAGTCTGTGGCTGTTAAGATCCATCTATGTTGGCCTGAAGATGAGGGATGAATTTCCCCAATGAAATCCAAGCCCCATTGTTGAAAAGGTCTCTCTGTTGCAATAGGCCTTAAAGGAAGTGGCAGTAACTGTCTCTTTCCCTCAAACACTTGACATTTATGACATGAGGTGGTAAATTTCTTGACATCAGAGAACATGGTGGGCAAGTAGTAACCAGCCCTCAGTATTTTATCCACAGTGGACTTCCAATACAAGTGTCCACCACAGTCACCTACATGAAATTATTTTATGATATTGTTAGTCTCATTCTCAATTAAGCAGCTTAACAATATCCCTTCATGGTTTTTCCAAAGTAAATTTCCATCCATAACACAGAATTTAGAAGCTTTCATTTTTAGGAACCTACATTTAGTTCTGGACAATCTTGGGGGAGCACACAGGTTTTGCAATACATAACATATATCAGAGTACCAAGGGGATTGTTCAAAGGCTACATTGATCTTTGGAGTCGCCAGCTCCGGTTCACTGTCCAGCTGGTTGATGTCTAAGGCTTGGAAGTTTGCTTCTGTCATTAGTTTGGCCAAACCTTGCCCTTTTATTAGTTTTGTAGGTTTTATCTCAATATCAAATTCCAAAATGTTGGCAATCCACTTTCCTCTTCTGCCCTCTAAATTTTCTTGGGTGAGAATATCTTTGACAATAGGACTTGGTACATAAGCTATAACATGTGAATAGAGGATGTAAATCCTAAAGTCTTTGATGGCCTTGACCAAAGCATAAGCTTGTTTCTCCATGATTTGGTATTTTAGGGGAGCATCTCTAAGAGCTCTACTAAAGAAAGCAATGGGTTTCTCATTTCCTTGGTCATCTTTCTATAACAAGACAGCAACAATTGTGTGTTGGGAAGCAAAAGAAAATATGATAAATTCCCTGTCAAATTGAGGATTGGTTAGGAGTGGGGTTTGGGTAAGGGCCAATTTTATTCCATCAAAGGCTTGGTTGGCTTCAACTGTCCATTTCACTTTTGAATCCTTCTTTAGCATGTTATTTAGCAATCTGATTAGCTCTGCTAAGTTTGGGATGAACCTTCTTAAGAAATTGATCTTTCCCAAGAATGCTTGCAATTCTTTGATATTTCTTGGGTGGGGCATTTGTAGGATAGCTTGTATCCTATCTGGGTCAATTCTAATGCCATCTTTTGAAATCATATGTCCCAATAGCTTACCTTCCTCCAAACCAAATAAGGATTTTTTGGGATTCAAGGAAATTCCATATTTCCTACATGTTAGGAAGATCTGCCTCAAGTGTTTCAAATGTTCTTGGTCTGATTTTGAGAAAGGTGTAAGGTCATCTAAGTAAATGACAAGAAAGTCATGAATCTCCTTGGCAAAAGCAATATCCATTGCTCTTTGAAATGTTGCCCCTGCATTTTTCAATCCAAAAGGCATTTTTACATATTTGAAAGTTCCCCATGGGGTTGTAAATGCAGTTTTGTCTTGATCATCAGGGTGTACTAAGATTTGATTAAAGCCTGAGAATCCATCAAGTAGTGAGATCCTTGAGGCACCCACCACTCTTTGGAGGATGTGATCCATATTGGGTAAGGGATAATTATCTTTGAGGGATACTTGATTCAGATTTCTTAGATCTACACAAAGCCTTATTTCACCAGTTTTCTTTCTTGTAGGGACCAAATTTGAAATCCAATCAGAAAACCTGATTGGTGCTATGATGCCTGCTTTAAACATTTTTTGTAATTCCTTTTCAATTGAAGGGAGGAGCATGGGATTAATCCTTCTCAATTTTTGTTTGAATGGCTTCTGATTAGGCTTGAGAGGGATAGTATGCTGGATAACAGAGGTGTCATAGAATTTTAGATCCTCATAACCCCATGCAAAGACATCCTGAAACTCTTTGAAAAGGTCAATGTATTTGGGTTTTTGATCAGGAGGCAGAGTTGCAGATAGTTTTATTATCTTGGGCTTATCAACAGTGCCAATGTTGCATTCTTCAATGGCTTCATTTAGGGGCTGCATTTTTGGTTTTCTAGGGATGTCATTTGAGTCAAAGATGTCTTCTAATGGAGTTAGTCCTGTTGGGAGAAAGTTGTCTTTTAACTCTATGATTTCAGCCTCTACCACAGCTATTTCCTCATGATTGGTTTGTTGAATTTGTTGTATGTTCTCCTTGTTGAAAATAGTTGGATTTAGCATTTGTTTTGCTGTTTTGGGTGATATTGGGTGGTGAGTCTGTTCAAACTGTATTTGTGATTGACTTGCTCTTTCAAGTATTTGTGATTGACTTGCTCTTTCTGTGTCAATATTTAATCCTGTAAATTCTTGTTGCAAGGTCAAGACGTTGTTTATTTGTGCATCATCTTCAAATACCTGCCAGTCTTTGACATTGTTTGGGACAGAAGGTCTGTGTTTTACCTCAGTTGTAAAACAGTGGTGGGGCTCAAAAGGCAGCTCGCAGGTACTTGAAAATGTGGCTAAACTATGAGCATGGATATTATGGGTTCTGGGAATCTTAGTAATTTGAAATTCAGTGAAGAAGCTTAGTATTTCAGCCACAGCAGACCTATAAGACCTCAGTCTCTTGTCATTTGTGACAAAATTTCCCTTCACTTGTTGGATGACTAAATCTGAATCCCCCATAATTGAGACCTTTGTGGCTTGTAATAACCTTACTAGCTTGAGGCCTAGTAAAAGAGCTTCATATTCTGCCATATTATTAGTACACTTGAAATTCAGTCTATAGGCTCGGCCTTCTGCATGACTGTCTTGTTTATTATGTATCCAAACTCCAGCTCCTGCCCCTAATTTGTTGACTGATCCATCAAATTCAAGGAACCATAGGATCTCTTGTTCCAGGGAGAACTTAATGACCTCCTTGTGTGCTGGAATTGTAAGTTGAAGCTGTGTTTTGCCATCTGGTTTGTTTTCTAGGGCGGTCTTCTCACTTGATGGAACCTATTCGCTTTCTTGAGCAGCAGCTGTGTTTAATGTTTGCTTAATCATTGTTTCTTGGGTAGCAGTATGCTCATTGGTGTCTTCCTCTTCTATGAGTGTCTTGGGTTCAACCTCATTTTCTGAGAGAGTTGCATTATCATTGAAGAGAATGTATGAGTCTATGTCTGAATGGACAGCATATATGGGAAAGTTTTGAGGCTTTTCTTCACTGCTGACCATGTACTTCATTAATGTTTCTCTGTATAATCTCTTTGGTTGCCCAAAAACAGTGATGGTGGCATATGACATATCTAACTGCAGGGAACCTTGAAGTTTAGCCCCCCATGACCTTGATAACAGCATCCCATACTTGGGTGGGATGTCAGCAACTACAACATCCATTAGAATTGTTTTGTTTGGGTACTGAACAAGAGACACACATAGATCTTTTATTAGGCCTAAACACTTGACTTGGCTGGAATCAAAGGAGAACAGGTCCTTGTATGGTCTGGTAATATCCAGGTTTAGTCTTTCCATGACTGATTTGGGCATCAGGTTGTGAGAGGCACCCGAGTCAAACATTGCATTGTGTAATATCTTGTCATGAACATGTAAACTGACAAAAAAAGGTAAGATGCCTATACCTACTATCTTTCCATCCACCTTTGGGCCAAAAAGTAGCTCTGGGGTATCATCCAACACATTGACCTCATCTTTGTTGCTAGTAAGTTGGAGGGATTTCCTGATTTGTTGTTTGTAGATGCTGTGTTTGGCCAATTCTGAGAGACGAATGGCTATCTTCAATTTACTAATTTCAGTTTCTAGGTCAAAGGGTTTTTCAGATTGGGTCTTTTGGCTGTGGATGACATTTCTTTCCTTGTTCACTAACTCTTCATCTTGATTGTTATCCTGATTTTGAGGCTTGCCCTTCTGGCTCATCTCTTGAGGAGTGACACTTGGGTTAGTGTGCAAGGATGATGCATCCATGGGCTGCTGTTTTGAAGAAGCTAGTTCAGTGACTTCTTCAATGACTACTTCTTTTGCAAGTGAATCTGTTGGGTCATTTGGCTCTGTAACTGTGGCTCTTTTGGGCTGCTGATTATCTTTTGTCTTTTCAGGCTGTGTTACATTTACAGTTCTGCTCCTTAGCTTGTATTGCTTATGGACTTCATAAACAGTTGTGTCATAGCCTTGTTTGAAGTCAAATGACTCAGCTGATTTGATTGGGAACAACTTGATTACCTCATCCTCATGGTCTTCTTGTGTCAAAAAGACTTGACTTTCACCATCTAGACCCATTAAATTAATCTGAGAATCTTCATTGGGTTCACTTGATGTGGAAGTTTCAACATAGTTTTCTTGGAAAGGGGGTCTTATGTCTTGGTCAGAATTAGTCTTGCCAACGTTTGGATTTTGATTTCTCCTAAAATTTGGATTCCTAGGAGGGTTGTTTTGTGGTGCTTCCCATGAGGACTTTCTCTCAACCGATTCCACTCTGTCCCCCAATCTCTTCATACCAGTGAGTATTGCATCCAGTTTTTGATCAAAGGCTGAGGGTTCTTCTTTGAAGGTGGTTCTCTTTTCCAGCCTTGCTCTGTTTCTTTTGGCAATCAGGTTCGCTTCCACTGTGACAGCAACTTTTTGAGCATCTGCAAGGGTTTGAGGGTCTCTCTCCTTCAACTGATAGGCCATATCAGGGTCAAAACCGTCAGGAAATTTGTACAAGGCCAAATCAGGGGGAGGTCTTAAATTTTGCGGGATTGCGTTATATACATTGTTAAATCTTGCACAATACTCCAAAATAGTCTCTTGGGGACCTCTTTTGATAGTGTCATATTCACCAAGTATGTGCAGAGGATCCTTCTTCTTCTCCCATCTGCTAGTGAAGGCTTGATAAAGCTCATCAGGAGTTGTGATGGAATTTGCATTTAGGGATCTAAACCAAGTTCTTACATCCCCAGTCAGACTTTGAACAAACATCCTCATTCTCACACTGTCATCATCTATTTCATAAGTTTCAAAATGGTCTTGCATCCTTTTGGCATGCTGAATAGCTATCAAAGGGCCAGTGGAGTCAAAATATGAGATTTTGGTTTGGTAGTCTTGGGGTAGAGCTGCAGCATTAGCTGGTATCTGCAAGGGTGCATATCTGTTAGCCATATTCACAAGGTTTGGGGGATTAACAGAAGCAGCTGGGATAAAAGGAACGATGTGTGCCACAGGGGTAACAAGTGTAGCAGCACCTAGAGTGTTGTTCAAGGGGATACGTGCAGTGGGTGAAGATGTGCAAGGAGGGCTTTGAGATGTGGATGATGAACTGGGGGAGACAGGGGTAGACCTAAATAGAACTTTGATTGGCGTTGGAACTGGTTCAGGGTGGGCGGTCTCAGGAGTCAAATCACTAGGATTTTCCTGCCTTTGCTGCTTCCTATTTATTCTAGGAATTATATTAGGATTCTCAAACACAGCTGGTGGATTTGGGTCAGGGTTTGACCTAGTGTGCCTGGTTTCCTTTTTAGGAGCCAGCTTCTGAATTTGTTTTTTGGTATTTTCTAAGATTTTTTAGGATTGTTTAAGGGACTGTTTAAGCTTTTTAGGACCACTGTCTACGGATAGACAACAACTTGAAAATTATGCTTATCCCCAGTGGAGTCGCCAATTATGTTAACACCCAGGTTGTTCCCTATGACTCCCAAGGGAATACGGCCGGGGTAACCACTAACCAATCTTTGGACTACAGTTTCTAGCCAAACTGTAATCAGAGAGGGCTCTCTCTTTATGATTTGTCTCTCTTATGATAGTGTTTTAGGCTAGCTGTTATGCTCAGGTTTTTGTTTATGTTTTGGTTGAAGGATGTCTTTCAATGCCTAAGATGTAATGTTTAGACAGTTGTATTTCATTGGGCAATGGAGTCTAGAGCTGTGAAATGTTTGAAATGCTTCAGTGGGAATGTTCAGACTGTAGGGCCTATTGGGTATCTCAATAAACAAAATTCAAAGCTTAAGTGATGATGTATGATGATGCATGTTTAGCCAATGAAAAGCAATTAAGAATTTTCCATTAAGCTAATGCTGTGAAAGTGAAATATGTTGCTTCAGGAGCAAACTTGAATTCCTGAAACAAGGGTCACTGTGAAAGATATATTCTGAAAGTGTAGCAATTAAGAATTACACTTATCAAGATTATAACTGAGGAAAACATTCATTAACAACATAGATTGAGCTCAGGGTATTCCATGAATAAATCCTGAAAGCTATTCTTTTTCTTTGCTGCTAAATATTTAGAAACTTAGAAACATTTATGGATTGCAAAACGACTGAAAACACAGAACGAAGAGAGTTACAGAAAACTTATTGTATATGAGATGCACAGGGATCCTGTAAACTTCAACAAACACCATGAACACATTCAAAACTCAGAACTTCAGAAATTCCATTACTTCTGTTATTAAACTTTGCAAAGATTACAGCATAGGAACTTCTTCAAGAGAAATCAACAACAACCCCTGCAAGCTTATGCGAGGGGAAAATATATACAAATGGTAATACAAAATATATATGGCATTGAGTCATCTGAGAAATAAGTATTTCACCAACTTTGTACATAACAGCAGACAAAAAGTTATTGCTGTCTTTAATACATCATAAATGTTCATTTACATCAGTCAGAAGATATTTTGGCCTTTGGAGGCCACTGAGTCGGTTGGAATGATCTGCTTTAAATGCTGGAAAATGCGCTGATGTGGCTGCTCCGCTGTAACTTTTCGGCCCTGTCACCTGTAGCTGTCCATCTTGACTTGCTGGCCGAGAGTTCTGCTGAGTTGGCTCAGCTTTTATCTTTTCATGCATGCTGATTTTACTAGCTTTTCCTGTGCATGCCACCTTGTATTCTTGATGAAAAACTTGAAGAATGGCTTCCTGGTCTACAGGATCATCTGTATTGCCTTTGTCCACCATTCCTGTGTGGGTAGTTGATGCCTAAGAATTGCCTCCATAGTCTCATCTGCCTCTGTGTATTTATAGACGTTAGGAGGCACTTCAAATAAGTGATTTATTTCATTCATTATAAAGAATAAATTCTCTACTCTGTTGTAGAGACTTTGTCCTGTAGCTGGCCCTGTTTCCTCTGAGGTGCTGGGCCTTTCAGTGATTTGACTTGTGGCAAATGTATTGAATCTCTTGGCATACTGCTCATGGGTAAGCAGTTTCCCTGCACTGTTCAGTAAGCCAGGGAGACCTCGGTTCTATAATACCACAAATTTGTCCATAAATCTGTTTACCTCGGTCTGCATGTCTTGGGTCCTTCTCTCCAATGTCTGCACTAAGTTTCTTAGTGTAAGGACCCTTTTTACCAACATAATAGTCTCAGTTCTGTTAGGAATTCCCATGGTTGCTAACTGAGAACTTGTTCTATTGTTGAGCACATTGACCATCCTGGTGGCAATTTCAGGCATATTGCCTAGAGCTGCCCTTGAACTCTGAATCTCCTTCTGTGCCTTTGCAATGAGCTCCAGCTGCTCATGGATTGTGTCAATATACTGCCATTGGTCAGTACTAGACTGGCCAATATTAGCCCATAGCACTGTCTTGATCTCGGCCACCACTTTACCCAGTTGGAGCTCCTTTTCTAGCTCCTTTATCCTGTCTTTGAGGGCTTTTATTTCCCTGCCCTTTTCTGCCACAGTCTGCTTGGACTTGTCATATCTTTCATTGAATTTGGCTAGCTTCTCCCTGGCCTCATTGAATTCTGTCATTTGTGCTTCCAAGGCCTAGATCTCATTTCTCAGCTTTTGCATGTACAGGATTGGGGCCTGCTCTGTTGTTGGTGGTGGTGCTGAGGTGGATGGTTCTGCTTGTTCTGTTTGTTGAGGAGGAGGAACAGTAGTTGGAGCAGTTTCCTCAAGGTGTATTATTTCAGGAGGAGGCTGGGAGGTCTGACCTTCTTCTTTTTGCTTCAAAGTTGCCTGTAATGCTGCCTGTGCAGCCTCTGATTCTCCCAGCTTTTCTTGAGTCTGGATTAGCTGCTTATATAGTGATAGCAGCAAAGCTGTGGCATCTTGATCATGCCTCTGCTGGGCAACTTCATCTGTTTGAGGGTGAATAGTGGCTGGGATTTTGATCTTTCTCTTCAAAGCTGCCATGTCTGCATCCCTCAACTTCAATATTTCTTGTATGCCCTTGATATCCTTGGGATCATGCCCAATCTCTATAATTATATCTTCTAAGGACCTTATTCTGTTGCCCTTTGCTTGAGAGGATGCTCTCTCCAACTCAAGTTGGGCAGCTGTGTTATTAAGGCTATTTTCTAGCCTATAATTGTCCAATGTTTTGTCTGCCAAGGAGGCATACACCATCTCACCCGTTTGCTTATGTAATTCAATTTTGTCCATTGGGTGGATGTCCTTGGCAAGGACCTCAAGATTGGTCCTTATATAATCTGCAGGAGACTGGGGCTGTGCTACAGCTGGAAAGAGATGACTCATGATCATTTTGCCTTCACAAACATCATACGCAGACATCAGTCTTTGCTGGTTAGTGGGAGCCATTTTCAACAAATGATTGTATAGTTGTATCTTTATTGGCTCATTCCTCCTCTTTATGTCTATGAACTGCTGTTTGATTCCTCCTTCACCTTCTCTTTGGTGGCTTGAGGAGCTGACTTCTCCTCCTATTTTTCTGTCTTGTCCCTGCTGGAAGGAGCTAGCAGATGCTTCTCTACTAGGTGGGCCCATGCCCAGAGACTGCCCTATTAGCATTTCCTCCTCAGAGAAAGGATTTAATCTCTGTCTTTTCTCACCATGACTTATTGATGTGGTCAAGGGAGTCTCTCTGTCCCTTTTCCTGCTTATATCCTCCTTTTGTGGAGTTTGGAGGATTGATGCTTCAGCTGATGTTTCTTGCCTTGGAGGCACAGTTTGTTGTGGCTGTTGCTCAGTGGATTTTGGGGCTTCCACTGCCCCTTCTTGCTGTGGGGGCTGCTCTTTGTCATGCTGCCCTTCTTCTTGCTGTAATTCCTATTGTTGTTGTTGTTGTTCTACCTGCTGCTGTTGTTGCTGCACCTTCTCATGAGGTGGCTGTTCGGTCTCCATTTCCTTTTCCTGGCCTTTGCTGGATATATCTTCAGTGGCTTTGAGTGCTTGCTGATTCGCAGTCGAGGAGGATGCAACTACTCCCACTTGTGTGCTTGGAAGGGAAAACACCTGTGAACAAAGTTCAAGGTCAGCCATCTTCTTTAGATTCCTCAATGCTCTTTGATTCAGCTCTTCTTGTGTAACAAGCTCTTCTAATGTACCTCTCCTCCATTTTACTTGGTTTGCATATTTTTCAATGTGAGGAATCTTCACATGATCATAGCCAGACAGCTTATATTTGAGCCTTCTCAATGTTATGAAGTGGTTGGGGTCATAGGGTTTCCAAAGGAAACTGGTTTGAAGGCCAAGGGACTCAAGCATCCTGTCTGCTTCTTTCCAACCTTCCTCCCTCTTGTTATAGACAAAGTGGCCAAGTTGGTTCCTGACCTTCAACTGTGCTTTCTTACCTTTGCCTGAAAAGTGGAGCACATCAACGTTGCCAAACTGCCTGAAATATTCTAGGGCAAACAGCCTCATAGGCACATATCTGGGTAGTCTGTAAGGAGGCAATTCACACCCATATATCCTGATGACGGTGTGGTTCTGGTAAAAGTACCAGTCCCCAATGCTGTATGATTTGGATAACTGAAGGATCCTTTGCATTTCATCAGTGAGCCTTGGAGGAGGTGAGCTCATCAACATAGACATAGTTGGGTGGATGAAGAGATCTATGAACTCACAATAAGTATAAGGAGACTCGGGTCTACAGTGGAAAGCAGAGGACCAATAGACCACTGATATTGGATTGCCTTGGGCATCCACTCTTTTGATTGGGAAAGAGAACTTCTGATGTTGATGATATAAGATTAAGTGGTAAATGTAAGAGGTGTATCTAAACACTCTTTCTCTTGCCAGGTTCATTAATTGCTCATGTATTTTGTCTGCTATATAGGTGGCATAGTCGTAGCAGATAGGAGACTTGCCAGGGGCAAACATAAGCATCATCACCAGCACAGTTTGATCAACGAACTCAATTGAATTGTAGCCCAAAATGGGACTAATCATGTCAGCAAGATCTCTGCCCAATTGGTTGAGGTATACCTGATTGATAGGAGGATACATCACAGAGTCAGAGTCAATGTACAGCTGATTTAATTTGGTGACCTGAGCATCTGTCAATCTGGCTCCTTGATTTATCAGGTCTACAAGTGATAGAGGGACCAGTTTCTTCTCGGTCCTGAAGCAGAGCATGTCTTTGATAGCTTCTGGGGTAATATAGAACACAGCTGCGCCTGTAGGGTCATTAACTGCCCTCTGAGTAGGGTCATAGTTTTCAGCACATAGGTGGATCAAATCAGGGAACTGATTGACCTGAGGAAGCTTGAATATAGGGAGAAAAGAGTCCCATATGCCCAGCACATCTGTTCCAGTGTCATGTTTTGCCTTCAATTCATTGAGAAGATGGATGTGGAACTTGGTTCTCATTAGCATTTCCTCTGAGATTTGATAGTCCATGTCTGCCAGAGGTTTCCATTCCAATTCTCTCTGAGGGGCATTCAATGGAGCAACGTTCAATGCTATAGGAGCTACTGGTGGATCCATGGTTTCTCCTAGGATTATAGATGGGTGTTGCTATGCAGAGCAAAACAAGGAGTTTTTCTTTAACAGAGAAATGTGAATTATTCAGGGATAGAGGATAAATGATCAGCTGCAGTAATTGAAATACTGCTTTAAAGTGCGGATAAGACTAATGTCCGGTCTTAATCTCTCTCTTATAGCAGGTAGGTATAGTTTGAGTGGCCGGTTCGCGATTGCGCGAACAGAGTGCAGTTTTTGGTGAAAATTTAGGCAAACAAGGCTCAGCTGATAATTTTCGACCTTTTAGTTGCAAATGGGGACTAGGCACCAGGATTTTGCCGGCGAATTGCAAGTTTCTTTGTTTCTTAAGCTTCTTTGAGGGAATTTACAGACAAATCAGGTGTATGAAGGATGTTCGAAGATAAATACCTGGCATAGAGCGAGCAACAGTCACGAATGCAGGTGGAAAAGACGCGCTGAAGGTCTCCAGGTCGATTTTAGCAAGGTGGTGAACGTTTGAACGTAAAAACCATGCAGAGAAAGCAACAGCGTTTTGGCAAAAAGTATGAAAAACGCGAAAATTTGGCCAAAATATGGATTTTTTGGGACATTGGCGCCTTTTTTGAATGACGTCAGCATGACGTCATCGGGTGGGGTCAAGGCCAGATGACGTCAGTATGACGTCATCAGGTTATGTGGCAAGGTGTGATTGGTCCATGGGGATAATGAGGTGGCAGGCATATTAGCGCAGGGGCGGACAAGGGTGCTGACGCGACGGCGGGGTGGCACTGACGTGGGTCTGACGTGGTGATGATGCTGGACGGGCGGATCAACCGAAACCGGAAGTGGTTAGCGGTTTGTCATCGCACCGCTTTTGATACGGAAGTAGAATTGTTAGGCGTACCTCCGATACGCTGTGCGGGTGACGCGTGGCAGAGGCCTGACGTCACCCTCTGACAGATATCGGAAGGTATCTGTCAGACGTCGGGGCCGGTCCGATATGGATGAGGGCCGTCGGATCAAAGGGGTCTGATCCGACGGTTGACGGATCAGTGAGGTGATCGGACAATACGGAAGGGGGCGAGATTATTTTAATATTTCTTTCGGGATCTGTGCTCGGTGGAAACCTTTGGGATGTGGCGGATTGTAATGGTTTTTCAATGCATTTTCAAATAAAAATGATATGGCGTCGGTACTTTGGATAAGTCAAAAAAGTGGGTTTTTATGTGCTTTTTTGCAAATGAAGCGGGTTATGGGGAAAAAGGGTTTTTCACAAGGTTTTCTTAGCAAATGAAGGTTTAATGGGTCAAATGGATTTAGAAGGGGGAAGGGGGTAAAGCTTAGGTTCATCAAACTGACCAGATGTCAATTTGATCCCTGACAGAGGACATATGGCTATAATGCCAAGGGGAGGGATATTTATACCATGTTTGGGGTTTATACACCATGGTGTTATAATAGTAGGGAAAGGGAAACATAGGGGAATTATATAATAGATGTTAGGGGTCAATGTGGATGAAAGAGTGGATGAGGGGTGATATTACTAAGTTTATTTGAAAATAACTTAGCTTGGGGAGTAGATCAAAATGAAAAGAATTTTTAGACAAGAAATGTGGCTTTTCAAGGACTAGGAACCACCATAAAACCACCAATTCTTCCATGAATCTCAACTGATGAGGGGATGTTAGTAATGAATGGAAAAGGGGAAAATTGGGGAGTTAGACATGCTTCTTTGCTTTGCTGCAACCTGATAGAGAAGAAGACCTTCTCAATCCATTGATTTTGCTTTGTGAAATAGGTTAGCACATCTTCAATTGTAAGGAATGACACTTCTGCAACCCCATCTGCCTACCCATCTATTTGCCTAGCATTTTTTGTTTCTTCATGGAGGGTGCACTTTAGACTTGCAGACCCTTATTTGCCTTTTCTTTTCTCTGGCTTTTTCCTTTTGATTTTCTATCTAATGCTACCATTATTGCTTCCAAGGCCCCAAATTAAGCAGTTGGGAGCCTTACTTCTCTACCTAAACTACTTGTCTGCCAAGATTAGACAGTTTGGACAGACTTCTTTCTCTATTCTACAACTGAAAATTTAAAACATGGCATGATCCAGATTAGGCTGTTGGACCATCCATCAAAATTGAATCTATATCAAGCTACATGCACAGCTTGTCTTCTCTTGGAAATATGGGATCTTTGCATCATCAAAGCAGAGCATATTTGGACCTTTCCTTGCCAATCATGAAATATGAAACCTATTGGTATAGGTAGCTAACAAAACTGATGCACTTATCTTCATTTGAAATTTTAATATCAACAGATGCTAATTGACTTACCATAGTATTAAATGAATTCAGATGCTCTGTCACCATGTTTCCATCTTTCATCCTCATGTTATACAACTTTTTCTGTAGGAACAGTTTATTCACCAGAGACTTAGATTGGTACAAAATCCCTAACTTGTCCCACAAAGCCTTCGTTGTAGCTTCCCCTGATACATTTAGCAATACTAAATCTGAGACACACAATCGTATTGTGTTATTTGCCTTCCGATCCAACTTCTTCCATTCTTCATCAGACACTCCTGTTGGTTTAGTACCCGGATCTATTGCGATCCACTTATCTTTATCCACCAACAGATCGTCCATCTTGAGTTTCCACAACTCAAAAATCTAACCATTAAATTTCTCGATCTCTATCTTTCCACTGCTTGCCATCTTCTTTCACCACCAGAATCGATCTCATAGATCTCCCACTAAACAGGGTCTACCACAGGCCCGAGTGAAACCCCTCAGCAACAAAGGCATCCCCTTGAAGCCAAAACAGCTCTGATACCAAATGTAGGTTTTAACCCCGTACAGAAATTACCTACATACTAATTCTAAAACACAGAAAATAAACAATGCAAGAGAATAACACATAAAACACATATACATAGAGATTTTCCCCTGGATCCCAAAACCAGGACTACCAGCTTGATTTTTCATTATGTTCCTTTCAATGTTACAATACATATTTATATATGCCAAAGCATACAATACCATGGACCGAAAACCATCTCGTCCAATACCATGGACCGAAAACCATCGCGTCTAATACCATGGACCGAAAACCATCGCGTCCAAAAAACATGTGCGAAAATCATGCATAAAACCATAGGTGGGTTTGCCCAACCTAACATAGGGTCCAAAACCAAAATTTTCCGGGGCGCTGCCCCGTACCCCATAAAGTGGGGTTACGGGTACACCTCAACCCCCTGTGACCCCCCCTCGCTACACAATCGGTGCAACGAAGGGGGTGCTCCGCCCCCCCTCTAACCCCCCGGTTAACTATGTGGGCTAGTCGTGGAAAGAATATAACACAACCCAACAGGACATACCCTCTTTACATTTTTTAATTTTTGATTTTATATATGGAAAACATTTGCAAGAAGCAAATGTATGTACATATTTCAGAGCTAAACCAAGTCAATCATGATATATGACACCTATTGGTATAGGAACATAACACTATGCTCTCACTTTTTGCTACTGTCCTTCTCATATATCTTATTGCTGTTTGCTCATCATTATAGTTTATGACAGGCTCCCACATCTTAATTTGCATTTTTCCATTTCCTTCACCTGTACCATTCTTTCCAGCCAATCTTCATTTCTTCTTTTGTCCTTTATTTGTTTTATTGGAATGTTGTTGTATGAGTCTCCACAACTCATCCAATTCTTTGTCCACTCCACTTCTCATATGTTGAATACTATTCTCCTACAACTAATTGTGTTCTTGAATAAGAACATCATAATCCCCGTGCTAATAATTTTCCATATACATTTCTGAATTGTACAAATGCCTTCTCCATTGATCCTATGCAATAATTCTAGATCCTTCTTCTAGTTTCTCATTCATGACTTCGCTACTTCCTACTTCAAATTCCAGTATACCTACAATTCTACAAATTTCTTGAAAACTCTGAATTTTCCTGCTTGATTAGGTACTTGGAATATTTCTTCTTCCAGTAACTTCATTTCTACACTCTTAAGGATTTTGGCATTATATTTGTCTGCATCTGAAATGTCATCGTCAGCCTATTCTTCGTCAATAAATCCCTGTAGTATAATAGTAATTTTGTTACTATCATCTCTTGAGTTCATTTCTAGTTCAACACTCTCATAATGTAGATTTTGTATCATTCCATCTTTCTGAGACATTCTGATCTCACCCTTCATTAATTCGATCTGATCTTCAGAATCAACTCCTTGGTTCAAATTGACTTCACATTGCCTTATTCCTGCATATAAATCTTCATCAGAGTTAATCAATTCATTAAACACAAATATTTTACCTTGCTTCCTCATTATGCCAACACTTCTGACAACTTCTTTCTCATATTTGTCATCCATGACAACTTTGTTCTCATTCAGTTCTGGTTGTACAATTTGATCACTTATTCTTTGGCTTTCTTGCCTCTTCTCCAAAAGACTTGACTCATGCCACAAATCTGCCATCTCATTTGGAATTCTCCCAAGAGCTCTGCACAATCTTCACTAACTACATTTTCTGCAAAATCTGTCTTTAATCCTTCTTTACTCTGGCTTTCTTCAAGGTCAATGATCTTCAATAACTATTTAACATCTACAAAGTCTTCTATATCAACCTTCAGTAGTTGTTCTCCTTTGGCTTTAGTCTTCAATAGTTGTCTAATATCTGCATAATTCACTATAGCTATGTTCAATAGCTTCCCTTTCCTCTGCATCACAATATTATGTGAATTCCCTTCTTCTAACATCTGAAAAATCATATCTTTGCTTTTCCTTTCCCTTATGACAACATGAATCAGTTGTCTTACTTCAATGTATCTTGCATTTACACACAAAATATTAGTTTCAAAATTATGAGACACCAAGGTCTCCTCAAATAATTTCATCATCAACTCTTCCAGTTAACTTCCACTTCCTGAATACACCATAAGATTCTCCATTTGGTTTGTATTAGCTTCATCAGTTTTCTTGAGAAAACTCTTTGTTCCATATTCATATGAATGGATCTCTTTCTTTCCAAACATTCCTTTGATCTCAATAATTCTTTTTCCATCCTCCTTTTGTCTTATCCTTTGGACATCATCTGACTGGACATCTTCCTTCACTTGGCTGTAACTTTTCTCCTTATTCTTCATATGACTGTGGGTATTCATCTCTTCATCTATTAATATAATAGTTTCCAATAACTTCTTGTCTTTCCTCAAGTCTACATGACCTGCAAACATACAACAGTCATCAATTTTAAAATCCCAATACCTCCCATCCTCTTTTGATGCTTCAAGCACCCATCCTCCATCATAAATCTTTTGGATTTCAGTAGATCCTTCTTGTTGTGACTCCATTTCTTTGAGTCTCTAATTCTCTAACAAATCAATATGAATTTGTTCAAGTTACCTAAAGTCATTCATCAATTTTCCATTCCACCTTTATTGCAATAGCTTCCACTTGACCCTTTTCTTCATTCTCCATTTGTATCTTTGGTCTTTACTTGTCTTTATTTGTACTGCTAGACTAATCTCTTGTTCTTCATTTTGATGCGAGTTTCTATACTTTTGCAATCTAATGCCTTCCTCAAATTCATTCTCATGTTGTTGATCATCTCTTTTAAATTGTTGGTTCCTTCCATCTTCGTCATGCTAGATTAATACTTCTGTCTCCTTCATGTCTCTAAGGACATGACTTCCTTGTTTTTCTTGATCTTTCATCTCACCTTCAAATAACCTCTGCTCAATTTCTCTAATTTCAACATCATATTTATTAATTCTATCTTCCATACCTATAGTCACATCATTAACTGAAGAGTGTGAACATTTACTTAACTCTATAAATGCTAAAGACATTTCATCCTTATCACGCATAGTAACCATAATCTCCTCCTTATCAGGTTCTAAAAGCTTCATTTCTCCTTTAGTTTCCTCGAGCAATCTTTCCAAGAATTCTAATTCCATATGAAATCTCTCCAGTAGTTCATCACATCTTCTATTCTCGACTCCATTCTTTTCCTGACAATCCTCTTGAGTTATCCTGGTTTCTACACTATCATATTGCAATGTTTTTTCATCAACTTCATTAAACAAATTCATTTGTTTACCTTCTTGTAATACCACTATGGAAATTTCATTAGACTTCTGGTCTATAGCAACCTCATTTGACTGTTTCACACCAAACAGAATTTCATCTATGAACTTTCTCTGTTGCAATAAATAAACACCTCCTTCCTCTAAAAGGCATTCTCCATCATACTTCACCTTAAGAGCTTCATTCTTGCTTGTGATAGTTTCACTAGATTGTCCATCATCCTTTGTATATCCTGCAAACATACACAAACTGTGAGAAATCACAAGGCTTCATTGCCTCATTTTCTTCCCTTGTCATCATATCTTCTAATTGTTATGAACTATGCCAATAGTCCATGAGATCTTCAGTTGATCTCTCATTATCCTCTCCACCCAACATTTCACTTTGTTATGGTCTGCAAATGGAAACTTCCATTTCTGCTTCTGCTTCTCTGAGTTCCTTTGGTTCCTCTTGAGCACTCAATATCTGCTCAATCTTTCTCAACTCTTCTGCTATCTCTAAATTCACTTGCTAATTTCTCTTCTCTTGTAGCCTCTGCCACTTTACTCTCCTTCTCATGGTCCAACCATGCTTCTGGTCTTCATCACTTCTCTGTAGCATCTCCATCAATATTCCAATCTGGAAATCTATCTCAGCTCTCTCTCTGTCAAACTCTTCTTGACTCATCCTCATGCCATTTTCTTTGGCATCTTTCCTTCTACTGTGGCTTCTTTCTGAACCTCTACTATGACTATCAGTAGTCATCTTCTTCTCCTCTCTCTTCATGAGCTCCTCACTCCTCTGCAACAAGCCTCTGCAATAGCAAGTCCTCCTTACTGCGATCTTACCTCACTAAGCTCTCCTCACTTAGTCTTTTGGTAAGCACGGTCCTCTATCTAGAACCTCCTCTTGAGCAACACCTTTGCTCCTTCTAGGCTTTTGCAATCTCTCACTCTCTCTTGAGAACACTTCAGCTATCCTCTCTGTCCAATCTCTTGTTGGATTCTTCAGGTTCACTGCCACTTCAGAGTGCTTTCCTTGCTCTGCTTTTAAGAACACATCTAGTTCTTCTCTCACAACTTCTCTTGTTCTATATTGCTGTAGTATTCACACTTTCTTATGCTATCACCTGTGTTTTGAATGGATTTCCTCTATCTCTTGCATCTACAAGTTCTGCTACACATCACCTCTGTGTGCCTTCCTTCTGTCAGATTAGAATCTGATCCTTCCTCTTGCCTGCATGAATACTTTAACACATAACTCTGTTTTTAATTCCTTCATACATAATTTCTTTGTTCTGTTTAACCCCAATTATTCAATTACAATTCGGCTCTGATACCAAAATGATGCAGTGGAAACAATGGTTTTCTATAAACCCACAAATGGATCTATAAAACCCAACAATCACCCACCAAACACCCCTTTACTTTGAAAACTATGCCTTTTCCTTTCGGAACTCAAAAGCCTTTGAAAAATCTTAAAAACAATGCTTTTCCCTTTCAGGACCAAAATACCCTCGGAAATGTCAAAACATAGATTTTTCCCCTTTTTAAAGCAATTCTATATATTATATCGAAAATCTAGATCTGGTTGATCGGACGGCTTAGATTGAATTGCAATATCGGCGATGAGGGTTCCAATGGTCCATAACTATCGGCACTATCCCTCAGTGGAGGTCTGATGCGATATCGCTATTCGCTTGTCAGTGATTGCAATATGCCCACTTTACGATATACCACATCCACTTCAAAAGCCCGATGTGATATGTTACAATCAGAAGTCGCAAGGTTTGAGGATCAGGCCTTTGACATGGGTCGATCCAACTGCACGATGCAACGTATGTGTGGGACCCAATAGGATCCAAAACTCTCGTGCATAAAATTTCAAGTCTGCTTCCCCAAATCCGCTAAGTGTTTAGCATGATTTCTCTGTGTAAATGGCATTCGGCGATACAACAAGTAAATACACTGGAGTGATGCTATCTGGGTTCCACGGACCTGATAGCATTAAAACTTCTGCCCATAATAATTTGAAGTCTGGATTCTCAATCCAAATGTGTTTTGCACTCAGTACTTAGTGTATTTTGGGTTTTCCACTTGTGGAACCAAACAATGGAATGAATTCGCTAACTGATCCTTTAACACAATATTTCTATTATAAAGTATGAAAAACACAAAGCCAACACCAATATCATCTGAATACAGAGAAAAAGCAAGCATTCGAGGCCTCCATGGGTCGTTTATATAATAATGCACGCAACACTGATTTATTCACAATAAACCCATTACAGAGTCTCGACCTTGGGCCAGATTACACAAATAAAGACCTCTGTCTCAAAAGAAATGCAATCCACACTATCTTGCTCTCGCTCTACTAACTCCACTCCTCAATCCTCTCTGGCCTGATTCTACAAATTAGTGGCCTTTTCCTCCTATGATACCCATAGGCTTACATTACTCTCGAATCCTCTCTAATCCTCTCTCTCTCTCTTCAGAAAAGAAGGGAAATACATATATGTTCTATCTAACTATTTCCTTCCACAAATGAAGGAATTCACTCTATTCCTAGAAATTATATCCTACTCTAACTAATCAATATAGCTAATTGGCTTGATCTCCACACAGGGAGGATCACTTTGCCATTTATTCCCAATTCAATTTAGAATTAGGCAATAATTAACTACTTACATTTATTTTGAAATTAATACAAATTAAACAACCAAGTCTTCCTCCAAACTTGCATTAGCCACAACATGTGACCACTCCATCACATTGCTGGCTAGGCCTAGATGTTCTTGCATCATTAGATTAAGCCTTAGAAAGTACATTTAGATAATAAATTTTACTATTATTTATCCTCTTATTGTACTTATTGCATTTCATTCAACTTTACTACTTTTTTGTGGTTTCAGATCCATAGAATTGAATCCCCATTGTGCCCTTCTAGAATCCTTAGAAACTTGCAATATTTGTTCAAGATCCATTTCCCTACTAGATCCCATGGGGTGATGAATTTAAGACAAGCTTGGCAAACTTGTGCCTACATACAACAAAGCCTACATTGCAAAATCCAAATCACCAGGAATCAAACAAAGGGATGAATGAAAGATGTCATAAAACATTAACTATATTAGTACTATTTGAATTTCATTATATTTTATAAACTATATTAATTTATGGAGGTTTATATATTTTGAAAACCTCAATTTTGTGATGCTAAAATCTTATTTCTTTGGCACACATTTCCCAAACGTTTTGTGTTTTTTTACTATTGTTGTTGGAATGAGAGAGATCAAAAGTGGAGGAACAAAGGAAAGTAGTAATCACAAGAAAAGTTAATGTAAAAACTCAAAACATGAGGCTGGATCAAATGATCAAAATAATTTTTCTTACCACAAATACCATACTGAGGCAAGGAAGGCATTAGGGTTAGGGTTCTCCCTAAGAAGAAAAGGGAAGCTAGGGTTTGGGAAAATCCTAGATAAGTAAAAGGAGAACTTATTCTTGTGGTTATTGTGAGAGAATAAGACTAGGTTTTCGTGGCCCTGGAAACCCTAATACTACTTGGAGTGCTGGATGTGGAGAAGATAGTGGAAGACTACCTTGTTTACACTTGTACACTTGTGTGATTCAAGTGTAGGTGGCAAAGAGGACTTGCTAATTTGTATGCTTGCTTGTTGTGGATCATTGGTGACATGATCCACTTTAATTGGGAGTGATTCTTAGATAGGATGAATTAGCAGCTAGGGTTTTCCAATTGGAGTGATATGAGCTTGTTGTGCATTAGGGCAATTTTGAGGTCTAAAATGGGCTTCCTAAGGAAATTATAAAATAATAGTGTAAATAATAAAATAAGATTAGATTACATCATCAAATTTTAAAGGGAAAAAGGAAAAAAACTTTTTTTCAACTCTATTTTCAACTTATCTCCCTATAAGTTTAGTGAAATTTCAAGCCGCAAAGCTCATTTGATGCAGAATTCGATTCCTCATCATGGAGTACCCATGTTTCATAATTTCAATGGACATTGCTACACGAAAAATGATAAATACATTAAAAACGTGATTGCAATCACTGTCTTTTCATGTATTTCTCATTTTTCGTGTAGCAGGGTTCACTAAAAGTATGCACATGGGTATGCTTTGGATGACGAATTAAATTTTTCATCCAACGAGTACTCCCATTTGAAATTTGAGTAAAAATTTAGGGAGATAAGTTGAAAATACAAGTTGAAAAAGTAGCTTTATTATTTTATTATTTTTTAATCTTTTTACCTTTTTACTCCAAAAATGGTGAATCAACCCCTATGGTTGACATCATCATCTTGAATCCTATTGGTTCTTATAAAGTTAATTTTGGCCGTACAATTTTCTTAGGAGGCCCATTTTAGACCTCAAAATTCCCTTAATGGATAACTCTAGCTAGGGTTTGTAGAGCATTAAAGAGTCTTTGGATATATTTTTAGTATGTAGTTGTACTTTATCTTATGCATATAATGAGCATGTTTTTCTATGCAAACTATGTACTAGTAGCTATGATTTTGTGTTTAAATTCTCATAGTACACTAATTGAACATAACAATGAACATATTTCTTAAGTGATTTTAAAAATATAGAGAAGCTAAGTCGAAAGGATTATGGTGGAAATAAATGTGCTGAAACTAAGTAACTTTCATATACGTCATATGTTCATATTTGTGCCCTAAACACTAGAAACATCGTTAAATTGAAATGCACCAAAGAGGGTCATGTCTGGCTTTATGTCCTTTTCCCAAATTAAAAGAGAGAATGTCAAGAAGAGAAATCCAGGAATACCATTAACAAAAGTTGCAAAGGAACTTTGAGAATGATGGAAAAAGATTTTTGCTGAGGAAAATGAATCCTATGATGATAAAAATCAAAATAAAAATGCTATATGTGTGCTTCCTTTTGTTCCATAGGAGATGGTTGGGGATCCTTATCCATGCCAATCATGTTCTAGTCTTCTACCATCTGGTGAATAACCTTCTCTTTCATTTCCTCAATACTTGAACTTATTGACATTTTGAAAATGGTAGAAATTTGATTGACATTTTGTAACTTTTGCAATAGCAATATTTGGATGTATACTAACTTGGAATGGCCTACAATATTTGAATGCATTAGCCTCCTTATGAATGTGGAAATTAGGAACGTGATGCATACTAATGAGGTTGCAGGTACTAGAGCAACAAATTGATTTCACTTGCCAAGATGAACAATCGTATTTATATTTTTTTTCCCATTCTTCATTAATGAACTAATAGATGGATGTGTGTGAAAAAACATAGGAGGAATATAAAACTTGAAAAATCAAATAAGGGAATTGGAATTTGAGCTTAGGATCTACAAAGCAAAGACAAAAAACTTGATAGGTAACAATAAGAACTGGCAGATTGGAACCAGGAATTGTATGAACACTTGCAGGAATTGCCATGCCAGGTTCAACCCTCAAAGAAGGGAAGTGATGATGGCAAAAAAAGACCCCAAGAGACTAAGAAGGAAAGAAAACTTTTTTGGTGTTGGTCGTATGGGGAAGTGCACATAAAACATGATTGCCCCCACATTCTAAAAAGGAATGGAAATTGACTTTTTTATTAATGTATATGCATGGTTGATGGTTGAAAATACCATGACTATTGGACTCAAGAAATGGAGAATTGTTTTGGACTACTTGTTGATATTGTTATGCTATACATTTTAAATTTAAGATCTATGACTAACTGTTTAATGATTGTTGAAGATGCATTTCCATGTTTTTTAAAACTAAAATCCTTTTATCATTGCAATTAAATAGTTTACTTTCCTTCTTGCGATGTTGTTTGAATTGTTGCCTCTTGCATTTCCTATTGATTTTTAGAACTAACTGTTAATTACATACTTGGGGGTCTTGAAGTAAGTTGGTTGAGGTGGTAGTGAATCCAATGACTCTTAAGAAAGGGGAAAGACATGAATTACATATTGAGTGTGAACATGATAATAAGTACAATGCGAACATAATGGGTTGGAAAAATCGCCACATGTCATCAATGTGAAAGCCGAGTAGGATGCTTGAGTCCATGGGAATGATGGAAAATAAAAGGGATTTCTCTTAACCCTAGATTTATTGCATATGTGCTTATGTATTGAATATTTGATTATGTTGTTGAAGATAGATATGTGATTAATAATTTTGTCTTACGGGGTTATTAGGGGCTATTCGAATGGAATGAATACCACTGATGGATAACATTTATTGACCAAAAAAAAACGAATTCCTATTCAACATGACTCTTATTTTATGTACATGGAAGGAAAAAGGGGGCCAATATGGCCTCGTTCACAAAAATAAAGATCGTGTGTTCTATAGATTCTATGTTAAATGTGTAATGTGTTGATTCATGTGTATATTTTCATGTATTATACATGTGAATACATATACATTGTACTATGTCATGTGTACATGTATTTTGTTATGTGTATGTTATGTTGTGTAACTTGTTGAAGGTAGGAAGGTATGGGATTGTCTAGGCTAATGTGCTATACATTGTTTATGGGTGGAGGTGGGATTTCCCAATATTTTTGTGAACATAACACTACCTGGTTTGGTAGTTGCCATAGTTGTGAGTGTGATTATATATATTATTGTCATTGGGTGGAGGTATAACCTATATATTGCCTTAATGATTTAGGGTGGAGGTGAACCTTTAGATTCTCTGTTAATTTGGAAACCAATCTAGCATGACTGTGGAGTGGGTACTTGGGTAGTTAGTCTACAGGGTACTTGGAGCCCTCAAGCATCATGAATGTGATCCAATATGACTATGGGGTGGGTACCAGGGAAATTATCTTGGAGGGTACCTAGAGCCTTGAAGTAGCATGAATGTTGAGTTAGTGCCTTGGAAAATAGTCCGGAGGGTACCTAGATCCTTGGAGTAGCCACTTTGGATCGACATTTGGCTGTGGAGGACATGTTATCATTTGGGTGTTTTATAGGGTTAGAAATCGACCCCATGTGTGTACGAGAAACTAAGAAGCCATCAAATCTAGATAAGTACCAATGCTTTATTCATATTCTAAATTTTTAAACTATGAGCATGATTTATGACAACTTGGATTTTTGAGCTAACTTGATGATATGATTTGGTTTATAATGATTTAATTATGAATTAATCTACTTTGTTGTAGGAATTATGGAAAATTCCAATTTCACTACAAGGATAACCTGCTAATAAGGTATAAATTAATTCATTACATTTTTCTTTATGATGAGTCTCATGGAATCTATATGCCAATGATGTATAGATAGACATGAGACTACTCATGGAAAATAATAGTGTGCAAAAGTCAAAGGTTTTAGGAATTGGGTCGTTGTAGGACACTAGCACTTATAGTGTCAACTGATTTCTATAAGCATTCTACAATTGGTATAATAGTTTGAGGTATGGATATGCCTTGGTTTCTAGACTCAACCAATGCGAGAAAGCACAAAATGGCAGGTGACCAGACTACCCAAGGGACTGGGAAGCAAAGAAGGGAAGGCTAGAAAATAAATTGGTTTCTAGTCATAAGCATAACTGACTAGAATTGGAAGAACATTGGGGTTGTTCCTTGAAAAAATGAGCAGGAAATATTCATTGAATGAACAAGGAGGAGAAGGATAACAATGTTGGACATTAGAGAAAGGAAATACCTAGATAAAGAGAACAAAACCAAGTCTACTTGAGTACATTAAGCACCAAAATATTGCAAATAGGGCCATTGATAGATGGATAGATTTAAAAAGTAATGATTACTAAGTGGCTAGGTGAGCCATTGTGCATATAAATTCTATTGTAAATGCTAAAAGGATATGTACACATAAAGCTTCGTATAATTTTTGTTTAGTCTTTTAAGTAGTTATTTTCATATTGTATACAGTCACTAAACACCCATGACAATGTTCCCCCAAGGAGGAGGGGTTTGTAATAACCTCAGTTACCCTTATAATTATTATACACATTGTAAATTGAATGGGTTGATTTGGGGACACATTTTCCTAAGGTGAGGTGGAGGGGGAAGACTACTTAGGATGCTCACTTGTTTGGTGGCATCCATGGAGGTTGAAAGGTGGAAGAAAGGGACAGGAGACCATGTGGCAGATTAATGACTGGCCTACAATACTCTAGTATCTGTAACAAGATGGAAAAGAAAGAAAATATAAAAATAATGTCGGGAAAAAGTGACAGGCGGAGAAACATTACAAGTCCATAATGAAATGAAAAAGAACCACCAGATAGGTGGGATTTCAAGAGATACATTTATAAAGGGGGAAACATAGATCATGAGAAAGGGGGAGCAGAGAAAGGGAGACTTTGGATAGCTTAAGAAAAGCAGGAAGATCACATCTCGAGGATAGTTCCATGATAGTGTTAGTTTACCATTTCCCTACAACCCTTTCTCTAGCCATCTAGATTGGCTTAAGTAAGTCTCGTCACTCACTCTCCATAATTTGTCTTGGGGGTGATAACTACAAGTGACTCTAGCTGCAACTCATCTACGATTGGCATAAAATCATAGTCTCCATCTCAGTTTGAGAACCATATACTTGGTATGCCTTTACATTCATTTTCTTATTGATCAAACATATAGTCTATTGATGATATCTAGGTGTTTCTTGGAAATATTGGGCAATGTTTATATTCCTAATTGTTGACGTCTTAAGACCTTATCACTCATTTAACTATGATGCACCTAGCATATGTTACTATAAGTATTCATTATGGTTATGTCTACAGGAAACTATTCTTTGCACTAGTAAAGTCAACTACGTTGGAACAATATGTTCCTTGGATACTTTGGTTGTGATGGTTGCTTGAATATGAATGCAATAAACAACACTAGAAAACATGCTCTCACATTCTACATAGAAGAATGATATGGCAAACATTTTCAGACTATATTATTGTAAATTGGGCATTAAATCTTTGTCCTTGCTTCCTTTCTTCAACTAGAATGCAACAGAGGGAGAGTATTTTCACAATATGAATCAAGAATCAAGTCATAGGGAAGACACTAGTAATAATTGTTTCACACAATCTTGTTATATTCTTTTATTTTAGAAGAAATCATTTTATAAGGTTTATTTTGAACGTGTTGATAATATTGGGATCTTAGGTAAATCAAACTAAAATTAAAGTAAATCCCAGGAATTTGTTTAAAATAAGAGATGAGGGAGATATAGTTGCCAGAAATTCAAGTCAATTTAGTGAAACATATGTTGAGTATTCCTTCTGAGTCCTGACTGTAAAATGGCATTGTTGTTCATAGTATAAACTGAAGCTGAAAAGCATTGTAAACTAATTAATGGTATTCCATCTCTATTTGAATGTTGAATTCACTATATGTAACATCATCTTCCACATTTTTCTTCATAAGTTGTGACTTCTTAAGAATAAGCTTGACTTTAAGTATTGAGGGGTTTTCACAATGCATTATATTAGATACCATTTTTTGGGATTCAACTGCATTAAGTAAGCCATTCATCTATGACAATTTCCATGAGAGGTAGTCGTAACTGACTAATTTCTCATGATTTTTGAATAGTCCACTTAGCACTCATTGCATCAGGTGACGTTCACAGGGGTGAAGTAGTGGGATTGAAACTAGTGAAATGAACCACATAGCATCAATCGTCACTTCCGGGGCTTTCACCCGGTAACCATGACTTCCCAAGAGGTCACCCATCCCAAATTGCCTCTGGCACAAGCGCGCTTAACTGTGGAGTTTTCCCCACAATCAAGCCCACTTAACTTGCTACCCCATTTGCAAAACCTTAGCAAAAAATGATATCTAATAAGCTTGACTATAAAATATCATCGTGATGTACATGATAATGCGAGAAATTTTGTATTAAATAAAACCCATGTATCCTATTTTCCCCATTTATTGCATTACATAAAATCCCATAAAATGGAGCTAATAAATCTTTGGAGAGTATTTTCACTGGATGTTTAACACTTCGTACAATGGTAGACATATTTGTTAGAAAGTATTGAGGTGCAGTCTTGTTGTGCTCATGCTAAACATTATAGTAGTGGAGTGTAACTATTCAAGTTCAATTTCCTTTTGTTGTTTAATGCACTATTTGTTTAGCTCTATGAAATTTTGGTTATGTAGCTAGCCTAGTATATATGACAACCTGTAGACATATTGCTACGTTGAAGTCCAATGTTATACTATTTATGGAGACACTTCCATCTAATTATTGGTTTGAATAGGTCATTGTTACATAATGTGGTATTTTTTTAGCATTGAGTGTGATATATAGGTAATTAAAGTATATTATAACCACGATCTCGACTAGCTAGTAACAAAACAAATTTTCAACCATCTCGATCTTACTTTGGTTTCTTAAGCTTAATGGAAATGATTTTCATCAACTTCATATGTTATTAGTTTCTTCATGCCGTACATTCTATTTGGAGGTCAAATGTAATATCTACAAACACTTTAGGAATTGAACAAGAAGTTCCTATAAATACCTCTCTAGGGTCATATTTGATTAACCTCTTCATTCCCATAGTGTTTTATTTGGAAGAAATACTCTCCATAACTTGCACTACAAGTTTCTATAAAGAAATATCTAGGGTCATGCCAAAGTGACCCTAGATGTCAACTATTCTGTAAACAACAATGGAGTAAATACATTATCATTTCTAGCAATTTCATGTCTTTACAAATCACCTTCTCAATGACTAGTGTAGGCATTTGGGGTTGGATGGGAGTTATGTTAGAAAACTATGGTATTTTTTCATCCATTTCCTAAATAGTCTTACTAAATTCTATAGTTAGCTAAAACTTGGCTATATTCAATTCTCCATGTGGTATTTTTGTGAGGTCCTTCCATCATGATTGTTGAGTACACTATCATTTTTTGAGAACCTAACTACTGGTTATTATAAACCATCTAGATAGATGTACCACTATTTACTCTTCTATGGAAGCTAGTTGACACTTCCAATTAGCTTCCAGTTCTCATAAATGGAACTTGCTCCAAACACCTTTGCATTGATGTGCACTCTTGGTGAAGTAGCCAAGTTATTAAGGTTGATAACTACAAGTCTCAATTTTCAGTTTAAGTAAACAAGTAGGAAATGATAGGGAAATGTTGCAACTACTGTTTTCATGTTTGGTTCAAGATATTCCTAGAAATTGGGTAGTCAAGGAGAAAACAATGATATAACATAGCTTGTAGCTAGTTGGATCCTTCCTATAATCATTATTACCTTTGAAAACTCAGTTTGGTATCGTATTTTGAATACTAGAGTTCTCATTAAGTAATATAAAAGAATAACAATATAACTCTAGTATGCATCATTCCAACTTCCAAGTGCAAATTCAGGTGACAATTTAGATAGGATATACTTGGAAAAGTCAATGGTTGTAATGGTGGAATTGGAGAAACCATTGTAAGCTAGATGAAGGCTAATATACAAGGGTTTTATGGTTAAATATATATATCGTAAATAAATGTTATACAAGTCCAAAATAAACTTCTACATGAGGAATGACTAGATGATAAAAGTTATCATCAAATTTGAAATAAATTCTCCTGCATTTTTTACACATTGCAGATATTACAATGGATGATTGGATGATTTATCCTATTAGGAGAGATTACTTGAATTCAATGCTTATATAATTGAAAATCATTGCTCATGCTTCACCTTATGAATATTAATCCTCTATGAAGTTTATAACAAGGCACCACCCTAGAAGCCCTTACTCCAATTTTGGATTTCACCACATTGAAATATGTGTTGAAGAGAACTCAACCTCAGTTGCCATTGCAAAAAATGTGACTTTTATATGGTGTTGTCAGAACTGGACTGTAACCAGGAAAACTAGCCAGGCTAGTTGAAGGTGTTGAACTAGAAATGGCCCAGTTCCATACTAAACCAATCGGTCCCATATCAAAATTGGCTTTAAATTTACAAATTGGTTGGTTTTGCACAATGCCATATGGTTGTGACTAAGGACCACAAAAAAAATAACAAAATTACCCCATTCTTGTAACCATACAATGACAGTCGGGTAACCTAAACACCATGTCTGGTTAGAGAAAGGGGTGTGTTACACCTATTATGATTTTGACAACCTAAATAATGTTGCTAGCTACGTTCCCGATCTTGGCCTTACCAGGGGATCATGAACATAATATCTCAATTCCATCACCCTGCATTAGAAAATGAAGACACTCCTAGGAAGGGTCCTTAAGGAAAAGCATGAAGGCCACAATGACATCGTAGCTTGGCTTAAAAAAATTCAATGAGTTAAATGCCCCTAATTCTCTTGTCTATTCGGTGTTGATGTTCACTTGGCCCACATAAGGGGTCATATACAATGTGACCTCAAGCCTCTAACTCTGCCAAGCAAAAGTGCCTAAGATCTTTCCCCAGTAACTTCCTCGGTTAATTGATGTTTCTTCCAACCTCCTAGCTAAAATCTTTTACTTTCAATAAAGTAGTTTCTTTAAGCATATGTGTAACCAGCGATAATTGACACTTGAATTTTTGTATACCCATTCGAGGGCATGTCAGAAACTTGAATTCCATTCAAGTTTTATTTGAGGATGGTTTTGACTAATAAAAGAGTAAACAATTGTCGGCAAATTTGGTTTGTCTTTTGACAGACTACAACATTGGTAAGGTCAAACAATAATCTTTGATTTTGTATAAATGTTATTTTGAGGCAAAACAAAATTTATTTTATATATCTATATATATATATATAGATAGATAGGCATTATTACTTATCATCTCACTAGAAGAAATTTAAACCTAAGTGAGGAAGATAACATCTATTTCACCCAACCACCCAAAATAATATATATGTATATAAATAATAATTATTTATTAATTTATATAAACCAAATTTAATAATAGATAAAAAGTATTTTGTGAAAATTAATAGATATAAAAAAAAGTATAAAGATTTTCGTTGTAGTAAATATTATTAACAATACTACATCAATCTTAACCAATTATGATACAACTGAGATGAAAATATGGTAATTTTCCTTGCATATAATATAATATAAAATATCATTACATAAATACCTTAATTTACTAACTATGATACACATTAAAAGTTTAAATGATAGTGTATTCTTTCTATTTTTAATGTGGTTTTTGTATTTTCTAGCAAACTTACAAAGTGCATTTTTTTTCAAATGGCGTTTCCTCAACTATGGGCAGTGTTATAGATTATTTTTCTCTAATTTGGTCTTGGTTTTTTCTCTTTGATTCCGGAATACTGGATTTTTCTCTTTGATTTCGTTTTCCTAACGACAAACTAAATACAAAATTATATGAAACCCTCAACTTAAAAAATACAATGATAAAATATAAATTTCAATACATTAATTCTTATTAATAGAAAATTAAACTAGGCCCTTTCTCTCCCAACTGCAATTTAAACTTGGCCTTTTCTCTCCCACGTGGAACATTAAGCTTATTTTTATACTTGTGGAAACAACCCTCATGAATTGAGTCTCAACATTAATATTATGTTGATATAAAAAATCTTCTTTGACTCACATAGTTGCCGGTTACCATCCAACGATTGTACCCATGGAATAACCATAAAATTTTTGGTTGTGTTAGGGTGTTCATTATATATCGAAAATTCTTATTCCAAAAGTTAGCTTCTTTATTTTAATAGGTAGTGCACTTAGCTATATATATGCAAAGAAATTTTTATTTTAATAGGCAGTGCATTTAGCTATTTACTGCTATAGATTTATATTAATCACATATTTATAACGGTTTAAAGATGAAATGTTTTATATAATTCTTTTAAAAGCTTAAAATTTTATTTTTTTTGTTAGGGATAATACATATACATATATGCTTATATGTTTTTTTATTATTAAATTAATTTTTTCATTATTTAAACTATATTTTTGATTGTATAAGTAGATATAATGTTTTAAAAGTTTTTTTGGACACTGGGATCACGTAGATTATATATTTTAAATTTCAAAATTCTCATAAATATTTGTAAGAGTTTTAGAAAAAATGACCTAAAAAATATCCCAAAGAAAACAAAAAAAATAGAAAAGATTAAGACTACTTGAAATGTTTTAAAATGTTTAACAATATTTTTTTTTATTACTTTCTATATTATATACATATATATATAGTTAACATTGAAATATTTTACTTAACATGGCCATTTAATTGTTTTATTTATGGACTACATTATCTATATTTGATCCAGGTGGATATTGGTAGACACCTACCTATTCCACTTGGACCCCACCATTGTTTCTTTCAATGTTTCAGTTTCCTTAATTGTAGCATAATTTACTATTTTTGGAATTTTTTTGGTTCCTAAACTTACATAGCCATTTTGAGGCCCTAAAAGACATTTTTTAGGACAACCACAGTGGCGAATACGAGTTTTTCACTCAATATTTGCTTTCAATAGTTGTAGTCCCCGGATAGATCTTTCTAACGAGGGATCGTGTGTGTCAAACAGAGATCGTATGCTAAATTTATGACCTCGGGAAGTTGATGTACCAACTTACACCAACGGGACCCATAGTTTGTCGTTTCATCTCCTAGAGTAAGGTTTTTGGATGTTTAGAGTTTTCCATTGTTTCTCAATAATAAATAGGCTTTCAAGCCTCATTGTAACATAGTTCAGAGGCATGTAGCCGCCACATCTCTGCTAAGATATTAACTACCATTGTGCGAGCTAGTTTATTTCCATTCTGTATGTAAGAATATTTCAATTCTTTGATATTAATGAAATGAAGTTTTATTTTTGCTGCATCTTTTTGTGTATGGTTATATCTGTAATTTTTTGCATTCCTATTTAAATTTGGATCAATGGTATTAGAGATGTCTACTCTTTCTCAATCCTTCTTTGCATGTCTCCAATGAGGTCATGGTATAAGGCGTTAGGGCTCAATCTGGTTGAACCTTTACAAGATCAGATTCAAAAACCCTGATGACCGCCCATGGAAGAAGAAAAGAAAGATGAGGGAGTGATAGATCCTAACAAAATATTGCTTGAGGAGGCCCTCAAGAAACAAAGGAACACGATGATGGATAAGTTTCCCAGATCCTTCAACGGTTGCCCACCGATGGTGCATCCACATCTAATAGCCACTCTGGAGGTGCCACTCATTTTAAGGTATAAGTAAACTTTGAAATTCCCTTATTTGGGGGCCAAATAGATGCAGACACCATAGATAAATGGTTAAATCTGCTAGAAGGATATTTTTTTGTTCATGATTTTTCCAGCCGGGAAAATATTACTTTTTCTCCTCTCAAAGTTGCCCCCCACATCAAGGAATGGTGGGAATCCTTCTATGATCAGAAGGGTGAAAGTACACCCTCGTTGTTTTTAGCTACACCCACTTGAAATTCGTTTCAGGATGCCATCAAGGAGCAGTACTACCCTATTGGGAGCTATGAGGATAAATACATAAAGTGGACCACATTGCGATAGAGAAGGGACTAAGATGTGCCTGAGTTTACTGATCTTTTTCATACCCTTCGCATGAAGTTGGGTATGAAGGATTTTGAGAAACATTTGGTACTCAAGTACTGCGACTACCTATATAGGTGCATCCAGGATGAGATGGAGTTCATAGACATCTCCTATCTTGGCACGGTGTACCGATACGCTGTCAAGTTCGAGAAGAAGCTTAAACATAAAAAGTGAGAGTTTGGATCTGTGAATCCAAAACAAGGGAAAGGTGCCCCCAAACAGCAGAACAAAGGACAAAGCCAAGGTGGGGTGACCTAGGAAAACCTGCCAAAGCTGCAAGAAAATAATAACACCGTGATGTTGAAGAAGGACACGGGAAAGTGGTGTGAGTTCCATAAGAGCTCCACTCACAACACAAGTGAGTGTTGGGCCAAACAATCATTGGTGGCCGAGCTGAAGGCTTCTAAATCAGATGCATGTTTCGACTCTGAGTCAGAACTCGACAAGGGGAATGACAAAGGGAAACAGATTGTTGATGCAGAGCCCAATGCCACCATTTCCACCATGAAGATTGAGAAGGAATAACTCGAAGATCCAGAGCAGGAGGAACACCTCTTCCACTCCCATATGTGGGTCAAGGGTTCCCCTCTACACTTCATTGTCAACAGCGGGAGCCAAACAAACCTCATTTTAGTAGAGTTCATGAAGTGGCTAGGCTTACCAACCACAACACACCCACAACCATACACCATAGGGTGGCTTGACCAAGGACGAGATCTCCATGTCAACTAGTAGTGTTGCCTTCCATACAACATCAAGCCCTTCACGAATGTAGTATTATGTGACGTTTCTCCTCTTGATGTTTGTGATGTATTATTATGCCAACCATACTTGTGGAAGTGACATGTTATGTATGAGTCAAGGCCTCATGCTGTTATTGTTACCTTGGGAAATATGTTGTACAGGATACTAGAGGTAGCACCGCCGACTGCCATCTCTTTGGTTACCGCTAAAGAATGCAGCAAGCTCATTTCCAAAACAAGGAAAATTGTTTTCCTGATGATATGCCCTTAGGGAAAGAAGAAGACGGTGTCCACGACCTCCAGACAGGGCCCCTCAGCATGACAACAACAGACGGACAATGTCGTGGAGGAGTACAAGGACATGTTCACCTCCCCCGCATGGGTGCCTCTACACTGTCAGGTCAAGCACTCCATCGATATGAACCGAAGTGAATCATTGCCCAATGGACCAATCTAATGACGCTCTATTATGGAGAACAATGAAATCAAGAGGCAGATTTGGGAGCTAGTATAGAAAGGTCTCATCTGGCTAAGTTCATTGCCTTGTGGGAGCCCGATTGTGTTGGTACAGAAGAAGGATGGGACTTGGAGATTTTGTATTAACTATCGGGTGTTGAATAACATCACTATCCAGAATAGGTACCTAATCCCATAGACTGATGATCTTCTCGACCAAATCAAGGGGGGGAATATTTCACCAAGATGGACTTGAAGTTTGGACATCACCAGGTACCAATTGAACCCTCCGATGTGTGGAAGATTGCCTTCAAGGCCAAGGAGGGCCTTTTCGAATGGTTGGTTGTGCCTTTTGGTTTGATGAATGCTCCTATAACCTTCATGAGGCAGATGGATGACATTTTGTGGCCATTCAGCAACTCATTTGTAGTGGTATAATTGGATGACATCTTGATCTTCAACTAGAGTTGGGAAGAGCACCTCCACCACATCCGACAGGTTCTCCAAACACGGTGACAACACAAGCTATGTGACAATTTGGAGAAATTCACTTTTGGCATGACCTAGGTTCAGTATCCGGGATACATTATCGATGAATGGGGGGTTCATGTGGATCTAGTGAAGATCCAAGTCATTCGGGATTGGCCAGCCCCAACCACTCTAACATAGATTCGTAGCTTTTTGGGTCTTTCCAATTTCTACCATAGGTTTGTTTTGGAGTTCTCTCAATCACTTGGCTCTTGAGTCAAGTCCCCAAGGGAGGAGCGAAAGCAAAATTGTTTTGGCGTGAATCTCAACAAAAGGCATTCACAGATTTGAAACATCACCTCTGCTCTGCACCAGTGCTCACATTACTAGACTTGCAACAACCATTTGAGATTGAGACAGATACCTCTAACTATGATATTGGGGCAGTCCTTACTCCCAGGGGCATCTAGTGGCATATCACAATGATAAACTTTCAAATACAATCCAGAAATATACCATTTATGGAAAAGATATGTATTCCATTGTCCAGGCTTGCCGATAATAGAAGAATTACATTCTGGGGAAGGAAACAATCATCCACATAGACGATCGACCCTTGCAATCCATATAAAAGCAAGGGAAGTTGCAGAATGATCACCATCAGAAGTGGTCCACATACCAGTAACACTTCCATTTTAATACAAAGTACAAGAAGGGAAGCACTAATAATGTTGTACACTGCCTCAGCCAAGACTTCTGATTGGCCACTTCTCTACAAAAGCGACCTATAATTCAGCCACACATACCAGACGCTCTTGGAGGGTCAACAGGTTCCCAATTTTCAACTCTAGAATATACTGTTATGCCACTTATGCCACCTGGGACACCTTTGTGTTCCTTCAAGTGAGCATGCCAAGATGATTTGGGAAGCACACTAAAGAGGGGTTGCTAGGCATTTATGGGTTGAGAAAATAGTGGCAATAATGCAGAAGTATTTTTATTGGTCGAATCTTTGACAGGATGTTGGGAAGTACATCAGATCTTTCCCTACCTACGTTATTTCCAAACCGACCATCAAGAAGCAAGGCCTCTATACTCCGCTACCTACCCCTAGTCGACCTTGGGAATCCATATCCATGGATTACATGTCGGCCCTTCCTTCTTCTAAGCGTGGAAATGACTGTGTTTTTGTGGTCATCTATAGATTCTCAAAGATGGCGATTATGGTAGCCTACAAGAAGAATATCACAGTAGAAGCCACTACTAAACTCTTCTTTGAACAAGTGTGGGTACACTTTGGGACCCCACGGTATATCATCTCATATCAAGAAAACTGGCTCCTAAGTACATTTTGGTCTTGTCTTTGGTCGATGCTAGACACCAAGCTCACTAAGTCCACAAATTTCCATCCCCAAAATGACTTCCAGGTGGAGGTCGTCAACAAGATGATCGTACATATTGTACGAATGTACAACTAAAATCATCCACACACATGGGATGAGAGCCCCTCCTATGTCCAACACAGCTATAATTGGGCTCTCCACAACTCGATTGGCCACAACCCTTTTCAGGTGGGCTTCATATTCTAGCCACTATGTCCCATTGATTGTAGCCATACCATTGACAGCTAATCATGCATATTTGACTCATGTCCAGTATGAAGCCTACAAGGAAAACAACTTCATTGAGCACATTCAGAACATCCACTAATAGGTCCATGACATATTGGACAGATCCAATGCTAAGTACAAGCAGCGACATGATCAACATTGGGTGCCACGCAAGTTCCAAGTGGGCAACAAAGTGTGGCTACATTTGCAGAAGGAGCACCTCATTGGGCCCCACTGCAAGCTTCACTCGCTTCAATATGGTCCATACACCATCACCAAGGCATTAGGGGACAATGCCTTCAAGCTTAGTATTCCACCGTTCCTTGGTCTGCACCCAGTGTTCAATGTGTACCACCTTCGGACCTACTTTCAACCATTGTTGGACACATCTGACATTGTAGAACAACTCACACCAACAGAGTAAAACCCAAACTACATGGCACAAGCCACAACTAATCTGATCATGGACACACAGATCAAGAACACTCAACGACAAAGGATCCAACTATATCGAGTTGTCAAAGAAGGGCAACTCCTTCACCAGGGCAAGTGGCTCACCATGGACCAAGTTCAACAGAAGTTTCCTCATCTCATGGAGGAACTCAATGCAATGGGGACCATTTCTTCCTAAGGGGGGAGGAATGATCCACGTCGATACTGGTGGTCACCTTTCTATTCCACTTGGATCCCCACCATTGTTTCTTTCAGTTTTTCATTTTCCTTAACTGTAGAACAATCTACTATTTTTGGCAGTTTTTAGGGTCCTTAATTTCCAGAGTCATTTTGAGGCCCTAAACGATGTTTTTTGCGAAAACCATCGGTGGTGAATATGACCTTACAACTTGGTATTCATTGTTATTGGTTGTAATCCTCGGATAGATCCTTCTAACGAGGTATCATCTTTGTCAAATGAAGATCATATGCCAAAGTTACAACCCCAGAAAGTTGATGTACCAACTTATGCCAACGAGGCCCATAGTTTGGCGTTTCATCTCCTAGGGTTAGGTTTTTGGATGTTTATGGTTTTCCATTGTTTCTTAATAATAAATAAGCCTTCTAGCCTCAGTGTAACATAGTTCATAGGCATGTAGCCGGCACATCTCTTCTCAGAGATAAGATACCATCACCCGAGCTAGTTTATTTCTATTCTATATGTAAGCATATTTCAGTTCTTTGATATTAATGAATTGAAGTTTTATTTCCACTGCATCTGTATGTGTATGGTTATATTTGTAATTTGTTGCGTTCTTGTTTAAATTCAGATCAATATTATTTTTATTCTTTTATGTTATTAATATATTTTTAAATACACTTCAACGCTACTTAACCTTATATTATGAGATATTTTCTGACCTACATTGAATATTTTCATTATTATTAATATTTTTTTAAAGTCACATATCAAGTTTATATTAAGAGTTGAATGAATCAGACATCTCATTACGAAGTAAGTGAATTATTTTACTTTTAATTACTTTATTTTTTTGGGAATTGAAATATTTTACTCAACAAATATATGTACTTCCTGTTACTTTATCTCTTTAAAGTTAATATAAAATTATCTTACTTCATAGAATGTGGATATCAAAATATTTTATTTATAACTTCTAGAGTGAGAAATGAAATATTTTAACCACATCTGCTCCATACTAAAATATGACATTAACAACAAATCTAGTGAGCATAGTGAAAGTGAGACTATTGATGTTTTAGAATGCTTTTAATTAAAACTAACTTAATATGTTGTATTCATTTATGTTTTTATTATAGTCAATATTGTTTTTTTATTTAGAATATATTTTATTTTTAATTTTAAAAATGACACGTGTTAAAATGAAGGTTAAACATGGAAGGAATTACACATCTCCTCATAAAATATGTCTTTCAATACAACCATCCAAACTATAATTTAATGTATTTTACATTTTTTTAATGTTTAATAACAATAATTTTTAATATAACTTTAATCTTAATTTTTGATTAAATATTCTCTCTCTCTCCCCCTCGCGCATGCGCACACACACACACACAAACTTATATCTTAGAAAATATATACTGCTATTGCAGAATTACAAACAATCAATATTCTCATAATTTTTATTCTTACTATATTGTGAAATATGAATTTCACTCATTACGTGAATATACGTGTTTAATTTGGAATAGGACTTTCGAAATATTAATTTTATTATCAATAATTATTAGGTGGATGGTATACATTTAGCCTTCACATAATATTATAGAATATTCATAGTAGTATACACAAATCGAAAGTTCAAATTTATCTTCGAAGTAGTCATTCATTTTTTCCGCCTTAATTAAATTGATTAATTAAAAAAATATGTCATACCAACGAGTGTCATATGAAGTGAGATGGATTTTTGGGCATGTGGTTTTTATGAGCCATGGTATGGGCCCAGAGTATTGTAATAGAGCCTATTTACAAATTAAGAATCTTCATGGTAAAGTGGTAGAAAATTTCCATGGTTAAGAATTTTTTTCCATATTTTTTTAAATGTGTATAAGTTTAACTTACATAATAATTATTTTTATAATTAAAAATAATAATAAAATTTAAAATAAAGTATTAATATGGTTACTTTTTATGACTTTTTTTTATATGATGTCTAAACATGCCGAATTTTCCCTGGGATCTTGTGAATTTATTTTTTAGCCAAATCTTAATTTTTGTTTTTCAAAATGGTTTTTTTTATTACATATATAGATTCAACATCCTGAAAACCCCTAGGGCACTTAGATTATGGAGAGTTTACAACTCAAACTTGTGATTCTAAGAAATCTCTACCAAATTCTAAATGTAGCACATATATGCTATGACCTTACTAATCCCATAGGTATTATTTCCATTTGATTTTCCTAATTGTTGGTAAAATTATATGTATTCTAATTACACCATGTAGCTATTGAATCCGAGACCATAAAACTTATATATTATAGCACAGGAAATGAAATGTCAAAGCCTATTCTAGCCTATGCTAACACTAATTTCATGAAGCACACCTTGGGATGAACAAAATCAAAAGGCAAATCACCACAAGACCTATTGCTAGGAGATAAAACAACTTAGTGATATAAGGGTTCTGGATCACAATCTTTCATACTTAGATGTTCATGTGTCCTATTGTGAAGAGCTTGCTAGGGTTTTAGTGTCCTTCAATGAATTATTGTAGTGACAATATAATCAAATGACTAAAAATTAACAGTAAGGGAATCGACATTGGGTGTGGAATGTCTAATCCCATAAAGTCTCTAAGTTGCAGCCTTTCATGCATGAGGGTGCACATGAAAATTTAAAAGAGTATCTAATTAGTGTCTTTAACCTTCAATGATTCTTCCCGTTAGCAGATCAACACATATGCCACAAGAAAACAAATCAAAATAATGCAAAACAATTAGATCCAAACTCAACTAGCTCTATGTAATAAAGAAACAAAGCATAATAAAAACAAAGACATAAAACCTTTAAAAGGAACTTAAAACCTATAAAACATAATCGAATTAGAATATTGAGCTAGTAATATAGTACATGTACAATTTAACAAAAACATAAACTATCAAAATACTAAGAAGAGGCATGAAAGTTAGAGAACTAGCAACGTTTTACTAAGGAAAAATCAGCACTATCACATAGATGCAACCCTTAAGTTTGCTTCTATGATGAAGCTCTTAACCAATTATCTATACCAAGCCCTTTTACAAGAATGAATATCTAAAACTGTAACTCTATTCTAAGCTTGAATATTTATCCAAAAAGAGGTTTGGGTGGATCAAAAGCAATCCCCCAATCTCTAATCTGCTTAACTAAAATTTATATTTAAAATAGTAAATAGAGATTTTACAACACAAGGTTGGTTGATTTTGATCCCCAAAATTGATCCGGATTTAGACAGGAACGTAACAAATTACAGAAATAAACATAAATCCAGAGATGCAATAGAAATAATACTTCATTTCATTAATGTAAAATACTGAAATATGCTTATAAACAGAAATGGAAATAAACTATCTCGGGCAATGGTAGCTTATCTTTGAGAAGAGATTTCACGGCTACATACCTCTGAGCTGTGTTACAATGAGGCTCGAAGGCCTATTTATTGTTGAGAAACAATGGAAAACTCTAAACATCCAAAATCCTAACCCTGGGAGATGAAGTGCCAAACTATGGGCCCCGTTTGGGTAAATTGGTACATCAACTTCTCGGGGTCGTAACTTTGGCATATGATCTTCGTTTAACGTGCACAATACCTCATTAGAAAGATATATCCAAGGACTACAACTTTCAAGTGGCCAACATTAACTTATCTCCTATGTTTTCCCCCATTTTCCCAAAAAACGTTGTTTAGGGCCTCAAAATGGCTCCGAAAGTTCAGGACCCAAAAAAAACTGTCAAAAATAGTAAATTGTGCTACAATTAAGGAAACTGAAAAAACTGAAAGAAATAGTTGTGGGGATCCAAGTGGGATAGGCAGGTGGCCACCAACATCCACCTAGATCAAAAATACATATGATATGTTGCATGCTGATTTTTTTACTTTTATAATAAGTGATATTCATTCTCCATATAGTTAAGATAATTGATTTTACATTTTCCCCAAACTTGGGCATGATTTAGAATTCCTAGAAAACTCTGCATTTTTTTCAAATAGTGCTCAAAGAACCTCACATATCTTCCAAAAAATGATGAATCTTGGGAAATAGTTTGAGATTAAATAATTTTATTTTCTGGGAAGAAAACTTGTGTGTCTAATTTTTTAGATTCACCACCATATTTCATGAAAATGGAGATGTAACTTGGCAGTTTCAAAACTGATACCTATTTTTGTTGTAACTTAAATCACATGCTATGATCCCACAAGTGTGATATCGGTATATTCCAAGGAATGTACCAGACAATTAGGGTCATGTGACACCTAATTTACCATGTAATGGAAAAGAAAATATATTTTATAATTTTGACTTTTTTCTACATTTGTATAGGTGCAAAATTGAGTGCACCTGGATAAACTGGTACCGAATTGTCAAATTGGAACTGAATTGGTACATAAATAAAATATTTCGTGCTCGAACATGCTTCTTGGGAACATAATCACATTATTAAACCATCATTAATAAAATTATATTAAAAATATGTTTAACCATTAAAATGATAAGAGGTACATTTAACAGAAGTTGGTGGTATAATGGATATGGAAAGTGTCATAAATGTGGGAATTTTGCTTATGAATGGAGACTTTACATAATGAATAATATAACATATTTAGAGCCCAACATTCGTCCATGCCTAAGATTTTGCGTGCCCTCGTGAAAACAAAATCTTTGCTTGTTACATACTTCTATGACATTGCTTATTGGTGTAGGTTGTTAAAGGTCAACTTTCATACAATCATAGACTTAATATATTTTAAAACTGAGTAATACAAATTAAGGACAATGAAAATATGGCCTACGAAGGGATGGTGGATGATATAAGGTGATAACGAAGATAATGGTTGTGGACTTGGAATTTTTTTAAGACCATGGTTCTTTTCTTAGCTAAGAAGTAATGAATTCATCCTTTTATTAAGAGTGTTTAGGCGATAATTTTGCAAATGTTGTATGATGTATAATGAGAAGACACTATAGTTTATGTGTTTTATTCCTGTACACTACTTTTCATTCTTATGGTCTTCCTATAATATGCATTGATGGATTTAGAAATGAACGATTTAATGGTGGTTTAAGAAAGGTAAAGATTTATAGAATAGGAAGTGGTTAATCATCAAGCTTCCTTAAATTTTAATGAGTTAAAGAGTCTTTAAACATGTTTAACCTCAAGTATACCTCTCTAATTTTGATCTATATTGCAGTCTACAATGGAAGTTGTATAAACCATGGTATATGTTGGCTAAAGCTGAATATGAGGAAGAATAAGGCTGAAATTCAAGAATGATTTGGAAAAGCTCGAGTTGATGAGTGTTGATCTGATCTATTGAAGGAAGTTGGAGAGAATGAGCTGAAGGTGTTGAAAATAATCTAAATGCTGAAAAAACCACTTCCCCATGCTTGAGGTTTTGCATTTCCTCATTGAAATTGGGTGGGGTACTGAAAAAGTGAGGAGGGTCACTAAGATCACTCTAGTACAAAAAGTAACCTGAAAAGCAAAACAATGGAACTAATGAGATGAATAATAAACAAAAATAGGTCATCCTTGATTTCTTAAAATGATTCAAAACTAAAATCAAACATAAAATAATTTTCAAATCACTCATTACATATGATTTCCTCATTCCTTAACATTTTTATGCTTCAAGAAAACAAAACCTTTTATAAATTTAAGGGGCTCTCCTTCTTTGTATACAAAATAGTAGGAGGATTTTTATGATCACAACAAATGATGACCCAATGAAAAATTGGTTATAACTAACCAAATCCTAAATTCTTATAGATATTAAAGTATTACAGATAAGCTTTGTAGTCAATTTTTACTAAGTCTCTATGATCATAGGTACCACTTCCAAGATAGTTAAATCTTAGATATAGTATCAGAAACCAATGATAGAGGACTCAAGCTTACCTTAAGGGCATTCTTTAGCAGCAAATTTATGGATTTTGTTTTTCCCTTGACTTCAGCCCACACATGGTTCATTTTAATTGTAACACTATAGAGTAACCATGACACATGTAAACAAATGCCCTGGTTTGGTTGACACTTATTTAGGCAAAATGCCCCATTTCTCATGAGCGTCCATAGTCCTGATGGGTTTTCTTAGTGGTATCACATGTCAATACTCACTGCCAGTAGGCGTCTATAGCCTCGATGGGTTAAAATCATAAACATATTTTACAATGAAGGCTCTAGTCCCATGTTTCTTACTGTTTTAGGTTTATATTATAGACATTGCTTTTGCAATTGGTAGATGGGGGAGCGACTTCTAAAAGCTTGTCAAAGGCATATGATGATACCTTTCAAAGTGAATTCAATTATCTGCATAATGTCTTGGACGCATAAGGTACTTATAGGTGCTCAAAGGATATAGCATGAATGATCCATTTTAATGTGAGATGGATGCGGCTAGCCAAAGAATAACCAAAAGACACATAAAGTCCTACCAATCCTAGTTTTCATGTAAGCTTTCAGTTTTTGAAGTAATGTTCCACTATGAGAAGATACTTTATCAACTCTTCTAAAATTATTAATAAAAATGCTTGAATATCATGCTTTGGTATTTTGGTTATTGTGTTCAAGTTTTTCTCAATGGTATCATTGTATGGACCTTTTAACATTGTTTAAATCTTCTTAATATGTTTTGGTAACTATATTTTGAGCAATTGTTTCGTATTGATAATCAAGAATTTATATGTATAAGAAAAATGAATTTTTATAGCATAAAAGGTATATCAGTTGTGAATAGTATGGAATTATCATTCAATTCAACTTTTATGAAAAGGATTTCTTATTCAATCATCTTTATGAAATAGTTGTCTTAAAAAAGATAAGTAATGATAACACATGAATGCATCATTTTTAACAACATAAGGAAGAAGGGAAAATGTCATCAAATACTCCCCTAAGTGTTCCATTTGGTTGTAGAATATGTCTTTTCTTCAATTGAAAATACTCTTCTAGTATATAAGCATCCCAAACTAATAAGCTTGAATCTGGCTTTGTCTTTCAAAATAGCTTCGATGATGAAGATGAAAATGTCTAAATATCATGAATTGAGCATACATTGAGGGGGTGAAATTACCATCCTGAATAGTTGGTTTTATTCATGACACGATCTCGAACTTTGGAAATTTCAAATCTAGGTAGTGATACTGAATTGTGTACCGAAATTCTGGAAATTGAAATTTTTGGTACTAGTTCGCTGAAATATTGTACCAGATGATGTTGCAATGTAATCATTTCCAATGGTTTTAGGTGTCCGAACTAAAAATATCCTCAAATTAAGAATATTACATTCACATAAAATTCCAAACATAATGTTCATAGTTTACTTTATTGAACATAAAAACTAGAAACAAGTCTAACTATCATAAAGAAATAATAAGTGGGAAATAATTGTAGTAGTTGAACAATGTTGTTGTTTGAAATAATATTGAGTGGAAATATTCATTAAAAAAATATGCAGCTTAAAGAAACCTCAACAGAAATATAATATAGGAACATAGATCTCCCATTTCCAACTAATTGTGTTTTAACTGTTAACATTCTAACTTATACAAAAAATGAGAAAGATGTTGCATTGTATTTTAGATCTAAACTAACTACTATATGCAACATTTATTTATTTATTCAATTTATATCTGATCTAGGATACTTTCACTTATATATGTATGGAAAGAATCACATGCAAAAATTGCAGCTTAACACAGAATTATAATGTTCACACAAGGAAAGAATAAGAAACACATAAAAGGCATGAAGGAAGACACAAAGACTTGGTAATGGAGTTCGTCCAACTTAGACTACGTCTCTGGGCCCTGCTCGAACAATGGGGAGGCCTTTATATTAAATTGCATAAAAAGAATAGAATGCAATCATCTGATACATCAAAAGAGGGTTACACCTCCATTTTGAAAGATGGCTAAGAAAAAAATAATTCAGATGGAGAAGTGGGTAGCACCAATGCATCCGTGGTATTGAGAGGGTTGAAAAACATCTAAAACTTGTCCAAAATAGACAAAATTCACTATCGGCCACCTGAAAGCTCTCTTGCCTCGAATAGCGTGCTAAAATTCTTCTCCCCCCTTGCTTTTTCCCAATCATCGGACTCTATACTGCCTTTGTTAGGACAAATCCCTCTTAAATCAGGGTTGTTTGGCATAAAATAGAGGTCGTTTGAATGGAAGGGTCAACGGGTGCAATGGAGCCTTCAAAATAGTCTTTTTACCATTGAAGTGATAATACACTAAAAACCTCATAAAACACGAGAATCCAACCAAAAACTATTTACTCAGATTTCAAAAAATATAAAATCGGGCATATATACTTATTGGGTTTGATCCCGATATCACAATCGCAAGTCACAGAGGTCCAAGGCCCTATATATCAGTGAACTTTGTTGACCATCGATTGTCGATATCAGCGTCGATCGATCGCACCCCTAATCGTCGATGCCGATTACCTCGATATCGGCGACACTTCTTCCACTGACCTGATCACCCTTTGATCGCTAATCCGATCAAATCAGAGATCGTTGATTGGGGGTTCTACTATGCTCCTTAAGTCCACCCTTTTGGATTTGTTGATTGCGATTTTTCCTTCTAAGCTTAAAAGTCTAGTTTGAAAGGAAAACGCCTCATTTTTCTAAGGAACAAAGCAACCTTCTTTTCGCGATAACTTCATCATGCAGACTCGGATTGAAGTGTCGTTCGTGCTGTTGGAATCAAGATGATGAGATATACGCTCTGGTCCTAGGTCGACTTCATTCTGAGCACTTTTGATTCTAAGCTTTTCCATGCCATTTTATCTAAAGATCCACCTGGATCAATCCTCCCCATTAAGGAGCTTTTGGACCGCCAAAAGCTTTCACTAGTCAATTGGAAAGTGAGGGAATTGTTCCCTCACCTTTTCCTTCTCCAGCCATTTGGACTTGCTAGGGTGCAGTCCCTTAAAACCCACTTGAAGGTATTCCACATCTCCTCGCTATGAAGTCCTCGTCCTTCTGTCAAGGATGATGTCCTTTGGTAACTCATCGAGATATTCTGGTGCAAAATCATCGACTGTAGGAACTGTGCCCACCTCATCTATGTCCATGATCAATGGTGGTTCATACAACTTTAGGTTCTCTACATTCACTACTGAGTACATCTGCATATATACCGGCAAATCAAGACGAAAGGCATTGTTTCCAATCTTCTCCAATATGGTGAATGGACCATACCGGATGGGTCACAACTTCTTCCCTTCTCCCTTCATCATGCCCTTACTGATGTGGAACCACACTTTCTCACCCACTTCGAACTGGTGGTTGATTCGACGTTTGTCATGTCGAGCCTTGTAGCAAGCTTGAATTTTCTCCAACTGCTCTTATATTGCTTGGTGAATAAATTGGATTCACTGAATGAACTGCTGAGCTTTGTCCCTATCATTACGTCCACTGGAGCCATCTTCCCTTCCAAAGTCCATATCAAAAGGGTCCTTTGGTAGGTAACCAAAGCATGTCTCAAATGGTGAATGCTACGCAGATGAATGCACTGCTCGGTTGTAGGAATGTTGTACATAGGGGAGATGTTCATCCCACAACTTGGGATGTTTCCCACAATAGCCTCGTAACAAGTGTACCACGGTACAGTTTACAACCTATGTCTGTCCATTAGTTTGTGGATGAAATGTCGTGCTTCTTTGCAATTTTGTGTCCATCCTCTTCCACAAAATAGTCCAAAAGTCTCTGAGAAAGCAAGAGTCCCAATCTGACACAATAGATGTGGGTAATCCAAAATGGACCCAAACTTGTTGAAAGAAAAGAGAAGTAGTTTCTCTGCAGTAATCTACTTTTTACAAGGCATAAGAATACACATATTGCTAAAATGGTCAATGACAACATACAAATAGTCGTGACTCTTTTTAGACAAAGGTAAACCTCCTACAAAGTCCATTAACACACTTTCTCATGGACGACTCGGAATAGGGAGTGGTGTGTAGAGCTCGAGTTTTCTATTAGAGGGCTTTGAAACAGAACACATCACACACCCCTTTACATAGTGAGTCACAATGTTTTTCATATAAGGCCAAAAACAAAATCTTTGTACATGACATAAAGTATTTTCAACACCGAAGTGTCCAGACACAAGAGAAGTGTGGGCCTCTCGAATTACATGTACTCTTTCCCCTATGAGAATACACAGTTTACCAAGGTGATACAATAGTTTCCCCTGCAAGTGATAGTTGTCAACCTACAAAAGATAACAAAGCATTATGCAAAATAATAGAAGTAGAAATAGGAGGGTGAGATAGCATATCAGCCACCTTGTTGCTAGTGCCCTTCTTATACTTTACTACCAGATGAAATTGTTGAAGAAAACCCATCCACCTAAAATGACGAGATTGCTACAACTTGGTTTGTGACTGAAGGTACTGCAAGGGTTGATGATCTATATGGATGATGGTCTCCTTGCCGATTAGGTAGTGTTTCCACTTTTTCACACTCTGCACCAAGGCATACAACTCCTTGTCATAAGTGGGATACTTTATCACAACTTGAGAAAACTCTTCAGAATGGTAACAAATCGACTTCTTTTGTTGCGTTAGTACAGCTCCCATGGGATAACTGCTGGCATCGATTTCAATCCCAAATGGATGTTGGAGATTGGGTAAGGCTAAGACTCACACAGTGTTGATCTTTTCCTTCAATGTTTCGAAGGACTTTTGCTGTCTTCCTCCCCACTGGAAGACCTGTTTCACACTTGTCAATGTGTGCAAAGGTGTTGCAATAACAAAGAAATTAGCAATAGATCTCCTCCAATACTGGACTACACCTAAAAAGCTATGGACCTCGATTACATTAGTAGGCTTAAGCCAATTTAAAATTTCTTCAACTTTAGAGGGATCAATTTTTAACTGACCATGACCAACAATATGACCTTGGTAACCCAAAGAGGTTTTCCCTAACTCACACTTTGACAATTTTACAAAGAGTTTTTCTTTTTTCCGTACGTCAAGCCCTTTCTTTACATGACACACATCCTCAGCCTAGCTCTTACTAAAGACAAGTATATCATCTAAATATACAAGAACAAATTCATCAATGAAAGGCCGAAAGAGATCATTCACGACCCTCATAAAAGTGGCTGGAGCGTTGCGAAGTCTGAATGGCATCACCATCCATTCGAACAACCCCTGTTTGGTCTTGAGGGTAGTTTTCCATACGTCCTACTCTGTGATTCAGACCTGGTGATAACCACTGCGCAAATCCAACTTAGTGAAATAAACAACATTCTTTAATTGATCTACTAAATCATCTATGCATGGAAGGGGATAGCGATTTTTCACTGTAATTTTGTTGAGCCGCAGTAATCCATGCACATCCTCCATGTGCCATCTTTCTTTGGCACTAAGACAATCGGTGAGCCACACAGAGAGGTTCTTGGCCTAATGACCCCTTGGTCTAGCAATTCCTACACTTGTCTCTTGATTTCCTCAATCTCAATATTCGACATACTGTACATGGCAATATTTGGCAAAGGAGCGTCAGGCTGCAAATCGATCTCGTGTTGGATTTCCCTCTTACGAGGTAATCCATTTGATTCTTGAAACAACTCAGCATAGTTAGAAATTAATTTAGATAATTCGTGTTTATGTTCTTGATCGCAGCCTTGGAAAGCATTAGCGAATTCTGCCTCTTTTTCCCTTATGACCATAAGCATGCAACCCTTAGTGGAATTCACTAGCCTTTTCATTTTTCCAGCGCTTACAAGGCTGGCATTGATTTTATATTAATGATCCCTTACTATATATTCTACCACATATTTTGTGATATGGTATTTTTTTTCATGACGAAAGAAGAACGCCTTTCTATCATGCAGGTATGGGCTCCCTAACACCATGCCACAAATATCCAGAGGTATTACATCCAATTCTACTTCGTCTACTAGCTTAGAAGAAATTACAAATTTGACCTTACACTGTTTGGTTACATTCAGTTTTGCTTTATCATGTATCCATCCAAGCGGGTAAGGTTTCGGGTGTGGTTTTGTTTATAAGCCAAGTTTCTTTACCAAGGATTCTGCAATTAAGTTTGTTTGGGACCGAGTATCAAACAGAGTTTCAACTTTAGTATGATTTACAACAACTCTGATATGAAATATTTCAATTCTCTTTTGGTCACTAGGAAGGGACTCATTTACATAACTGGTGCTTTCATATGATTCAGAATTGACATGAGGTGTAAGAGTACCTTTTGTTCCTGTTGTTGTGATCAATGCTTCATCTCCCGAATCTGATCCAAGGTCTTGTTGCATTGTTGCCACTGTCTTTTGCTTCCCTTTTCCTCCATACTTCTTTGGATGCTTTTCTGGGTGCTGCTTCCAACAATGATCATCATCGTGGCCTTCCTTTTTGCAATGATTGTAATATGGCCGTTCTCCCTCTTTGGCTGTTGCTGTTTTCTTCTCCTTTCCCTTCCATTTCGCTTTAGATTTGTCATTGGGAGGTTTGAATGGTGGTTTTCTGGAATGATCGTCTCTTTCATTTTTTCCCCTGTTCTCAATATGAATTGCCTTTACACTGGCTGAGTCAATAGTGGTTGGTTCAAACAACAACAATGAATGCCTAATATAACTGTGCAATGAGCCAATATACTTAGTTACACATTCAAGTGTATCAAGTGCAATACCCAAATTCAATGCTTGCTTTCTAAATTCCTCTGTAAAATTCTAAACATCCTGACCTTTTCCTTGACTTAAATACTGCCAATTCATTAATGCATTTTTCTTTTATCCTAAGGGATAAAGATGTTCCTTTAACGCAGAAATAAAATCAGGCCATGAGGAAAAGAGGTTAACCACATTCTTACTACACTGCAATTTTCTCTCCCACCAAATAAGAGCGGTGCTGCTCAGCCGTAGAGAGGCCAGCTGGATATTTGCCTCATCCTCCATGATCTGCTAAATCCTACAGTAGACCTCAATCTGCCTAATCCAATTATTAAGCTTTTCCGCACTGCTTTCACCATTAAACATGGGAAGATCAAATTTAACATCTAATTTAAAGAAAGAATTCTTAGATGCATCTTTTGAAGTTCTACGATTATGGTGGTGAGAGGAAGGAGAACCTTCACTCCCAGAAGGAGAAGGAGGTGGTTCTTCTCCACCATTCCCATGTGCTGAAGCTTGTCCTTCTAGGTTTCTTTCTCTGCTTTCTCCAGCCTTAAAACTAGCTGATTGATATTCTCTGCCATTGAATAGAAAGTCTTATGGAAATTGCGCTCCTCTTCAAGATGAGCTTCATCTTCTGCCATGTTTCTCCTTCGATGTGCACGCCCTGCTTATGGATTGAAAGGTTATAGTTACCCTTTGCCTCTTTGAAGCCTATTTCTTGTTAGCATACAAACATGCAATTCACATCTAAAAAGGCCTGCTCTGACATCACTTGATTCGGGATACTTTCGCTTATAGATGTATGGAAAGAATCACATGTAAAAATTGCAGCTTAACACGGAATTATAATGTGCACACAAGGAAAGAAGAAGAAACGCATAAAAAGCATAAAGGAAGACACAAAGACTTGATAACGGAGTTCATCCAACTCAAACTACATCTCCGGGCCCTACTTGAACAATAGGGAGGCCTTTATATTAAATGGAATGAAAATAAGAGAATGCAATCATTTGATACATCAAAAGAGGGTTACACCATTTTGAAAGATGACTGTGAAAAAAAGAATTTAGATGGAGAAGTGGGCAGCACCAATGCATCTGTGGCATTGAGAGGGCTGAAAAAAATCTAAAACTTGTCCAAAATAGACAAAATGCACTATCAGCCACCTGAAAGCTCTCCTGCCTCAAACAGCATGCTGAAATTCTTCTCCCCCCTTGCTTTTTCCCAATCATCGGATTTTATAGTGCCTTTGTTAGGAAAAATCCCTCTTAAATCGGGGTTGTTTGGCATAAAATAGAGGTTGTTTGAATGGAAGGTTTGGCGGGTGGAACGGAGCCTTCAAAATAGTATTTTTATTGTTGAAGCGATAATACACCAAAAACCCCGTAAAACACTAGAATCCGACCAAAAACTGTTTACCCAGATTTCAAAAAATATCAAATCAGGCATATATACATATCGGGTCTGAGCTCAATATTGCAAGTGCAAGTCGTGAAGGTCCAAGGCCCTGTATGTCAAGGAACTTTGTGGATCGCCGATATCACCGCCGACCGATCACACCCCTGATCACCGATGCCAATTACCCCAATATCCCCAACACCACTTGTACTGACCTGATTGCCCTCCGATCGCCGATCTGATCTAATGAGAGATCGCTAATCAGGGGTTCCGCTACGCTCCTTAAGTCTTCCCTTTTGGATGTGTCGATTGTGATTTTTCCTTTTAAGCTTAAAAGTCCATTTTTAAAGGAAAATGCCTCTTTTTTCTAGGGAACAAAGCAACCTTCTTTTCACAATAACTCCATCATCCAGACTCAGATTGAAGTGTTGTTCATGCCATTGGAATTAGGACAATGAGATATACACTCTAGTCCTGGGTAGACTTCATTCTGAGCACTTTTGGTTCTAATCTTTTCCAAGCCATTGTATTTGAAGATCCACCTGGATCAATATCCTACTCTAACTAAGAAAAATGAATTCCTCTCCTCAAGTATAGGAGTATTTCCAATCTAATCATTTGTGTAATAGGTATAAAGGTGCATTCATACTCAAGTTTAGAATATAGTCTTTAATTTATACTTGAGTACGAAGAACCAACTATTTTGATGATGATCACAATAAGTAATGAAGAATGAAGGAGTGAAATGGTCATATATTTGCTTGCAACCAACTTTCAAAAAAATCAAAATGCTCTTGGTTTACCTCTTTTTTTGGCTCACGTAGCATATCATCATTTATTGTGCCATGCAGATTGTCTATCATTAGATGATTATCCTCTTGTGTGCTTAAAGGATTCACAGATAGGTATGTCAAGAAATCTTCAATCTCAAGTTCTAATTGTTGCTCTCCATTGGATGTGGTTCATTATTCTTCAGTTTCATCAACACATTTTCAAGGGTGATTAAAGGAGGCTTCTAGAAGTTGTGGATGTAGTTCATGGATTTTTTATTCTTCTATCACTTCCGGGGAAGAAGACAAGTTGTTAGTTGTAAATATTTATTATTCTTAAGAAGAAAATATCCCAATTGTTTCTAGGATTTGAGAGAGTTCTTTCAAACTCTTGATCATCCTTGAATACTTGGTTGTTAATACCTATCATGCACATGGATTAGTTTATGGAGTTCTTACAATCCCAAAAACGTTAAAAATCCTAAAGTATTAAAAATGAAAAACAATTGAAATAAATAAGTAAAATGAATCATGTACTCAAGGCGCCATTATGCCACCTGGAACTCATTGTCACCAGGTTATTTGTTCACACAAGTTAGGCTTCTCTTCTTTTCATGAATCAATATAAATGAAAACATACTTGCAAAGAAAAAGAAGGAAATAATTAGGCTTTGGAGAAACCCCATCAAATTGGATGCTTAGGCTCTTACCTCTCATCTTATTGTTATTTTTGTCCCCAAGTTATCTCTGTAATGAAAATTGCACAGAAAAACAAGAAAAAACAATTATGCCCTAATCCATTTAACATCTCCCCATAAACAACACCAATAATGTTAGTAAACTTATATGTATTCTAATTCCACCATGTAATTATAAAATTTGGGATCATAACAATTAGAGATGAAATCACAAGAAAAAAAATATTAGAGACTATTATAGCCTATGTGAACAACTAATTTCGGTGATGCACACCTTGGGATAAATAAACTAAAACAGAAAATCATCACAAGGCATATCACTGGGAGATAAAACAACTCAGTGCTATAAGGGTTATGGAACACAAAATTTCATGCTTGAATGTTCATGTGATATATCATGAGGATCTTGCTAAGGTTTCAGTGTCCTTCAATGAATTATTGTAGTGACAATATAATCAAATGACTAAAAATTAACACTAAGGGAATTAACACTGGGTGTGGAATGACTAATGTCATAAAGGATCTAAGTTTCAATCTTTCACACACAAGGGTGCTCATGAAAATTTACAAGAGTAGCTCATTAGTGTCTCTAACCTTGAATGATTATTCCTTGTAGCAGGTCCACACATATGTTGCAAAAAAAACAAATCAAAATAATGAAAACCAATTAGATCCCAACAAGACTATCTTTATGTAATAAAGAAACAAAGCATAATAAAAAGTAGACATAAAACATTTCAAAGAAAATTAAAACATGTAAAAAAAATGGAATCACAATATTGAGCTCATTAAACTACTACATCCACAATTTAACTAAAATCTAAACTGTAAAAATACTAAGAGACATGAAACTTACAAATCTAGCAACATTTTATTAAGGAAAAATCAACACTAATACATGGAGGGAGCACTCAAGTTTCTTGATATGATGAAGCTGTTAACCAATTATCTATGGCAAGTGCTTTTAAAGGAACCTTTTTCCAAAACCTAGCTCTATTTTGAGCTTGAATATGTATACAAAATGATGTTTGGGTGGATGAAAACTAATCCCCCAATCTCTAATCTACTTGATGTTGGGTAGTAGAGGGCCCGCGTAATAGTTTTGGGGTTCAAAATCTGAAATTTTCGGAAAGGTATGGTAAAGACTCCACGAAATGCGTGGAGTGCAAATTGTAAATAAGTCAAGTCAAAGGGTTGTCCACCCAAGAAATAATATAGAATAATAGGAAGTAAGTCGGTTTGTGGACAATGGAAAGGTATAAATAGAGCAAGGCTCTATGGTTAGGGGTAGCTAGTTTTTGAGGAAGAATGATTTGAATTGGAAAGGGTTCATGAGCTAAGAAGGTTTGGAGCGTCGGTAAGTTCGAGTCAAGGGGGTTGGTAGAAGGATAGAGACTCTACAGCTATGTGTGTAGAGGCCTAGTAGAGTCCGCAGTTGTGTTTGCGGACCCATGCAGCTAAGTGCGCAGGATAGATTTGGTTGTATTGAGGGAAGAAGTTGAATAAAGATAAGTTGATTCCAAATCACTAAGTCAAAACTAAACTATTGTGGATTTGATTGATTTATGGTTAATATTTATGGTGAATCTATATGTGCATGCTTATGTTCTTGGTTAATGCATATTTGTATCTCTTTTGAATGAGCGCACTAGTTATCTTGATTAAATGTTTGCTTAAAGACTGCCCTAAGTAGATCTGATCTATAATAACTCATTGAGTAATTAGTATCAAGAAGTAGCGCAGGATTCACACCAAAGCAGAGTAGCACGAAGCTACCGAATGGTGCGCGAAACTTCCAAACCACATCTAGACATCCCAAGGGTGCAAAAACCTGGTTCCAGCACCCTCCCCTGCTACCTCCGGTGAGACCTCAGTTCGCGCTCCATGGGCTGATGCCGAAAGGGCCGGTGGCTACGAGATTTGTTTGGCTAAATAACTCTTTCGAACCTAGGTCAAGCCCCTATAAGCCAACAAATGGTTCCGTTGCCAGGACTGGGATCTGCCTAAGGGGTGTCTGATGTTGGAACACTATAATCCTACAAAGAAAGAGCTTAAAGAGTGGTTGGATCTGAAGCTCCATGAGTTTGCGGTTCAGGAAAACAGAAACCTGCGGATATTGGAGGAAGATTGGTTGGACCGCTATATATACACAGATATCCACGAGATCTTCTTCGCGACATTTCTGATAGAGCTGTACAAGTGGATCGCAAGGTTAGCTGACAGCGAGGGAAGGTGAAAACTAGATCAGCCTATTGTGTGGACTTCAGAACTGGTGCGCAGGCTAGAAGCCACTGAAGATAAAATTTCACATGCAGTAGGTCATTGGCTAGATCAGGTAATAGGAGGATATATCACTGAGTTCACGATAGATACAACTGTGAGTTATAGTGAAGCGGGAATGAAATTTCTCTAAGGACCATGGGGTACATATATCAAATCATTTAATACTTAGATTAAGATGCTATTGTGAAAAAAACAGATTATGCGCGTCTATTGATGTCTGGAGTAACGCGGAGTGGAAGAGGTTACTAAGGAATGGGAGGGATAGAGGACAATCCCCTAATTTCTATCTCTCGGGAAAGCGAGGAAGAGCTCACGAGGTTCTCACCAAGAAGTGCACTCAGTTTGATTAAGGAGTGCTTCCCACCGATACCACCTCCGTCCACGCCACCACCCACTTCACCTACATCAAATCCAGCTACATCGACATCAACCCCACCTCCAACCCCACCACCCCCAAAAGTCAGGATGGCAAGTGCAGTCAAGTTGCCAATATTTAAGGGTGTAGGAAATGAGGAACCAGCATAATTCTGGTTTGTGATATGGTCTGTATGGGATGCTCAAGGCATAATAGATGAAAACATCAAAAAGGCTACCCTAGTTAGCGCACTGCAGGACCACATGTTGACGTGGTACATAAAGTACTCAAGCGATCGCCTGAATGACGGAATAGCGGCAATCCAGGATGCGTTAAACAAAGAATTCAGCTGACCAAAATTAGAAGCGTAGTTTGTTATTAGGTTCAAGGAGATCACAATGTTTCCTGGGGAAATCCCATGGGATCTGGACTAGAGGTTAAGAAGCAACATTCGTGAGGCTAACATGACATTGATGGATGCGCAGCACTGCACATGGTTTGTGGCACCATTGACACGACATTTGAGGACAACCCTATCACAAAAAAATATATCAACCCAAGTTGAAGCATTAGAGACTGCAATGAGGTTGCATGAAACCCTAATACAGGATCTAGGGTTGGGAGTTCAGCAAATCCACGCACAACAACAAAAATTGAGTTTAGAAATGCAAAGCTTGAAGTAAGATAGGGTGCCTCAACTAGAGGTGCATTCAAAGGTAGGCTGTATTAAATGTAAAATTCAAGGGCATGATAAGGACCACTGCCCCGTCTTCGTGAACTATCTGGCGGGGGGGTCGATGCCATTGAAACTAGAAGTACAAGAAGTACCAAGTGTTGCACTTGCACTCTGGTGTGCAATTTATCAAGTGGGTGGAAAAAACGCAACGGATAACTGCCACCTATTACAAAATTATACTCAGACCCCGCAACAGCTGTACTACAACTTTTGTCGATCAGTAGGTCATGATGAGTGAACATGTCGAAGTTATGACTTAATGATGGAAAGAACCCCAGCCTACTGAGTGCAGACTGAAGCGCGAGGTTTTGACCCAACCATAGGACCATGCGGAGGATTTCAAGGATGTGGCCAAGGAAGAGGAATGGGGTCCAGGCAGGGCCATGGACAACTGATATATTATAACTGTGGAGGGCCAGGACACTATGCTCGTGACTGCACTAATCTGACCAGGATATCTTGTCCCTATTGTGAGAATTTTGATCATGAAATGGTAGATTGTCCGACGTTAATTGCCCAGATGCGTGAGAAGGGGGTGTTACAACCCACACCAACTCAAAATGTCCAGATGATGCGATCAAAACCACACAAAGAGGACCCCAGTATAAACATGGTATTGAGGAGCGGCGCAACCACAGCCGGTGATATGTGGAACGAGTTTGCAAAATACGAGAAGAGGAGCGACGCACCTACAAATGAACCTGACTCTGAGCCGAAACAAGGAAAGAGGACACCTAAGGAAGCTCAGAAGAGCTTCGCGGAAGTCTCTACTCCAGGTAGGAGGGACCAAATGGAGCCAGGATTGGATCCCTCCATGATTACTACCTTTCTCGAAAACGGCATAAAGCTGTTGCGCGATAATAAAGCCGTTAAAGGATTATAGGATATCATCACTAAGTGCATCGGGTTAGGTGAGCCGTGTGTAGTCCGGAAACTAGGAAAACATGCTATGTGCACTGGACGAGAGATGAGAATGACAACGTAGATCGGCGAATACGAGATGGACTAGGTCATTCTAGATTTGGGTTCGGATGTGAACATGCTACCTAAGAAAACATGGGAATGCATGGGTAAGCCCGCACTACAATGGTCCCCGATTCAACTAAGGATGGCCAACCAACAAAAGATCTTACCGATGGGCTAACTGTAAGGGGTGACAGTGGACATTGAAGGCGTAAGTACGCAGACTAACTTCGAGGTAATAGAAATTGTTGATGATAGTAATCCTTACACTGTGTTGCTTGGAATCGATTGGGCCATAGACATGAATGGGGTTATCAATTTAAAAATATGAAAAATGATGTTTGAAAAGAAGTCACTACGGGTAATAGTTCCATTAGACCCAGTTGAAGGAGAGTGCTACACTAAACCGGTATGCAACGAGGAGAGTGACGATGAACTAGACTGCATCTATCAAATAACAGTGCAAGACCAGGATCAGGTGAATCCCACAGACAATGGAAGAATCTCATGGGAGCGCGATAGCTCCTACACATCGGATTCAGAGGAGGAGACTAAACGGTGGCAAAACTGCTTGCATGAAGTTACGATAGTTAACTGTAATGTGATTATTAGATCGTTGCGACACGTGATGACAGAAGAAAGACAATGGCCAGCGGATACTGGCGTAACGAATGAGGGGCAGTTCGTCAGCCTTGGCATATTAATCATAACACAAGAGTAGCCTAGGGCATCGTAAGAAGCATCGTACGCACCTAGATGGAGGGCGTAGAAGCTGAGATGTAGGTGGTGATTCCAGGTACGAGTTGGAGGACATGCACATTGGTTCAAGGTGGCCATCCATCAACAATAAAGGGTACAGATACACATCGCACGACCATCAACCAACCAGATCTGTTCGAAATGAGGGCTCACGGGGCCGAGAAGGGAACTCTCTCCACAACTGGATGAACCATCACCTCCACAGTCCGTCCTGCACACGGGAACCTACGTGAAGGGATTCAGCAACTCTGGGCAGCCGTTCAACGTGGCAAGATACAACTTTGTAGGTTAGAAGAAACGGGGGCCAGACTCTGAAAGAAAAGTGAGAGATTGGATGAAGAAATTAATAAACTACAATTAGAAGTCACCCACATGGGCTACGGGGAAAAGCTAATGAAGGGACCAGACATGACTGGCTCTCCTACACCATTAAAACGAGCTGCAACCCTGCTAGCATGGTTGTGAATGCACCCTGGGGCACATGGACACATAGACCTCCATCTGCTATCAAACTCAAGGGAACGTGAAGGGTGCTTGCAGCCTAGGCTAGCCAGCAAATGGAAGACCCACATGACGGGTGCATCGACCTGAGTATCTATAGGAGGCCCAGTCCCAGCACCCCACGTAGTTGAAAGAGGGCGTGAGACTATAAAATAGGCTGCTGAGAAGCTGCGCAATCTGGCCGCAGCGCACGTGCTCGATCACATATAGAAAACACACCTGCGTACCAGGGGCTTTGCTGCAGTAGGGAAAGGATGGAAGGTGACTGTTGTAGGTACTGTTCATGATAAGATGTCCCAATTAAGACACGTTGGAGTGGGTGATGGGCAATTAAGGCATAAGAGTAACTACCAAAATCACATTAATGAGCCACGAGGAGGGTGAACGGCTGATTTTAAATTTGAAACTGTATATAACACGCAAGAAAAGGGACATAACACTAAGTTTGCTCAGTTGAAGATTAGAACGTCCTGGTTTCCGGCTAAAAAGAACACAGAACAGATGGAGGAAATCCCATGGTTTCAGGCATTGTGAAAGGAGTTCCGAGAGTCATTCCTCAAGACAAGAAACCTTACCGAAGGGAGTCCACAGAATCCCCCACCACAGGCAGCCGAACTCCCTAAATCACCTCGGACACCGTGGACCAAGAAGGACTCCTAGACTCCAGAACCAGTAAGAAGGTCGTTGCGACATCTACACTTTAGTAAGCTCACCATGGAAGAAAAGGGCAAAACGGTCACAATTGAAAGCAACGAAGAGGAAGTGGGTTCTCTAACATATGTCGAAGAAATAAACCCTAATGAGGATACTATCCATCCAGTACGACGGCCCAAGTATGTGCCTCCAAGCAAAGGGAAGGCTGAGGTACTTACTAATCTGGATGAAGTCAATAATATACTCGTCACCCCATCCCTTCCAAAAGGGGTTCCAGTTGAAATATCGGTGGTTGGTCGGCTTGCGTCATGAAATTTGAAGACTGGGACCTGGCAGATACAACAAAATTTCCCCATTTGGCGACTGGTGCACTGATGGAGCAGAGTGCAGAAGGGATAGTTACAACCCTGTAGCCAAAGGCGTGGTTTTGAAAGGTGGACAAGACTGGGCTACTCTGTCTCTTGTCCATCCCTCACATTCTCTAGCCCCCTATCACCATATTGGTCATCAAGCAGTTTCTCTATTTGGTCCATGATGGAATATTATGGATTGGAAAACCCGTCTGCATCACTGCTGAACTCATTCATAGGATCTCGTAGCTTCCCTGTGAAGGGAGAGACCCTAGGGAAATTGTCGATAAGAGTGGCGATGTAGCAATGATAGAAACCCTGAAAAAGAAATATAAGCTCGAGAAGGGGCAGCGAGGGTACGTGATTGATAGTATTTTAGATAAGGCTATTCGTGTTGCTACCCAGTTGCTGGCTAGGAAAGTAATGCAGAAATGCCATGGCACCGAGGTTCCAGCCATAGTCATTGCACTCGCTGAGGAATGCGCAGCTGGAGAGAAGTTCAATTGGTCGCAATTCCTTTGTGAAGAGTTCCTGACCAACTGTCGAGAGGTCCAAGAGGAGGGAAAAACCTTTCATTATGCGTGGCTGCTACTGTCCATTGTGCTGGTTACCACTGAGTTACCCAAAGACAACCAGTTCCCCACCTTGGACCAGGATTGGCCAGAAGCCGCCAAATACGCTTCCCTTTGGGTGACAAGGGACACTGTACGAATCTAGGGCATCAAGATATTTTGGATATTAATGGATGTGAATGTGCGAAAATGGATTAATGAGCAACCCCGCCTATCCATCAAAATCTATGAAAGTGTGAAACATATTGCCGAGTTTAAAGCAAACATGCACTTTGTCTACATACGGGTGCGCAAGGACCCCGACCAGACATGGACCACACTCCCTTTCATTGCCATTGATGAAGCTATTGACACCGTATTGGATACTTGGCCACCAGCATGGCATGGACCAGATGTAGTGGGGCGCAATGAGGCCACTATCTAAAAGCAGAAGAATGCAGCTAAGCACACAACACAACAAAAGCAGAACGAACAACACACTGCGGAGGTTTGGGCGGCCCAAGAGGCGACGCAAACTTCAACAGAAAAAGCACCAGCAGGAAGGATTACGTCGACAAAGGACAAAAGCAGTCAGAAGGTACCCACAGAGATAGGGACATAAGGAACACCGTCAACCACCACAGGTGCACTCGTAAAGCGGCCAATGCCAGCAAAATGGATGAAGCCATGGAAGAAGGCCAAGGCATCTAAATGGGACGACAAACTAACCACCTTGACTGAGGGTGACCTAGGGGACATAGGGGACATAGGGGCTACTTAGGATGCAATCGACGAAGCCATGTCAGAGCACCAGATTATGTTGGGGGAGCTTTGCACACAGCTATAAGGACTGGGTACATAGGTAGCACACACGAGAACCACCGCTACTCATGACGTTACAGGAATGTCAGCCACCGAGCAATTACTGAAGGCCCAACTAGCTCATACTATTGCGATTCTAGCAGGAGCATTGATAATGGAAAATGAGGAGGACCGAGCTATGGTAGGATGGCTTCGAGGGATGGGACTCAATTTGGCTGCCCTCCCATGTGACAGTTTGTACCAGCTCTAGGACAGCGCCATGATGGAGCTCCACGCCAGAGAGAGGCGCATGACACAGGTACTCAATGAACAGAGAATTAATATAGAACAGTTGAGCCTGCAACAGGACCAAGCTGTCGCACAAAGTCAACAAGTGGAGCAACTGGTCGGGGAAGCATGTTCGCGAGCCCCTGAGCTAGAGATTGCACCTGACTTGCTTGTTGGCATACGAATCGACAAGCTGGCTAGTGGGTTCTGTGCCGCAAAGGAGGAGGCCGCAAAGATTCAAGTGGAGCTCAGTTTACATATTGCCAAGCTGAAACTATAGGCACAGCCTTGAACACCCCTAGAGGTCACCGAGTAGTGCAAGAGCATCATTAGCTCCGGCCAGGAAAATATCACATGATCCATGAAGGAATGCACTGACTTGTTGACGCAGTCGCTTATTATGCTCACTTCACTCTAAGAAGATCCTACCCTACAACGACTGGAAACCGAGGCAAGAGAGCTCTAGTAAGCATACGATAATATTAGGGGGACTGCGTAGATAGTTGTGGTTACGCAACGCTTGGCCAAGATGAAGGAGGCCCAGGCTCTGAAAATCCAAGCTGATGCTGCCCGCCAGAAAGAAGTAGTGATCAAAGAACGTCTCCAGCCATGGATTGATGAGGCGTTCGCGGTTTCCACCACCATTGAGTGCAAGGTGGCACACATGCAGGCAGAGTATGCACCTGGTGAAGAAGCTTCGGCAGAGACTGATGTGTCGGTGGCCCGCGTTGCATGAATACAACAGATTGCGGATGAGTTTGCTGCAAGTACCAACAAAGCACAGAAATTGTTGTCTGACCTCTGCGCGAAGATTGTCACACCATCCGAGTGACTCGGGACGAGTCACGATGATTGTGTTGGGGGACTGTTGGGTAGTAGAGGGCTCGTGTAACATCTTTTGGGTTCAAAGTCTAAAATTTTGGGAAAGGTATGGTAAAGACTCCGCAAAATGCGCAGAGCGAGAATTGTAAATAAGTCGAGTCAAAGGGTTGTCTGCCCAAGAAATAATATAGAATAATAGGACGTAAGTTGGTCCGTAGACCATGGAAAGGTATAAATAGAGCAAGGCTCTATGGTTAGGGGTAGCTAGTTTTTGAGGAAGAATGATCTGAATTGGAATGGGTTCATGAGCTAAGAAGTTTTGGAGCGTCGGTAAGTCTGAGTCAAGGGGGTTGGTAGAAGAATAGAGGCTCCACAGCTGTGTGCACAAAGGCTTAGTAGAGTCCACAGTTGTGTGTGCGGACCCCTATAGCTGAGTGTGCAGGATAGATCTGGTTGTATTGATGGAAGAAGTTGAATAAAGATAAGTTGATTCCAAATTACTGTGTCAAAACTGAACTATTGTGGATCTGATTGATTTATGGTTAATATTTCTGTTGAATCTATATGCATACGCTTATGTTCTGGGTTAATGCAAATCTGTATCTCTTTTGAATGCATGCACTAGTTATCTTGATTAAATGTTTGCTTAAAGACTACCCTAAGTAGATCTGATCTATAATAACTCATTAAGTAATTAGTATCAAGAAATAGCACTGGATCCGCGTGAAAGCAGAGTGGCGTGAAGCTACCAAATGGTGCGTGAAACTTCTAGACCACATCTAGACATCCCAAGGGTGCGGAAACCTAGTTTCAGCACCCTCTCTTGCTACCTTGGGCGAGACCTCAGTCCGCACTCTGTGGGTTGTTGTCGAAAGGGCCAGTAGCTACGAGATTTGTTTGGCTAAATAACTCTTCTGAACCTGGGTCAAGCCCCTATAAGCCAACAATTGATTAGAGGTTACATTTAAAATAATAAATGGATATTTTACAACACAATATTGGGTGATTTTGATCCAAAAAATACATATGATATGTTACATGATGATTTTTAGACTCTTATAATAAGTGATATCCATTCTCCATATAGTTAAGATGACTTATTTTACACATTCCCCAAATTTGGGCATGATTTGGAAATCTCATAAAATCGTGCATTTTTTTTCAAATTGGACTCAAAGAACCTCATATATTTTCCAAACCAAGATGAATCGAAGGAACCATTATGAGTCTTAACTAATTTTCTATGTTGGTAATAAAACCCATGTGTCATGTTTTTGAGGTTCACCACCATATGCGTGAAAATTTAGGTGTAACTTGGAAGTTTCAGAACCTTTACCTATTTTTTCTACAACTTAAATCATGTTCTAGTATCTCACATGTGCGATATGGGTATATTCGAGGACATGTGTACTAGAATATTAGACCCATGTGGCACCTATTTTACCATGATATGGAAAATAAAAACATATTTTATTGTTTGATTTTTTTTCTCCATTGAATAAGGTGCATAATTGAGTACAAGAGCAGAAATTGGTACCAAATCAGCTAAACTGGTACATAAATAAAATAATTCATAATTAAACATGCTTACTGGCCACATAATCACATTAGTAAACCATTATTGGTAAAATCATGTTAAAAATCATATTTAACCATTAAAAAATAACAAGTCCATCATAATTAACCACAAGGTAGAAGAGGTACATTTAATGGAAGTTGGCAGTATAATGGCTAGGGAAAGTGTCATAAATGCGGGAATATGGCTTATGAATGGAGGCTTTATATGATGTATAAAATGGCATATACAAAAACTAGCACTACTTTTACTAATCCACCAACTAAATTTATTTAAAAAAGGGTGGAATATAAATCACTTAAAAATGTTCGAAATAGATCATCTATTTAATATGTTTAAAATATATTTTGATTAAAAGTATTTATAATGTATTTCTTTTAATGAAAGGTATACAAACATTTATATTAAAAAACAGATTCAAGATCCAGCCTAGAACCATTACATTTCTTTAGCATTATCAATATCTCTTGTGGATTTGAAATTGAGCATGACGACTCAATCAAAACCCTCAAGCAAGACCTCCATATCCCAAAAAAATTATTCCCTTTCATGCTAGAATTTTTCCAAAATACTCCCACAATCTAGGTACATTTATTTTTCATTTTTCATTCCTTGTCAGTTTGATTTTTTCTAACTTCTCATTTTCAAAGGCGAGAAAATTTTGGCCTCTTTTCCAACTTGGATCTAGCTCATATTTTCCACTGAATCCAAGAGGTCACTCATCTAGGAGTGCTCTTTGCTATCTTTTTCTTCTTCCACATCTTCCTAATCAATCTATGATGTTGTTTTTCCTACCCTATTTGTTGAGAATTCAGAGTAAGGTCCCATGTTCATAAGGGATTGATGAATGTGAGCCTCCTTTGTCACTGGGCCCAAAGAATCCTCCTTCGCATGCACTTCTTCCAGACTTATTTTTATTTCCTCTAATGGATCCTTTTGGACAATTACTTCTTCTTAGTTGTTATTTTCCTCTTCATTTTTCTCAGTCTCTTCTTCTGTGTATATTTTATAATGTTCACTTTAAGATCCTTCCCACCATTTGGGCCTTTAGCTACTTTTCCTGGCTCTATTATTCTGCAATTATTGCTTGGGGAATTTTTTTTATTACATGCCCTATCCCATAACATGCTCAACATCGAAACGAAACACTTTCATAATATATCTTTTGTACCCATACATATTTTGGTTCCAACATATTTATCTTGATAGGGAAACCCTTCTTAGAACCCATCTCTATGCATATTCGAGCATAAGTGGTCTTTACAAATTTCTCAGTTTTTGAAGTATGGTAATAAAATTTTCCTCTTTAATTTCCAATAGAAGTTAACTTTAGAATATTTCAAAGATGCATTGGAATATTCAGGAGCCTTATCGAAACTAGAGTCGTAGAGATTGATGTTGTAACTATGTCAAAAGTAGGACTCCATCGCTGCATGAAGAGACCAACATTACCCTAAAACTAGGGTCTAGAATCACAAATAAGATTCTTACCCTCAAGAGAAAAGGAAACAAGAAAAAAATACACAAGCCATTGGGTAGATATTTAGTTTTTGAGATAGTAATGATTTCCAAGTTTCAGGGATCAACTTATGAAGTTCAATCAACTGCAGCCAAAACCTATGAAATATATAGATAAAACCAAGCTAAAAAACGAAACAAAAAATTGTAGCTAAAGGCTTGATTCTTTAGGGGGACATTGCAAGTTGGAGCTTCTTGAAAAATCAAAAGAGTAGATCTGGATTTTAACATGGCACTGTAAGAAATATTGGCTTGATCTGCTTGAGAGATATGATATGTTGAACCAGTAGAAATTCCTTCAAGAGAGATATACCTAATTGCTAAAACTTGGGATCTTTCCATTAATTAGAAGGCTTGTGAGAGCCAGATACCAAGGGGCAGACAATGGATCCATGCACCAGAGGAACAAATCGATAGGGAAAAACCCTAGGCACTGTGAGGGTTTGTGTTGCTCTCTCCATTACTATATAATTTATTATAATAAATGATTTATTTAAAAGTATTTATAATGTTTAATACATGTTTTGAATGTAATGTAAGAAGTTGGAAAAATTATTATTAACATCCCCATTTGGATTTAATTACTACATGCTACATGTATAATTCATAATGACTATATCCTTCTAATGGATTTGAGTCTTGTGGTATGATACTCCCTCAAGGACTTAAACATGTGTATTCCTCATATGGAATATACTGAGAGAGGGGTGAATTACTTTAATGGCCAAGTTTAACGAATAAACTAATTCAAACCTTTTAAGAATTAATCATACAATCAACACATGAGAGCACAAGAGGTACATGGAAACCAATAAATGGAGAAAACGACAATGCTTATGTGTAATAATATTTCCATAGGAACCAACATACTATTATGTCAATTGATTGACACCAACCAGAAGGAGAGACCAATCCCTTGATTTTATAAGCCCCAACTTGAAAGAGACACAAATCTACTGAATTTATAGGCACCAACCTAAAGGAGACACCTATCCTTTGATTTACAATGATTCTAAGTTTAGTTCTTCCTTGTTCATTTCAATGCTACACTCTAATCTCTACTCTCTAGTTTTGCACACAATTCCAACTCTAATTTTCTCAATACTCCACACTTTTCTCTACATTGTGCTTTATTACTTAGCCAATTATTTTATTCACTATAAAGCTAACTTACTACTAGAATTAATCATTCCTCCTATAGCTCAATGAACTCTATTTTGTTATTTATGTGTCCCATTTTTCTTGATTTTCTATACTTCTCTCAATATCATTGGTTTTAACTATTCTCTCTTGAGTACTCACCCTCTTCATATATGCCCATGTTCAACAACAATTATAATTGCTAAGCACGATATTTATAGTTTCAAACCTCCATTACAATGGGTATTTGTCTATGGTATTTACCCATGCTATCATCGGTTGACTAAGTCATTATCCTACTTTGTTCCTTTCTTTTTTCATAACATCAATCTACTTGTATGGTTTAATTCAAGCAATAGATCCTTTTATCCAACCAATTACCACTCATGCACTTTACATATGCCTATGTATATGATCATGGGATTAGCATACCAAGACCATGGTATATTGGAACCTTCATTTCTTTATCTTTATTGATTTAGTAATTATTAGCTTTTAGAGCCTTCTCCTCAATGTGATGTGATCTGTGGTTCATGACCATTTACTTTAAATCATGGATACTTGAGATCCTTCAAATCCCTCATCTCAGAGTGTTAGATGGCTACACATATGTGATTGTGGGTAATGACTGTGTTCATAACACACTTGATACTGAATATATTTTAAAGCTCTCATGTTTGAGTGTTATATGATTATATTCTCATGAGCATGCAATGTATCATGTCCCAATCTACATATCGAATACCAAATTCATTTTGTACTCTTATTTCTAATCATCTTGGTATTGGTATACTCCTAGGCCCGATAGACATAATGTGAATGACATATCCTTTCTCCCTTTGTTGTAATTGATGGCTATTTCTATGTCACACCATACCACATCATACTGTTTTTGTTTTCTTATCTCTCATCCGAGAACCTCAGTAGCTTGGTATAGGGATGACACCAAGCTATCCCTTAGATATGCTAATTTTGGCATGAAGCAATGTTTTTAAGATATTTTAGCAAAAATAAAATACATAGGAAAAGCTTTCCAAACACGATCCTAGAGCAAGTCCCGAGACCTTAGGGACTTCCACAACAATCCATGGAGGACCAATCACAACCTTCCACATGCTCCTTTTTGCAATCAATATATACCATGTCATACACGATACAAGTTTTGGAATTTAAAAAAAAAAAATGAACTCTAATGCCTGGTGCTCTAGTACTAGACCCATGATCTCCACTTCACCTACCAAGTCACTTTCCATTTCATTTTCTACAACTAATCAAATCTTTCCATGTGAATGAGTGCTAACATATACCTGCGACATGTAACTTTTGAATTTTCCAATCAGGTGGTGAAAAATTACATTTTTTCATGCCACATGTGACTCACCTTTGTTACCATGTCATCATGTCTACCATCTATTTTCTATGTGGATGCACATCATACCAGATACCAGATCAGGTATTCTCCTTGATTTAAGCACCATGCTTGTGTGAGCCTGATATGAGTATGCGCATTTGGGTTTATGTGTTCTTAGCGATTGGATCCATCGCACGCATGATTGTACTGTAAGCTTTATGCATGTTGTGAACTTGATGTAATCTTGACCATTATGTTTAAGTTTTATTTTCCATTGGATCCATTCCATGCATGAGCACATTTTTAACTCTGCATATGTTGTAAACGCAATATCAAACTAGGCCACTAATATTGTGCATAATATGCTTAATCAAATTTAGAAATTGTTAAGTGTATATTAGTGCAATTTTGTTTTCTTTTACATTATGCCTTGAATGATACATCAATACCTCACCCAACTTAGAATCTATGTAGAAAACACCAGAATTCATTTGTGTGAGCTCATTATGGAGACACCAAGTTTCAATCCATATACCCTTGGTTGTTTCCCTCTACTACTTGAATGTGGCATTGCTTCTTCTAAGCCACCTTTGACATCAATGACATGGAAGTTGACATAAATGACAACACCCACTACCAAAAATATCCTCCTTTGTGAATGATGGAAACACTATTAGACATAATGTTGAGAACTCACCCTGAATTGCTAGTTGACACATCTTCTGGATTCTTATTGTGATGTTTATACGTTGATTATTACTTATTATTTCTCCTGCTTTGATAGGAACAAAAAAGTGTCGAATCTGGCTACAATAGGATGCTTCCTTGATTTACTACTCCTCCACACATATACACCCCATGGGCATGTTTTGTTTCATAGTAGCATCTCTCCCCTTAATGGATGTACAGTTTGGGATCAATGATATAAATTATAGAACCTTTTAATCCCACCATGCTTTTATTGCAATTCACTATTTAAAGTATCCATACGCCTAACCCTATGTTGAAGAGTTGTTATATGTAATACTTATAATACTAGTGGGATACGATATAGATTACTCCAAATATTTTCCTGAGATATTCAAATGGTTCTCTTGGAAAAGGTTTAGTAAATATGTCTGCAATATCTTCCTTAATAGGTACATATTCCAATTTAACCATCTGATCCATTACTTGTTCTCAAAATATACTTGATATTTTGCATCATCCATAGAATCTGGGTACAACATGATGCAACTGCAATGTATTTTTTTTGTTTCTTAATTATCTATGAGACAAGACAAGTCTGTAGAATGAAGGCTCCACAACTGGTGTTTTTTCCATCATTAGTACTACCTGCCTAATCAAGATCAGTGTAATTTTCTATTGTATAATATATATATTTAGAATAACATATGCCATAATATAGTTTCCCTTGTAAATATTTGAAAATTCTCTTGACAACCTGCATATGGGTTTCCTTTAGATTTTCCTAAAATCTTCATACAAGGAATATTTCTTGCAGATATCTAGTCCAAAGGTTGTGAAATAAATAAGGCTACCAATCATAGAACTACTCATAGATCCAATTACCTGTGGGGACTCATCATCCTTACTGAGTTTACAACTCGTGATAATGGGCGTAATAATAGATTTACATTCCTCCATAACAAATTTCTTCAGTATTTCATTGATATATTTAGTTTGAGATATAAAAACCCCTTTCTCTACCTATTCAACCTACAATCTAGGGAATAATGAAAGTTCCCCAAGCATTGAAATTTAATTTTTTTCTTGCATATTGGTTACAAAAATTTTACTCATGGAATCAACATCACCCACAAAGCATTAGAGAAATTTTGAGGCATAAAATGGGTCTCAAAACAAAAATGTACAACAAAATAAACTTTATAAGTACCAATTGGATTCCAGATAATGATGTCAACCATGGGGGATGATTCACCATTTTTGAAGTAAAACAATAAAAATATTAAAAACTAAAAATTTACTATTTTTTCAACTCTTATTTTCAACATATCTCCCTACGGTTTTACTCAAATTTCAAGAAGGAGCACTAGTTGGATGCCGAATTTAATTCCTTATCCAAGGAGTACTCATGTTGCATACTTTTGATGGAACTTGCTACACGAAAATTGAAAAATACATGAAAATAATTATTGCAATCACATCTTTTTCATGTAGTTCTCATTTTTCATAAAGCAGGGTCTATCGAAAGTATGCAACATGGGTATTCCTTGGACGAGGAATTAAAATTTGCATCCAACAGGTGGTCCTACTTGAAATTTGAGTAAAATCATAAGGAGATAGTTTAAAATACGTGTTGAAAAGTAGTTTTTTTCTTTTTCCCTCTAAAATTTGATGATGCAATCTAATATTATTTTATTATTTCCACTATTATTTTATAATATTTCTGAGGCCCATTTTATACCTCAAAATTTCTCTAATGATTATGTGATCAACGTAAATGACAATGATAAAAAATTGCCATTTTTAGCTTTGACATACATATTGATGTCTATTGTTCCACTCTTAGAACACTAATGTTGCAAATATTTGTCTAGTCTTGACTACCAAGGTTGAGGTTCTTGTTTTAAAGCATAGAGATATTTCTTTAATTTTCACACACAGTTGTTGTCTTATGATAGTTGAAATCCTTTTGGATGCTCAATGTATACTTATTCCTGTAAGTATCCATTTAGAAACATTGATTTGACATCCATCTGATAAATTATTTAAATATTTTGTATCATACAAAATTCAAGAACTTTGGTATAGCTTCAAGTTTGGAAACTGGTACAAAGGTTTTTTTAAAGTCAATTCCTTCTACTTGTGCATATCCTTTGCATACTAATATAGCTTCATTTCTAACTACCTGTCCATCTTCATCTAACTTATGACTAAATACCCACTTAGTCCTAATGGCATTCTTCTCTTTGGGTCTTAACATAATTCCCCATGTATTATTCTTTTCAATTTTGTCTAATTCTTCATCCAGAGCCTGAGCTAATGTTCATCTTCACTAGCATGTGCAAAATTTTGGAGTTTCATCATGGATAACAAGGAAAATTTTGGATTACTTCAATTTCCTATAAATTTCCTTCTAGTTTGAACACTCAATTCCTTGTTTCCAAGTATTTGGCTATATGGATGGTGTTTTTGGGCATACATAGATGGGGGTTTTGGATGTATTAATTCTTCCTCTTCCTTTTCCACATGTTCTTCCTAATTATTTATTTCTTCCTCTTTTAAGTCTTCCATTGCTTGTGGTTGAGTTTGAGGAAATCCTCCATGTGATTTTACATAAATCATTTCAATGGCATTGGAATTTCTTTTCTTGTAGCATATGTTTCCTTTCTTGTATATGCATACCCAAGAAAAATTCATTCTTCTGCTATGGAATAAAATTTCCCAAATTGCCTTCATTTATCTTTATATAGAATTTTCTTCCAAATGCCATGAAGTGTTTAAATATAGATGGTTTTCCCTTCCATGGCTCATAAGGTGTCTTTTTTTTTTTACACTCAAAATGTGTCATGTTCAAAACGTAGATAGTTGGATAAACTACTTCTCCCTAAAACTTATCAGACATATCAGATTCACTAAGAATTGTTCTTGGAATTTCTTACATTGTTTTATTCTTTCTTTCAACAACTCCATTCTGTTGAGGTGTCTTGGTAATAGTAGTTGTCTTATAATTCTATGATTTTCACAAAATCTATTAAACTCATTAGAGGTAAACTCACATCCTTTTTTTTCTACCTCAAACATTTTACTTTCATATTAGTCTCATTTTTAATGAGAGCCTTAAAGGTCTTAAACCTCTCAAATTCCACATATTTTTCTCTAATAAATGTGACCTATGTCATCCTTGTGTAATCATCAATGAATATTGATGAGCCCCAATTTTTGGTATAATTTGGGCTCATTTGGCCTACTTGCTTTGCTCAAACCATTCACTTTTTACTGCTTATGCATGCATTTCTTAGTTTATTCGTGTTGTTTGTAGGAAGAAGGGTAGACACTTTATCTACGTGACTAATGCATTATGATTTCAGGTTTTTGCATTAAAAGGGAGAAAAAGACAACGAAAAAGGAGACAAGGAGACAATGAGGTGGCACTGCTGGTTTTTAGGAGAGGATGTCCACAGTCTTGGGACCCTCCTCGTGATTCCCACCATAGCTCCGAGCTCCAATCCATCTCCCCACCGAGCTTAGAAGCAGCCAACTGTTCTACAGGAATAGCGGTTATAACTGTTCTACAGGAACAACAATTATGACTGTCCTACAGGATCAGTAGCTTAAACTTCAGTTGGACAGCCGAGCTCCTAAAATCAAGGACACTTGTTGGATGATCGTTTTGCATAAGTATAGAGGCCGTAGCCTTTGATAGGTTGTTGAAACTCTCGCATTACTATTGTAATTTTTGAGCACAGCTCGGTCTTTGTTCCTTTTTGTAAGCCAATTTGGCATGATATCAGATTATGAATAAAGAAGGCAGATTTTGATCTAGTTCTGAGTTTTCTCAAGGAGCTATAGCTCTCAGGTTAGGGCCCAACCTGAGAGCAATAGATCTCCTCAGTGTTGTAATGTGTTTGCATTTCGTTCCAGCACTTTGAGTTTGTTTATTTTCACATGCAATTCGAATTCACAGTTTGGTAATTTAGTCGTTTTTCATGAGCATAGATAGGACTAGTTTATGGTTGAATTGCTTTCGGTTGTTTAGTTAGATTAGCAGGTTGATAATACATTGGAGCTCCACCAAAAAGGTTGAGGAAGTCTCCACTGCCATCTCTGTTTGGAGATTGGAGTGCAGCCTATACCAACCACAAAAATATGCAGTTCTTCACGTTATACATGCTGCAACATAGTCTCGTTATGATAGATCTTTCCATGCACTTCACTCTTGCACCATACACCTTCATCACTGCTTCATGCACATTCCTTTATACGCTTTATCTTGTTGTTCATTAAGTTCAGGTAGCTTAGGTTAATGAATTTTCATCTTGATGACAGTCACAAGCCATTTGTTTCATTTACACTGCTTTTCATCATTCTATTACCTCCTTCTTCGTCTTGATCACGCATACAACCACATCCTCGACCTCTGCTCCGCTCTGTTATCTCCCAAACTCCTCCACTCTTCACGTAACTCCATCCTTTAGACATTTCGTTGTTATAACCTTCCATCCATCAACCCACTTCATACACTCGTCCTCCATCCCACTTCTCCACTCCTGAGCCATCACCAGCCTTATTCCTACCTTACACATCTCCCCCTACCATTCCATCACTCCACCATCACTTCAAACACCCACGGTAGGTCATCCTGTAGAAATTTGTAGACATCCTGTAGAAACCCCTGCGGTTCCTGTAGAATCCCCTGCAGACATCCTGTAGGAGGCCACTCACTCGGTTGCTGAGCCTCTGAACATGAGGAACCTCTGTGGACTGATGCTAAGGATCTCTGGGGACCTCTCCTAGCCTCCCCAACCTTTCCCAAGCTTTCCTTCCTTCCGCATCACATCTGCACAACCAAACCCTAATAAGCACAAAATCACAATCACTCCATCCACTTAAAGAAAAAATACAAAAACATGTCCTTTAAGCTGCAAGTAGATTAGATTCATGCATTTCCACTTATTAAAAGTAATGGCATCATTGGTAGAAGTTTCCTTCACATTCTTTGCATCATAGAGGTTAGACTAGTTAAATTAGGGTTTCCTAGGGTTTCCATGTTTTGATTTGCTTTCAGTTCATTTTTGCCAAGTAGATTAGTCTTCTTTGAGCTAGCTTTCATCGATCATTGATAAAGCTTCTTCTGTGAGCCTATAGAAGTTGGCTTGAGCCCTAGCGGACTTGTGCCAGCTGACCAAGTGACAGCTGCGACAAGAGCTAGTACTTGTGCATACAGCACCGTCGCTTCCAAGTTTGTACGAACTACCGGGTTGATAAAATTAAGAGACAGGAAGCCCCAGGAGTTGTAGCATTATTGCTACAATACTTGAGCTCACCACCTTTTTGGCGCCGTTGCCGGGGAAGCGTCAGAGTATTAGTAATTGTTTCTTTTCTTCTACTTTCTTACTCTTGCCTTCTGCTAGTAGTTTACTTCATTTCCATTCTGCAAAAGTAGCATAGACATTTCCTACTTTCATAGCTTAGCATTTCCTGCTTTCATAGCTTAGCATTTCCTGTTTTCATAGATTAGCATTTCCTGCTTTCATAGATTAGCATTTCCTGCTTCCCTAGACTAGTATTTCCTTTCTGCAATTTCATTTGAGCAAAGTAGATTAGTTCTTTCCTGCTTTCAGTTAATTTTGCATCTTTCATAGTTAGTTGTAGATCAATCTGTCTCGGTTTTGCAGGTACCAAAAGAAAAGCAAAGCAAAAGCAAGCAAAAAGAAAAAGAAAGTCTTTTCCATTTCATGCCTCGTAGGAACCGAGATAGATCAGGCAAATTCCTACCAAACACCCCCACCACATCACTGAGTCACCCTTCTCTCTTCTTTGGTGACAGTGACCCAGAAGAACCTATAGGTGAACAACCTGAGATATCCAAAGACCCTATAGTAGAAGAAGAGTTAGAGACCAATCCATCTGAAGCTATGGCTGACAATAGAAGAGAAGATGAGAGAATAGAAGGTGCCTTCCCCATCCGAGAGACCAATGGAGAGATGAAAATGAAAAACATTAGCCCCTCCGCCTTACCTCACTTCCATGGGTTGACCACTGAAGATCCAGATACCTTCCTGTTTGAGTTCGCTGTCCTTTGTAGAACCTATGACTATACTGAAGATGAGCAAAAGTTGAAACTTTTCCCTTCCACTCTCAAGGATGCAGCACTACGCTGGTTCATGGGTTTACCTGGGAATAGTATCACTACTTGGGCTCAGATGCAGCAAGCTTTCAACACCAAGTACCGGGATTACTGTAGGTCCAAGGAAACAAAGGGGGAAATCTTTCGGATGTCCATGGGAAATGATGAGTCCTTAGAGGATTATGAGGAGAGGTTCCAACTAAGCTATAAGCGGGCCAGGTGCACACTTGACCCTGAATCCCTCAAGTTGGTCCTACTCCGAGGAGTCCCTGAAGACCTCTTAGATACCCTTCACATGTTAGCTGGGGGGGACATTTACCAACTGCCTTATGAGGACATTAAGACTGTATTTAGAAACCACTCCAGGGCAGCTCGGAAACGAGGTAGAGGAAACCACCTCTCAACTAGTGTCCCTTTCTCCAAACATGAGCTTGCAAACCAATTAGAAGATCTTAAGATTGAGGTGAGACAAACCATTTCCATGCAGCTTGATACATTCAGGATTCAACAAAAGAAAGAAGAGGCTGAGAGAGCCTTGGCTGTCTTCTGTCCTAGGTGCACAAGGAGGCACCCTAAGAATGAATGTCCATTGCATTCGGTTGAAGTGTGTTTCGTTTGTGAGGAGGACCATCCCACAAATCAGTGTCCAACCTTACCTGGGTTTAAAGCCATGTACCAAGGGACCGAAGCTCCCACAGAGTCTCTCTATTACCTCAACCAAAGGAGGCCACAAGGATCTAGACCTTATTAGCAGGGGATGCAAGGGGCATCTCAAGATTATTACAACCCCAACCAGTCAACTCCTATGCCTTCCTGGGGTCCCCCTGCTCATCCTTCATGGTCCATGCCTCCTCCATGGTCTTATCCACCTCAGTACCCCACTCAACCTACTTCTCATCCATATCACTCGCATACCTAGCCACAGCCTCAGTGGAATGCACCTCAGTTGGGGTGGAGGCCCCAATACAACACTCCTCCTGACATTTTGCCTCCACCACCAGTTCAACCTCAACCATTACCTCCTGCTCCTCCAAGGCAACCTCAAATGCCTGCTCAACCGAACCCGAACCCCAACAATAGACAGGCCCAGCAGGTATACACTGGGGAAACCTCATGCCCTACTTATGCTGTGGAGATCCAGGAGATCAATCTTAGATCTGGAAAGACTCTTCCAGATCGCCAGCCTCCTCCCCCAGAGGATGAGGAAGACCATCAGGAGAGTGAACCAAAGCCTATTCCACCCTTTCCTGAGAGACTAACAACCACCACACAACCTAACCCAGAAGAAGATGAGCTTTTGGGTGAGCTCAAGCAGTTGTGTGTAAAAATCCCACTTCTCCAAGCCATCAAGGATGTGCCAATATATAATAAGCTAATTAAGAAGAAGTGTTTCAAACACCCAGGCAGACGGAAGAAAGATGCTTCAACTATCAATGTCATAGGACAACTGTCTGACCTTATGCTAGGACAAGTCATCTGCCCAAAGTACCTAGATCCTGGAAGTCCTGTAGTAGATGTTCACATCAATGGCACCATCATACCTCACACCTTGATTGATCTGGGGGCTGCCATTAATGTGATGACCAGGGATACCATGCTTAAACTCAATCTTCAGGGTTCCTTGAGGAAGACCTCGATAGTACTGCAATTAGCAGATCGCTCCACCGTGACTCCCGAAGGGATTGTGGAGGATGTCATGGTCTCCATTGATTCTTGGGAATACCCTGCAGACTTCCTGGTTCTGCAACCAAAGGCCAAGCTTACTGGATATCCTCTCATTTTGGGAAGGCCTTGGTTAGCTACTGCAGATGCTTACATAAGTTGTCGGGCAGGAAACATGACCATCAAAAATGGTCCCATGTCCAAGCAACTAGTCCTATACCCTCCTGCCCAACCTTCTTTAGAGCATGATTTACCACTCTGGTTGGAAGAAGGAGAAGAAGACGAGGTGTATTCAGCACCTCTGTGCACCTTAGATACCACTAGAAAAGACCCTCCAACCGAGGATGACTTGATCGAGACCTTGATCCAGAATCCACCTTCTAGTGCACTACCCTTAGAGGAATTGGTGGAGGATGCCCAAGCTAGCACCTTAGTGGATCTCTGTACAACCAACCCTATTACTCCCAGAGTCAAGAATGTGGAGTTCGGCCCTGAGAAAGCATTGAAGATCAGCTCCTCCTTATCTCCTTCTCAGGAAAAGGAGCTGTGTAGTCTGTTGGCCAACCATCTAGATGCTTTTGCTTGGAGCTATAAGGAAATGAAAGGAGTCCATCCGTCGGTCTGTACTCATCACATATATATCAAAGAGGACTGTAAACCGGTTAGGCAACCTCAGCGGAGAATGAATCCAGCCCTTAAAGACATTGTCAAGGAAGAATTGCAGAAACTGTTGGATGTCGGATTCATCTACCCCATCTCAGATAGTGAATGAGTGTCCCCTCTAGTGTTGGTTCCCAAGAAGAATGGGAAGTGGAGAATCTGTGTGGATTACCGTGAGCTGAAGAAAGCTACCAAGAAAGACCATTTCCCTCTACCTTTCATAGATCAAGTGTTGGATGGATTGGCAGGAAAGAAGTTCTTCTCTTTCCTGGATGGGTTTAGCGGGTACAATCAAATCCAAATCAGCCCAGAAGACCAAGATAAGACCACCTTCACTTGTCCTTGGGGTACCTTTGCCTACTGAGTCCTTCCCTTTGGGCTATGCAATGCTCCTGCTACCTTTCAGAGAGCTGTCTTGAGCATCTTCTCGGAGCTGGTCCATGATGCAGTGGAAATATACATGGATGACTTTACTCCATATGGGGCCAACTTCCAGGAAGCATTGTCCAACCTGGGGAAAGTCCTAACCAAATGCACCGAGATGAACCTGTCCCTCAGTCCTGAAAAATGTGAATTCCTGATGACTGAAGGGACCGTGCTAGGCCATACCATTTCTTCCCAAGGATTGCAGGTGGATCCTAACAAAATTGCTCTCATCAAGAGGGTTCCACCTCCTCAAAAGGTAAGGGATGTCCGGAGTTTCTTGGGATTAGCAAGATACTACCGGAGATTCATTAAAGATTTCAGCAAGCTAGCCTCGCCATTGTTTGGTTTGTTGGCAAAAGATGTGGAGTTTAAATGGATTGGCGATTGTCAGAGGGCTTTAAATGAGTTGAAAGACAAGTTGGTGTCAGCCCCAATCCTGAGAGGTCCAAACTGGGCCCTACCTTTCCACATCCACACTGATGCCTCGAACAAAGCCATAGGTGTAGCTTTAGGACAAGTTGAGCAGAAACTTCCATATGCCATTTACTTTGTTAGCAAAAACTTGTCCAAAGCTGAGCTGAATTACACTGTAACCGAGAAGGAATTCTTGGCTGTGGTCCATGCATTGAACAAGTTCCGACATTATATTACTGGTTACCAGACCTTTGTACATACTGACCATGCTGCTATTAGATATTTGATGAATAAACCAGATGTGAATGCTCGTATTATTAGATGGTTACTTTTATTGCAACAGTTTGATCTAACCATTGTTGATAAACCAGGTAGAGAAAATGTTGTTGCTGACTTTTTATCTAGATTGGATTTGTCTGCAGATGAGGATGGAACAGTGGACGATCAGATGCCTGATGAACATCTGTTTGCTATTTCAGTACTCTCTCCATGGTTTGCTGATATAGCAAACTACCTTGTTTCATCTCAGTTCCCTCCGCACCTCTCTTCAAAAGAAAAGAGCAGAATCATCAGAAAAAGTGCCTCATTCACTTGGATCGGGGGCAACCTGTTCAAGCTTGGCCCCGATCAGATCTTAATGCATTGTGTAAGGGAGGAGGAAGTCTTTGATATCCTCCTCACTTGTCATGATGGGCCTTGTGGAGGGAATTTTGCAGCAAAGAGAACTGCCTTCAAGATCCTGCAGGCAGGCTACTATTGGCCCACACTTCATCAAGATGTCAGGAGATATGTCAGTCAGTGTGACCAATGCCAAAGAATGGGGAAACCAACCCAAAGGGATGAGGTGCCTCTCCAACCTCAAGTGACTCTTGAGCCATTTGAGAAGTGGGGCATGGACTTTGTGGGTCCAATCAATCCCTCTTCGAGGCAAAGATCCTACATCATTGTGTGTACTGACTACTTGACAAAGTGGGCAGAGACTAAAGCAATCAAAGTAGCAACAAAAGAAAAGGTGGCCAAGTTCTTAAGAGAGAACATCTTCTACAAGTTTGGCTACCCAAGAGAGCTGGTGACCGATCAAGGGAGCCAGTTCACATCCAACTTGGTTGAAGACTTACTGGCTCATCACAAGATCAAGCATAGGACTTCCACTCCCTATCATCCTCAAGCAAATGGGCAGGTGGAAGTCACCAATAGAGCATTAGAAGGGATCTTGACCAAAGTGGTGAGCAGCAGCAGAAAAGACTGGGCAGATCGCCTGGTTGAGGCCACATGGGCCTACAACACCACTTGGAAGACCACCACCGGCTTCACACCTTATGAGCTGGTCTATGGGAAGAAAGCTTTGCTGTCCATTGAGTTTGAGTATAACACTTTGAGGATGGCAGCTCAGCTGGACCTAGATCTCAGCCATGCACAACAAGAAAGGCTGTTGCAGCTGAATGGACTGGATGAGCACCGCATGTAGGCCCTCCTTCACTCAGAAGTGGTTCAACTTCAGAGGAAGGTGTGGCATGACCAACATCTCCATGACAAGCAATTTCAGCCGGGAGATTGGGCTTTGTTGTATGATTCCAGATACAAAGATTTCAAGGGGAAGTTGAGAACCAGATGGCTAGGACCATATACAGTGGAGAAATGCCATGACAATGGATCTGTCCTCATTCGAACCATTGATGAGGAAGCCATTCCCATGCTTGTCAATGGGCATCGATTGAAGATCTACAGGAGACCTCTCTCAAGACAAGAGTTTATCAAAACTATGGAGAAATCTGTATTGGTCATAGAGAAGGGTTCTGCCTCTGCCTCTGGCACACCCTGAAAGAAGATCTGAAAAAAAAAAAAAAAAAAAAAAAAAAAAAAGGAAAAAAGAAATAAAGATCCTTGGGTGAAAACCTCTCTGAGGCGCCCAAGGCAGGTAGTAGGGGTGAAAACCTCATTGAGGCGCTCCTATTGCTTTTTCAAAAAAAAAAAAAAAAGGAAAAAAGGTTGAAAAAGATCCTTGAGTGAAAACCTCTCTGAGGCGCTCAGGGCAGGTAGCAAGGGTGAAAACCTCTTTGGGGCGCCCCTGTTATCTTTCCAAAAAAAAAAAAAAAAAAAGAGAGAAAAAAAGAAGAAAAAATATAAGCACAATATGAAAATTGCATGCAGGTTGCAGATGTTCTATGGAGGAGAAGAAGCCTCTCTACTCACAGCCAAGGGCCCTTATCATGCTGTCAAGGAACCTCATCAGTACCTCCTCCAAGAGCACCCATGTTTTTCAAGGTATGTGCAATTTTATCATGGTTTGAATCTTCTACAGGAAGCTGCTGCCTTTCTACAGGAAGGCGCAGTCTTTCTACAGGAGGGCGCAGTCTTTCTACAGGAAGGCGCGGATTTTCTACAGGAAAGTGCAGACTTTCTACAGGAAGGCCGAACTTTCTACAGGAAGCTCTGTGTTCTACAGGAAACTCCCTGTAGAAGTTTGGGACGGCCAAAAATTTGTTTCAAACGGAGATCTAGCGGCTGAGGAATGGGTAGGATGCATGCATGCCACTGTTGGCACCCCTGAACATTGCTGTTACCTTGCTCCACCATCCTCGTCGCCAGGCAACCAAGATCCCTGCACCAGCAAACCAGATCAGTGAGTTCTCGTGGTAAAACCATTTGTCAAAGAAAAACAAGCACCGAGAGCTCATACCACATCCATGCCGAGCATCAGAAGCTCCGGGAGCGTGATCAGAAGATTCTATCCATCGTCGTGCAGCATGCACCCAAGGAGGCGAGACTGTTACAAGGCACCCCGCGGGAATCCTGTAACAGTCAAACCTGCATGAGTGGATACCATTCACAGCACCGCCCTCTGCAAACAAAACACGGGCGCAGGCAACCAGATCATCCACTCCATCGCCAGAATCCTGTAACCATGAGCCTCCGGGACTGTGTAAGCCGCATGCAGCAGGTAGATCCGCTCCCCGTCGTCCAAAAACCAAAAAAATCGTGTGCAGTCGCGCGCAGGTAAGTGTCTCAACCCTTCTTTCCACCAAATCGCATGAGTATTGCTTTGATTTGTTTGCATGGCGTAGAAATGAATGGTTGAGCAGCCGTATGGCCAGTTGACTGGCCACGTCGGCTAGTTATGGTATAGTCCGATGCTTGGGTGGCAGCCATGACAAAGAAAACACGTAGCACGCACGTGAAGATAGTCCTGTCAACTGAGAAATGAGTTTAACCGAAAAGGGCGGCGGCAGATCTGTGGGAATGAATGCGGCAGTGAGTGAATATGCAGGTGAATGATGGGTGACGTCGCCCAATGGTCCGGCGGGGATAGCTCACCCCCCGCGCCACGAGCTGCGCCGATTCAAAATCTAATCGGCTAGATTATGTGCATGTATTCATCAACCTCCACTTCAAAACTCGAGTGGCTCTTCTGATTTCCTCTAAACATTGATACGCCGAGCTTTCGGCTACCAGAACGCCGGTGAAGCACATCTCGACCACTGGCCAACTACAGTCCTCCCTGAAGTTTGCACACTGCTCCTACAGGAACAGTTTCTACAGGAACGCAGTCCTACAGGAAGCAGTTTCTACAGGAACACAGTTCTACAGGAAGGTGAATTCCTCACGTAAGAAAAGGTGGCAGAAAAAAGGTAACCCTGAAACTCCTTCCGCAATTGGCTTTCAAAGGTGGCAAGATCATTATTCTGCCTTACTGCTCTTCTTGTATCATCATTCTTCAACCCTGATGACGGATCCCACTTGGGATTTGAAACGTTGGTATAAAGATGTTCAAACTGTGGATTCTCCGATCACTGATTTAAAAGACACAAACCACAGATCTCTTAAATCCAAGATCATTATTCACAGTCTGGTCATAAAAATCTCGGATTGCTGTGCCTATACTATCGCTTCTACAGGATAGCAGTATAATTAGACTGTGTTTTGTGAATTGTATGCATGCTCTGCCTGAAATAGACCGAATCTCCTTTGCATTTGTCACCTGTAGTCAAAACCCCCGTGTTCATCATGCCGGGTGGGTTTATCAGGCGGGAACCCACAGATTCCACCAAATTAAGGAGAAACCCGGCAGTGGTAGAGCTCTTTACCAGAGCACAATGGATGCCTTTTTGTGATAAGCTGCAGGGCTACGATGATGAAGTAGCCGAGGAATTCTTGCAGGCTTTGAAGCCTAAATCCCAGACACTGGCCACAGTAAGCTTCAGAGGTCTAAGCCTCCAACTCACCCCAGAATATATCAGTCAGATCACAGAACTTCCCATGGGTCTGTCGTGGGATAAAGAGGAGAGAAAGCTGAGTCAGCAGGCAAAGAAGGAATTCTTTCCACCTGAGGAAGAATTCTTGGAGGATAAAAACGGGGTGAGAAGAACGAGCCTATCACCACCTTGGAATGAAGTCAGTTTGCAAATCATGAAATATATTACTTGTGAAGGCCGCTTCAGCATCGTGTATGCATATCACTTTCAGTTACTCGCTGAGTTGAGGCACGAATCGACCTTCCTATAGAGCAAAAACTGAGCATCCCTCATTATCTCCTGTAGTCCCTAATGGAGTGTGCTACAAAGCTAAGAGAGGGCATACCTGATCAGATAGCCCACCATGGGTTAATAAAACTGCTTGTGGAAGATGCATTGCACTCATATAAGGTCCCCCTCTCATGGGAATCCTTCCGCAATTTGACCAAAGATGGGGATATTAAAATGTTGATTGAAGATTGTGGCTCCTCCAGCAGTGAGGACAAGGAAGCAGTGGCTGAGGAAAAGAAGGACAAAGAAAAGGATGGCACACCTATCCTGTCAGCAAGGGAAAAGAGGATGAAAGGCAGAATGGACAAAGCTGAGGTAGTCCACGTCAACCCAAGTACCTCAACAGCACCTGCAACAAAAGAAAAAAGCAAAATTCAGGCAGGCAAGCAAGCAAAGACAGAGACACCTGTACCTACAGGAAAACAGAAGCAGGCTTCTACAGGAAGCCCGAAAATCACTAAGGAACAGACTTCTACAGGAAGTCCGGAAACAAAGACACAGGCTTCTACAGGAAGCCCAAAGACTCAAGAAAAGGCTCCTACAGGAAGCCCAAAGCTGCTAAAGGAAAAGGTTTCTACAGGAAGCCCAAAAGTGCTGAAGGAAAAGGCTTCTACAGGAAGCCCGAAATTGCAGAAACAGGCTTCTACAGGAAGCCCCAAAAAGGTAAAAACCAAAGAAAAGGAGGTGGATATTCTGGCACGGGAGGCAGCAGCTGTATTAGCTGGCCTCAATACGCCACCTAAGCCAAAAGACAAGAGGAAGAGGGAGACTCCTCTGTACTTTAAGGCTCGGAGAAGTGTTAGGATAAAGACGGGCAAGCCACAGGCCCAATCCAGCAGCCCGATCGTCATCGAAGATACACCTACTTCTCCCAAAGAAAAGTCACCCTCCAAGGTCACAGTCACCTACGAGAAAGGGAGTCCAAAGAAAAATACATGGCAGGAAAAGTTAGAAAAAACTCAGCTATAGGAAGCCGAAAACGTTCTACAGGATACTCTGGCCCGGCTACAGGAAACAGAAAAGAGGGAAGGAGAAGGACCCTCACCACCAAGGGAGGGTGAGGCAGAACTGCTTGAAGAGATAGCAAGAGAACACATACCAGAACCTAGCCCTTCGCCTAATCTGAATTCATATTACAGCTTTTTAGAAGCGGGCAAAATCATACCGCAGAAATTCACCGTGCCTCTATTTTTTGAACTAGAGAAAGAAAGAGTCCGTTCCCACACATGGATGCAGATCGCCAAATCAAAGGGTGTGGCAGACATAGGCCCTCTACAGGATCAACTCAGGGAGGCCAGGAGTGAATTCACCATGGCTAAACATGTGGCTAGTTGCCAGCAGGCACTTCTACAGGAAGAAAACCAGAAGTTACGGTTGCAGCTACAAGAACTAAAGGCAAAGGTAGGAACATCCTCCAAGGACATCACAAATGAATAAGAAGGCAAAAAGGAGCTGACCACCAGTCTTGAAGAGCCAATGACACTTCTACAGGGGGCAGAACAGCAGACAAGAATTGAAGTGCAAGCCTTAAAGGAACAACTACTACAAAAGGAAGCACAATTGGCCTGCATGGCCAGTTGGGCCATGGAAGTAATTCAGTGCAGAACGCCCGCAAAATCTTATGGATTGTTTTTAAAAGATCAATGGCTTTAGTTCCAAATAAACACCTTGGCCCAAAGAGGTATTGCACACATCGAAAACCCACAACAATTTTCTGAATTATGCACTACTAGTTCGGCAGAAGACAAAGCCAAGTTGGCAGAGTTCTACCTCCACAACTTGGCTTTGCCTAATGAAGTCTCATGGGATCCCAACATTGCCTTGGGTGATATGCAATTGATGGCCCTCGCCTCATGGTTAAACCATGAAGATCAAAGAGCAGCTGAAGCAAAATCGGTCATGAACCGAGAAGTGATCGAACCACTGTTCATTAGGCCGGAACTAGAGGACCCGGTGGCACTCATCTCAACCCACCAACAGTTGGCTACGGATCCCACAGCTTCCTTGAAGTTTATGGACCAACAAGCCCAGGCCATAGCTCACTTTGAAGACATGGAAAGGTTGTTGGGAGAAAGTGCTGCCCAGGCTTGTGCACACAGATGGAATACCATGGCCCACAGCTTGAAAATCCGGGAGTACCATACCCCCATCCGGATGAGAGAAGCTTTGGCAAGGGTTGACCTTTACAAGAAGTCCATGCAAAGCCTCCAGGCCAGCTGGATTGGCCTTAAACTCAGCCCACCACTATTGCTAGGATTGACTGAAGGAAGTACAAAGGAGGATGACAATCAACAATGGGAAGAGGTAAACAGAAAAGCAGGGTTTCACATCTACAGAGAGGACCCTACCACAGAACCTTGGGATGCAAGAGAAGCAGTGAAAGCAATGAAAGATGAGGACTTGGACTAAGTTGCTCAAGGATGAGCAAATAGTTTAGCTGGGGGGTGATGATGAGCCCCAATTTTTGGTATAATTTGGGCTCATTTGGCCTACTTGCTTTGCTCAAACCATTCACTTTTTACTGCTTATGCATGCATTTCTTAGTTTATTCGTGTTGTTTGTAGGAAGAAGGGTAGACACTTTATCTACGTGACTAATGCATTATGATTTCAGGTTTTTGCATTAAAAGGGAGAAAAAGACAACGAAAAAGGAGACAAGGAGACAATGAGGTGGCACTGCTGGTTTTTAGGAGAGGATGTCCACAGTCTTGGGACCCTCCTCGTGATTCCCACCATAGCTCCGAGCTCCAATCCATCTCCCCACCGAGCTTAGAAGCAGCCAGCTGTTCTACAGGAACAACAGTTATAACTGTTCTACAGGAACAGCAATTATGACTGTCCTACAGGATCAGCAGCTTAAACTTCAGTTGGACAGCCGAGCTCCTAAAATCAAGGACACTTGTTGGATGATCGTTTTGCATAAGTATAGAGGCCGTAGCCTTTGATAGGTTGTTTAAACTCTCGCATTACTATTGTAATTTTTGAGCACAGCTCGGTCTTTGTTCCTTTTTGTAAGCCAATTTGGCATGATATCAGATTATGAATAAAGAAGGCAGATTTTGATCTAGTTCTGAGTTTTCTCAAGGAGCTATAGCTCTCAGGTTAGGGCCCAACCTGAGAGCAATAGATCTCCTCAGTGTTGTAATGTGTTTGCATTTCGTTCCAGCACTTTGAGTTTGTTTATTTTCACATGCAATTCGAATTCACAGTTTGGTAATTTAGTCGTTTTTCATGAGCATAGATAGGACTAGTTTATGGTTGAATTGCTTTTGGTTGTTTAGTTAGATTAGCAGGTTGATAATACATTGGAGCTCCAGCAAAAAGGTTGAGGAAGTCTCCACTGCCATCTCTGTTTGGAGATTGGAGTGCAGCCTATACCAGCCACAAAAATACGCAGTTCTTCACGTTATACATGCTGCAACATAGTCTCGTTATGATAGATCTTTCCATGCACTTCACTCTTGCACCGTACACCTTCATCACTGCTTCATGCACATTCCTTTATACGCTTTATCTTGCTGTTCATTAAGTTCAGGTAGCTTAGGTTAATGAATTTTCATCTTGGTGACAGTCACAAGCCATTTGTTTCATTTACACTGCTTTTCATCATTCTATTACCTCCTTCTTCGTCTTGATCACGCATACAACCACATCCTCGACCTCTGCTCCGCTCTGTTATCTCCCAAACTCCTCCACTCTTCACGTAACTCCATCCTTTAGACATTTCGTTGTTATAACCTTCCATCCATCAACCCACTTCATACACTCGTCCTCCATCCTACTTCTCCACTCCTGAGCCATCACCAGCCTTATTCCTACCTTACACATCTCCCCCTACCATTCCATCACTCCACCATCACTTCAAACACCCACGGTAGGTCATCCTGTAGAAATTTGTAGACATCCTGTAGAAACCCCTGCGATTCCTGTAGAATCCCCTGCAGACATCCTGTAGGAGGCTACTCACTCGGTTGCTGAGCCTATGAACGTGAGGAACCTCTGTGGACTGATGCTAAGGATCTCTGGGGACCTCTCCTAGCCTCCCGAACCTTTCCCAAGCTTTCCTTCCTTCCGCATCACATCTGCACAACCAAACCCTAATAAGCACAAAATCACAATCACTCCATCCACTTAAAGAAAAAATACAAAAACATGTCCTTTAAGCTGCAAGTAGATTAGATTCATGCATTTTCACTTATTAGAAGTAATGGCATCATTGGTAGAAGTTTCCTTCACATTCTTTGCATCATAGAGGTTAGACTAGTTAAATTAGGGTTTCCTAGGGTTTCCATGTTTTGATTTGCTTTCAGTTCATTTTTGCCAAGTAGATTAGTCTTCTTTGAGCTAGCTTTCGTCCATCATTGATAAAGCTTCTTCTGTGAGCCTATAGAAGTTGGCTTGAGCCCTAGCGGACTTGTGCCAACTGACCAAGTGACAGTTGCGACAAGAGCTAGTACTTGTGCATACAGCACCGTCGCTTCCAAGTTTGTACGAACTACCGGGTTGATAAAATTAAGAGACAGGAAGCCCCAGGAGTTGTAGCATTATTTCTACAATACTGGAGCTCACCAAATATCTTAAATTATATCCCATGTTATAATATTTTTTGTTTTGGTTGGTCCATAGAGGTCCATATGAGTAATTTGTAGTGGCCTAGATGTGGAGTAATCATTTATTATGAAGGAAATGATGGTATCTCTCCCATGTTTATATGCCTTACAAATAATGTTATTTGGTTTTGATAGTCTTGTCATACCTCTTATATGCTTTCTTTTTTTTTTATTTTCTTATAATGATTATATTTTCAAAATTGATGTGACCAATTCTCCTAGGCCATAACCATCTCCCATGTATTTTACCTACACAACACTTTTCTTCTTTTTCTATTAGGGTCCAATCCTAACCCATTTATTTATGTAATAATCCCAATGGGCCTAGTCAGAGTCATAATTAGTTAGTTGAGCCAATAAAGCTCGTAAGCGGTTATCCACATTAATAATAATTGTAAGTGGTTGACAAAGATTATAGAAAAGGGACATAAATTAGTTATCAACGTTCCATAGTTAATAAAGAAAGTTGTTAACCCGTATTTTGCACGGGATGAATAGTAGTTAAGGTTTTGGATGTCATAAATCTATAAATAGTCATAGATAGTAAGGGAAGAAACATCAAGTCTTATTGTAATTGAGCTCTACTCTATTGGAGGTTGCCCACTCAAAGAGGCAATTGAAAATTGTATTATGCTTCTGAAAAATAAAATATCTTTGTAGGCTTGTATCATTTCATGTGATATTTCTATGTTTCAGGCCATACTATTTAATATTTCTGGTATTCTAGTTTTCTCACATGTCAAGTGCATAAAAAGTGGTATTAGAGCACTTTGTAGGCCCAACTATACCTCCAATTTTTGCAGACTATTTTTAGGCTAGAGGTGTGTTCCGACGTCTTTAAACCATAGGATCTATCATTGAGTGCATAAACTTGTAGATTTGGGGATGTGTGCATGCAGGAATTGTAAGAGGTGGTCACGCTTGTTGGACTCCCTTGTAACCCTTATGGGTACCACTTTGAGTAGTAATGCATTAGACAGAACTATGCATAGACTGCACTTCCACGTACCCTTGGGTATATCAGAAGCCCCCCTAGGGTAACCTGAAACCTAACCTCAGATAACTCATTGAATGTCTTGATTCTACATTACACTAAGAGAAAAACTCAAGAATATTACTTGCACGTAAAATAGGGTAGTTGGTAGTATAGCTAAGGGTATGGTTGATCCTCCTTAGTTAGCACCCTAAAAGATTGGGCCAAGTACTATTGTTGGACCCCTACATATATTCCTATCTATAGAACCTGACACTAAGTTGCGACCATATTACCCTCAGTTATCTGATGATTGTCCCCTACATTTTCCTCCAGATCAAATATGGCAATTCAGGTTCATCCACCACTATCCATATTAGATCCAGTAGTTGGGGCTCTACCTCCATCGTCTAGATCAGATTCAATAGTTGGGGCTTTCACAATGCAAATTAGACTCTTTATACAATAATGGTTTTTCCCACCATAATCTAGATAAAATTGTCAAAACACATTCTGCAGTACCAATAGCTTGGGGTTTTTGTTACTATAGTCCAAGAATGATTTTCTTAGGATATTTGGTAGCATAAAGCATTCGGGAATTCAGCGACTGTAGTATTGATCATCTGGGAGTAAAAATCCTTTTAGAGTTGAAAAAAAAAAGTTTGGGGACATATCAAGACGCTTTCAAGAGACCTATCCCATAAGATTTAGGATGAAAAGCTTATCGCAATGGTGCCATTCAACTATCAGCCACCAATTTTCATGCGGTATCAAATTTTTCCCGACATGGCTTTAAGTGACCCACGTCACTAGACTCCTAAGCTTGCCCTCTTTGCTCCCATACTACTCGTAAGTAAGCTCGAAATTTGACTAGGGCTAGTGTACATATAATACCAGGTCTCAAGTTATGGCTTCGGAGAAGGTAGTAGAGAGATTCAAAGCTCTCAAGCAAAGAATCGATAAATTCCAAGCATCCATTGACAAAATCACAAAAACATCGACTACCCTGCAGATGTGTCATAAAACCATAGGGAAATAACATAGTGTTAATGCACACTTAATAGGAGAATCTATCCATCACATTAATCTCCATGGAGGTCACCAATATTCAAGCCACCAAACGCCTAAGCTGGACATGTAAAAATTTGATGGTTCTAACCCGACAGTATGGGTGGCACAAATGGAAAAATATTTATGCCTTAACAATATTTGGGAATATGAAACTAAACTACATGTGGGAGCTCTATACTTGGACCAAGAGCGATGATAGTGGTGGCAGTGGCATAAGAAATTCTATCCCAGGAGGCCATCTTGGAATATGTTTTGCAAAGCCATTTGTGACCGCTTTTATCAGGAATCTCACTTTCTAGGTCGTCTCACTAAGTTGAGGAAATCAGGTATAGTAGGAACTACATTTCAACATTTTAACAATTGGCCATCTAGACTGAAGGACTAGGAGATGCCTTTTAATTGGAATGCTTCATCAGTGGCTTAGACGAAGCTATCTAAGCCCATGTCAGAATGCATCACCTAGCTACTTGGTTGGAAGCATGCAACAAGGAATTAGAGGTAGAAGTCGCTTTAAATGCCCAATCCAACCATCCAAATTTCGTTGCATGGGAACTTCCCATCCCAGATATGGACCCCACCCAAACACTTAAGGTTCAAAACGTGTTGCCGATAGAAATGGATGAAAGAAGGAAATAAGGACTCTACCACTATTGTGATGACAACTACTCCCTGAGCCATAAATGCAAGGAACCAAAATTATTTCAAATTGATGTTATTGAAAACAACTCCATTGATGAAGCTCCATCCACTGAGGTGATTGAGGAGGAAGAGGGTGAAGCCCTAACAGGCCTAGTCACTGATTCTACAACTATGCCAAATGAGCCAGTTATCTCACTCCATGCCCCAGTTGGCATTTCCTCTCCCCAGACTCTCAAAATTTGAGGTTTTATTAAATATCAAGCAGTAGTAGTGTTGTTTAATAGTGGTAGAACATATAAATTTGTCTATAAGAGAGTAGAAGAAGAAACTCATTATTTTTCTAGGGATATATTTAATTTCCAAGTCCTTATTGTTGATGTGGGGACCATGAAACGTGAAGGTCATTATGAAAATATTAAGCTTCAAATGGGGGATTATCACCTCAAAACCCATATGATTTCCATTAAAATGGGTGGTTGTAACATTGTCGTTTGTGTTGAATGGATTCACATATTGGGCCCTATCACAATGGAATTCCAGGAGGTATATATGAGCCTTAAGCAAAGATACCACACTCATACACCGTGGGGACTCAAGGCAGGTGCTCCTACTATCATTAAGCTTGCATCAAATGGACAATATTTTTAAAAAGGGTGTTTATGGGACAATAACACAATTTGAAGCCATCCACGCCATTGAATCCACTCGTCCTCCCATCCATCCCAATATGAAATAGGTATTAGATCACCACCAGTAGGTCTTCGACAAACCTAAGGAGCTCCTACACTGTAGGGGTGAACATGATCATATCATCCCTTTGCTTCTAGGCACCAAGTCGCCAAATGTTGGCCCCTATCAATATCCATTTTCCCAAAAGAATGAAATTCAAAAAACCATCAAGGAACTCCTTGTAGTTGGCATTATTTGACCCATCACCAACCCTTACTCATCTCTGGTGGTCATCGTTCTAAAGAAATATGGTTAATGGTGCATCTGTCAAGACTTTAGGGCCTTTAACAAGCTCAACGTCAAGGAAAAATCTCGTATCCCAGTAGTTGATGATATTATTGATGAATTGTATGGTGACAATTGTTTTACTAAGCTAGAACTCCACTTAGGCTATCACCAAATACGAACGAATGAAGTGGACATTCCCAAGGAAACCTTCTAAACTCATGAAGGACACTATGAATTAGCGGTCATGCCATTTGTTATCTATAATGCATCATCCATTTTTTAGAGTGCCATGAACCACCTTCGGAAATCATATCTCAGAAAATTCACCCTGGTCTTTTTTGATGACATTCTCATCTACAACATAACATGGAGTGCTCACCTTCAACATGCTGAACATGTATTGCAACTACTCTTAGATCATAAACTATTTTTGAAATTATCAATGTGGTCTGTTGGCATGGAATAAGTAGAATATTTGGGACACATTATGGGTTGTGAAGGAGTGAGGGTTGATCTGAAAAAAAATTCAGGGAATGCAACACTGGACCCAACCAAAAACCTTGAAGAGCTTGAAGGGATTCTTGGGTTTCATGGGCTACTATTGAAAATTTGTGTGTAATTAAGGATGCATTTCCAAGCCCCTCATTAATATTCTAAAGAAGAAATGATTTCTTTGGATTGACACAACTTAGCAATCCTTTTTGGCTCTCAAACATGCCATCTAGTCCACTCTAGTATTGGCCCTACCATACTTTACAAAATATTTTGTGATTGAATGTGATACTTTAGGCAGAGGAATTCATGAAGTATTAATGAAAGAAGGTATAGCATTGGATTTCATGAATTAGAAACTTAGTGGGAAGAATCTAGGTCACTCTACATATGTGGTAGAAATGACGACCATATTACATGAAGTAGACACATGGTGACCACACTTATTCACTTGTCATTTCCAAATATGCACTTGCGATCATAGGCTAAAATATTTCCTCAAGTGTCTATCATCGTCACAACAAAATAAATGGATTTCAAAAATGTTGGGATATGATTATCAGATAATTTACAAGAAGGGGCATGGAAATATAGTGGCCAATGGCTAATCACACCAATTTGAGGATGAGGGCATCCTTTTATCCCTTTCTCTACCCATTCCTGATTGTATTGAAGAGGCCTATTATGAATGGTTCTCCCACCCCTATCTCTCACATCTCATTAATAGATTAAGAGAAGATCCTAATTACTCAATGGACTACTCTTGGAAGGATGAGGTTCTTCGCAACAAGGATTGGGTAGTTATATCCCTGACCTCCATGTTGAAAACCTGCATCTTGGAAGAGTTTCACTCCTCTCCAGTCACAAGACATCTAAGCTTTCAAAAGACTTATGCATGAGCACACTGCTCTTTCTCTTGGACTGACATGAAGAGTGAGGTTATTAATTTTGTAGTAGAATGGGATGTATGTGAGCACAACAAAGGGGAAACAACCAAGCTACCATGAACCTTACAACCATTTCCACTCCCTACTTTTGTTAAGACATATGTTTCCATGGATTTCATTACGGTTCTCACAAAGTCAAGAAACAAATCAATCATCATGGTGGTTGTTGGTAGAATTTCCAAATATGCTCATTTCTGCACACTAACACACCCATTTACCCCAACATTGGTGGGTCAAGTTTTCATGGACGAAATCTTCAAACTGCATGGCATGTCGAATTCCATTATGTATAATCGAGACCCCAGTTTCACCAGTATTATGGGCCATTTTTTTACATCTAGCCAATAGGTCTACAAACTAGATTAATCAACATCCATGAACAATGACGGGTGAAACTGGGGTCTCCTCCAAAAATCCTTAAGTATGACTCTCTCAAATCCTGATGTTTCTAATCTTGACTACTTCATTCTAGTTCTTTTATGTCCCAATGCATGCTAGCCATTTAGGGACTTACATTCAACAACAGGTTGCTTAGTTTTGCACCTTGTCTAATTAGATTAGGTTTTTCCTTCTTAGGGGTGTGCTGATTTTCAAAATTTGGGAAAAATAAAAATAATCCAAAATCTTCCTCGTCTAGAAGCTTCCAGGAGTTGTTATAACCATTTGCCTTGGATAAAAGCTTTGAATCCTATCTCATCCTACCTTGGAGATTTCACCTCTTACCCCATGAGCTCACCCTCCCATCAAGAGTAGATCTCAATCCTAGGTTGGTAAATGAATAAGAATTCCTAAACTACCATCCTCTACTATATATTTACTGCCATCCACAAGCTAGAGGTTGGATTTTGGAGACTAATCATACCCTTATTCTGCTACTTTGATCATTAGAGAGTTATCATTCCCATGCATTAGGGTGGATTTGAGGTGTACATTATGGAAAGGAAGGACAAGTCAACCTGGGAGGATCTATACAATATCATCTTCCACTTTTGGTTGTACACTCTCTCCCTTTCATATTAATACAAAGATTATATCATTTTCCTACATGTGTTATGTTATGTTTATATACATTTGTTTCAATGCTACAATTATCCATTAAATAAAGTTATTGGATGATGCTACATAGATGTCATAGATTGTTGGCTTAGTGGGTCCTGACCCAAGTTCAGAGTTAAGTTTACCAAACAAATCCCTACATTACTAGCCCATTCGACATCAACCAGTAGAGCTCGGACTGAAGGATCACCCGAGGCAGTATGGAGGGGATGCTGGAACCAAGTTTCCACACCCAGAGATTAGTGTAATGTCGTTTTATTCCCTAACTCTGCCCTAGTGTAGATCGATAAGCCTTTTAGGGATTATCAAATACTTCCTTCAATTGACTTCCAGACCTTCGCGAAGGCTTACAACTTTCTTTCGTGGACCCTAAACAAGTGAATCAACTATTTACATGCCTCTGTAATTACCCTTAGTTCTGTATTTACCCAGATCGTCCTAAGTATCTGATATCTTTAACATGCATTAATATATTCATCGCATAAACATATATTAGTACTTGCATTCATATAACAATGTAAAACATCAAAAATCACGCATGAATACAGTATTAAATCATAACCCCATTATTCATCATAACATAAACACATTCATTCATAATAGAAGTAAATGGAAATAAACATAGATATTTATGGAATAGTCTCTTTATTGATACTTCAGTTCAACTTATAGACTCAAGACTACCCTGCGCACTCAGCTACAGGGGTTCGCGCACTTAGCTGGGGAATCTACTCTAGGACTCTGCACACTCAGTTGTAGAGCCTCTCTTGTACTCTAAGACTCTTCACTTTTCACTTCTAGTGACCCATTATCTTAGCCTTCAGCAATATCATCAAATGAACTTAACTGCCTTAGATTCTCTAAGACTCTCCTTTTTGTATAATCCCATAGTCCGTGCACCATGGGTAGATCTACTAAAGCTAACACAACTTACATAAAATAAGGGGAAAACCCTTTATGACACCTTACTATCTACGTGCTCTATGAACACAACTTACGGAGGCTTTACACTTTACATAACAGAAATTGGGCATTCTACCCCAAAACATGGGCTTTTGCCCCAAAACTGACCCTAGGGGACCCTGTCCCAACATGCCCCTAACAAAAATATCGTGACTTGCCTTCAACTCACTATGCTAGTGCAAATATATTACTACAGAGACCTCCCAACTCAACTTGCACCACTACTACCTCAACCGCACTCTGTGTGGCTGCCTGCTTGATCTGCTCCACCAACTGCTCTGTTGTTGGTCCTGTGCTATCTTCCTTTATATTCTAATGTGTCCTTTTTAGGCCTACCATCTTCTCTTCAATGGTGGTAGAGATAACATAGGCCTCATCCAGCTAAGGCCCCAATCTGGCCTTGAGGATTGTCTCTTTCCATTGCGTTGCCTCCACCCCTATAGCGTAGCTCCCTTCGTGCTTCTGTCGGTAATTTGACATCCTCCTATTTTGCACAGACCCCTTGTCATGTAGCTCTACAACCTAGGAAGTGTAGTTTATAGTCGTGGACCTCCTTACACCTTCTTGGATTTCTAAGACTATGCTATCATCATATAGTCATCTGGCCAAATCCCTGGAATATGGCTTCAATCAGCTTCCATTTACCTTGCCCAAAAATGGATATCCATTCAATTTCATAAGTTGAACTACTCCTCCATCGGTAATCTTCTTGATAACATACAACCCCAACAAATGCATCTAAAATTTTCTTGGAAACTTATCAAATTTGTTGTCATATAATAAAACTAAATCGTTTACCTTGAAGGTGCACAGTTTGATGTGCCAATTGTGCCATGCCTTTTTGCACTCCTTTTGAACTTGTTGATGGAATCCCACCAAGAATCTATCTTCCTCTAGCTCTGTTAGCTACACAAGCCTTACTTCCAAGGCTCCACGGTCCGCCATCCCTATGAATGTCATGATGCGTAGACTAGGCATGATATACTCCATAGGCATCACAACCTCTACGCCATAGACCAACCTAAACGGTGTCTGACCAGTGAGCTTCTTACAGGTAGTTCTGTAGGCCCATAACACAGCTGGTATGCGCACATCCCAATCATTCCTTTGCGCATTATAAACCTTTGTCAGTGCATTCTCCAATATCTTATTAAATGCTTCAACCATCCCATTTCCCTAAGGATGATACATCATACTCTTCTGATGACAAACTTGGAACTCCTCTATCAGCGCACTGATCATTTCATTAAGGAAGTGCGTACTGCGATTGCTCATTAAAATCTTCGGGCCACCAAACTTGGTCAACACATACTCAAACAGAAATTTCACAGTTGTTTCCCCTGTGCAGACCTTCACGGGTTGCGCCTCTGCCCATCTGGTCAAATACTTAGTCGTGGTGATGATATACCGCTCACTCATCTTCTTTTCTAGAGGCTGAATTGGTCCAAAATCAATTGCCCATTTCTTGAATGGATGCAATGATACTTGCGGATTCAAAGGTAGCTCATCCCTCCACGATGGCCTGCTGGTTCTCTGACATATATCGCATGCCCTACAATATGCTTTGGAATTCTTATGCAATCTTGGCCACCACAACACAATGTGTAAAATCTTCTCCACTATTGATTTTCATGCATAATGGCCTCCCGCAGCTCCTCCATGAGCTTCATCTAGGATACTGCTTCGTTCAAAATTAGGCACATAGCATCGCAGTATCTCATATGATCCCATTTTATATAAGTGACTTGCAATAACAGAAAAATCTATCGCGCGCACCACCAATTCCTTCTTTTTTTGACTCGTGTATCCTTTTGGAGCCATTCCCGTAGTCAGGAAGTGGATGATGTTTTCAAAATGATTCTCTTCTAACTGCACCACAAAGAGCTATGCGTCAAGTAGTCCTTCCTCCAAATTAGTAGGTTCCTCTCCTATTTCAATGAGTGAAAGATGATCTGGTCCTGGATTCAATTGCCCTGGCTTCACAATGACTTCCAAATCAGAATGCTTAAACAACAGCATCCATCTACATATTCCCCCCCAACACAGGCTTGTTGATCAAGTACTTTAATGTAGAATGGTTTGTATACATCTTAAAGTGCCCACCTAGCAAGTAATGCCTAAATTTCTAGAGCTTGTACACCATAGCCAATCATTTGTGCTCCATCATCGAATAGTTCTTTTCAGCCTTTGACAACTTCCTGCTTGCAAAGGCTATCGGGTGATCCAATTCTCCTTCACTAGCCTATGTCAGTGCTACTCCCAACGCGATACATGACGCATCCACATGCACATGAAATTCCTTCTTCCAATCCGGGAAGACTAGGACTGGCATGGTGACCATTGTTTCTTTCAATACATCTAAGCTCTGCTAACATTCTTTACTCCAATAGAATATAACGTCCTTCTTCAATATCTTTTCCATCAGCACAGTAATCTAGGCATAGCTCTTGATGAACTTTTGATAGTATCCAATATGACCCAGTGTCGTGCACAATTGTTTAACACTCCTTGGCGCCTCCAAGTTAATTATGACCGCAATCTTAGAAGGGTCCACCATTAATCCCTGTCTGCACACTACATGACCTAGCAAGATTCCAAAAGGGAAGCAAAATAAACATTTCTTCAATTTTAGCGCAATCTGATACCTCCAAAACTTATCCATCATTAAGAACAAACTAGCTACATGGCGCTTTACCAGCCCAAACACTGTCCAATCATCAAAGTATACCTCCAAAAACTTGTGAATGGACTCTTTGAACGCCACAATAATTACGCGCGAAAATATTGCCGGTGCATTCTTAAGTCCAAGAGGCATTTATGTATACTAAAATCATCCCCACTTAGTCGCAAAGGTAGTATTACTCTTGTGTTCCGGTGTGATATGTATCTGATGGTATCCAAAGTACCCATCAGTGAATGAATATGCTTCTTGTCCACCAACATTATCCAATACCTCATCTTTGAACGCAGTTGGAAAAGGACCATAAACACAGGCGTCATTCAACTTCCTGAGATCTATGCAAATCCTTATCTCATCCTTCTGCTTCTTTTCCTGAACTACCATAGGACTTACCCAATCGGACTCCTCCACTGGTTCAATAATACTCGCTGCCAACATCTTGTCCAACTCCAAGCAGACCTTTTCCTTGTACTTAGGATTAAGGTGATATGGCCTCTGCTTCACAGGCTTCACGTCTAGTTTCAACATTATTTTCATCACTCCTAAATCGCCTATTATCCCCTTCAAGTCTGAAAACTTTGTAGGGAACAAATCCTGGTACTCGTGGAGCAACTCAGCAACCTTATCCACCATAGCATCATCCCAGTAGTCCCCTATCTTTGCAAACTTCGGCTCCGCCTCTATTCCAATGTTCACTTGTCTAGTTTTCATTGGCACAGTGATATCTAGATTCTGTATCAGCGGCCCCTCAACTTTGCGGTGACCTTCTGCCTCTGGGATATGAATGTTCCTTGGGTCCTCCTCTTCTTCTTTAGCAGTCACATTGTAGCACTCGAATGCATGGCGTAGTTGGGTGGTCCAATATAGTTGAATCAAATCCAAGGGATCCTGCAGGATTCTGAGGATCCCTACTTTGACCTCTTGCAACACTTCATCGATGCACTCAAATCCATCCTCAAAGCTAAATGTCATCACAAATCCATATCTCAAAATATCCCATTCTTTTGTGCAATGGCAGAGCTCTGTTTCTAGGTACCAATTCATTAGTATTACATCTAGAGTATGATAGAAAAAATGCACCCACTCTAGTTGTGTCTCTGCTCCATAAGCATTAGTCCATTTTGCTAAGTGATCACGTGGGTCACTACTCCCATCATATTCCTTTGTCAATTACACTTTTGGGCAACCAAACTGCACCTTCATCATCCTTCTAAATTCGTGCCATCCATCAAAATCGTCTTTATGCATACCCCAACATCATGCAGGCATAGTGCGCAACACCAAATCTAGTGCTTGGAAGTGATGCTTCTTAGGTACTTCCCTTTCATATGCATCCAAAAATTTGTCTATGTTAGTTAGACCATCATAATAAGGCAAACTCCTTACCTTCGATGATACACGTCGTAGTTATTTAGTCATCATATTATAGTGCAACATAGACACTTTGTGCAATCAATTCTGCCAATGTTCCAATTCCTCATATGAATCTAATGTGCAGGAGTTTTCATGGTCCCATGCAATACATTGATTAGCTGCCAAATTCACCCAATCTTGATCTTGCATCATTATCTTATAAATCTGGTCCAAATCATCATCACACTCATAATCGTGGACTCATTTAGTATAGTATGGTCCTTTTGCACGGTCCAGAGGTACTACTACACGGAGTGATTTTCTTTCAATTGACATCGTCTGCTTCTTAAAATTGATCACCCCATTCATGTCAATAGCCCAATCGATCCTAAGGAGTGCTAGGTATGGATTGATATCATCGACAATCTCTATCACTTTGAAATTAGCCAACACGCTTGTGCCTTCAATATCTACTGTCACTCCCTGCAATCTTCCCAAGGGGATAATATTTTGTTGATTCACCATCCTCAATTGAATTGGAGGCCACTGCAACCCAAGTCTCCCCATTCTCTCCCATGTTTGTTTAGGATAAATATTCACATCTGACCCAAGATCCAAAATAACTTGGTCTGTTTCATATTCACATATTTGTGTGGTTAGCCTCATCTCCCGCCCTATTGTTGCCTTATGCTTACCAATTTTCCTGACCATGTGTGGTCCCTCAGGAGAATTTTCTTTACCAGCACATTTATTGATCAACTCCTGCAATCCTTTCATGGCCTTGCTATCGCGTAGCATCTTCATATAGGTCTCCAAAAAGTAGTAAGCATGGATGGGTCCATTTCTTAGATTGCTTATCTTGACTTCTTGAGGTAAAAGCCTCAGCGAAGCTTTTCTTCACTTCCATAAAGGTTTCTTGCACGTGCTCTAAATAAAATCCAACCTCCTTTTCTGGAGCTTTGTGGACCCATTCACTTTCTTCAGGCTGCTTTCCCTTATCTTCGTCAGTCGTCATTCCACATTGTAGCATCATATTCAAATTAGGATCGTCCTCATGGGGTTAAACCCTCACCATCTATAGGTTTTGGGTAGGTCGTGTCCCATTTTCCCACATCTTAGCTATTAACACAGGGTAGTCTTCTATTGCATGATCAAACTGAGAAAGGTATCAGCATGACAGGCACGTTAGGTTTGTACATTCTCGTGGGTAGTGTCCTGGCCCTCCACAATTGTAGAAAATAAGTTGTCCCCGACCTATCATAGGTCCTCCTCCACCTCAGCCTCATCCACGCCATTCATATCATCATAGCATTCCCCCAGTGCCTTGATCCGGAGGCTGCGTTTTTGACTACATCCAATACACGGGCGTTCTCTCCATAATTAATTCATAACTACAGAAATTGTGCTCATCGTGACCTACTGATTTGTAGAAGTTGTAGAAGAGTTGTTGCGGTGTATGTAAAAATTTCTACAGGAAGTAACAATTATCTATCACATGTTTCCCAGCTACCTGAGAGATAACACACCACAGCACGGGCCCACGTACTTGGCCCTACTTTAGCTTTTGCCCTCAGAGGCATCGACCCTCCTCCTTCAACATAATTCATGAAGACAAGGCAATGATCTTTATCATGCCCCTGACCCTTACATTTCAAACACCAAACTTCTTCACACACCTTAGGCCGAGCCTCCCTACCTTTCTTCAGACTTTGGGACTCTAGGTAAAGATTTTGCAACTCTGCATGAATCTACTAAACTCCCAAAGAAACACCATGAATCGCTGTATCATGTAATCTCATCACAATCTCAAGGGCTTCCGCCTAGGTCCCAATATTTTGCTATGATAAGGAAACCCTTAAATGAGGCAAGAGCGAAGCCACAAACCATTCACGGTGCTGCCCATCCATAAGTTTCATGTTAGCTTCATGGATGATTTCCTTGAATCCAACGATTGATTGTGCTTCACACTTCGGCCTACTGAATTCCTTATTCATCGTAGTCTAAATGTTTGCCAATGCAGCTGTCAGGTTATTGGTGTAGTACTTAATGTACCACATTAGCATGTGATGATGTCAAGTAGTAACCAAAGTTTCTTTCTTCATCTGATCATCTATATGTTCTGGGCTGTCCATACAGCCTTCGCCATGAACCAAAACATGTCTGGGTCCTCATTTCCCAAGCCCTTGAAAATGGGAAACTTCATTACATTCACCATATTGAATGGTGGCAAAGGTGGTGGCAGTGTGGGTGAAGGTATATGCTATGGAGGTGATGATGGAGGTGGTGTGGGTGAATGGGGTATTCGCGGGAACCCTTGCCTTATTAACTAGACAACGCTCTATGGAGAAGCCTGTGTTGCTCCTTCGTCATCACTCAGAGGAGGCTCAATCAGCAGGCTATATTCACGACCTATTCTCCTTCTATCCCTGAATAGATTTCCAATTCATGTACCTCCAAACATCAAGGTAATTGCATAACCTGCTTTTCACACAAGAGCATTTTAATCCAGGTATTCAAATATCTTAAATACTTACTTCACAGTCCGTTGAAGAAGTGTCGCTCTGCTTCATTGTAGCTGACTGAGGTATCGACCATAAACTCTGTCACAAATCCTATGATGATACGATCAAGCCAGTGATTAATAGAGCATGCGAACTTATCTTCAGAGGCTTCCAATCTCCGCACTAACTCTAGGGTCCACACTATTGGACCGTCAACCCTACACATTCCTTGGCGGTCTGCCAATTTAGCAATCCACTCATATAATTCGACTGGGAAGGAACATAAGAAAATTTCATGTATCTTTGTGTACAGGTACCTGTGCAACCAGTGTTCTTTTATCAATCACAGGTTCCTGTTTCCTTACACCGTGAATTCATGGATATTTATATCCAACCAATCTTTAATTTCCTTCTTAGTTGGATTCTAGTGGTGCAACATCACACATCTCTTTATGCTAATCCCGGTCCCGACAACAGAACAATTTTTTGGCTTAGTGGGTGCTGTCCCAGGTTCAGAGTTAAGTTTGCCAAACAAATCCCTACACTACTGGCCCTTTCAGCATCAACCCACGGAGCGCGGACTAAAGTCTCACCCAAATCAGTATGGGGGGATGTTGGAACCAAGATTCCGCACCTAGAGATTAGTGTAATGTTGTTTTATGCCCTAACTCTGCCTTCGCACAAATCGATAAGCCTTTTAGGGCTTATCGATATACTTCCTTCAATTGACTTCTAGACCTTCACAAAGGTCTATGACCATCTTTCGTGGACCCTAAATAGGTGAATCAACTACTTATGCGCCTCTGTAATTACCCGTAGTTTTGTATTTACCCAGATCGGCCTCGGTATATGATATCTTTAACATGCATTAATATATTGTTCTGGTAAACAGATATTAGTAGTTGCATTCATATAACAATGTTAAACACGCAGAATCATACATAAATATAGTATTAAATCATAGCCCCATTATTCATCAGAACATAAATGCATTTGTTCATAATAGAAGTAAATGGACAAAACACAGATTTTTCTGGAATAATCTCTTTATCGATACTTCAGTTCTCCTTACAGACTCAAGACTACCCTGTGCACTCAGTTGCATGGGTTTGCACACTCAGCTGTGGAATCTACTCTAGGCCTCTGCGCACTCAGCTATAGAGCCTCTCTTCTACTCTAAGAGTCTTCACTTTTCACTTCTACTGACCCTTTACCTTCGTCTTCAGCAATATCATCAACTAAACTTAACTGCCTTAGAATCTCTAAGACTCTCCTTTTTATATAATCCCATGGTCCATAGACCATGGGTAGATCTACCAAAGCTGACATAACTTACATAAAATAAGGGAAAACCCCTTTATGACACTTTATTGTCTATGCGCTTCGCGACCACAACTTGCGGAGACTTTACACTTTACATAACAAAACTTGGGCTTTCTGCCCCAAAACTGACCCTAGGGGACCCTGTCCCAACATAGATATTTGGCTTATGTTGTTTTCTTGTGCAGGTTCTATATCTAGCAATCAAAGCGACGTTTGGAGCTAACAAACCAAGAGGAGAGAAGAGCTTGCCACAGATCAGAAGAAAGAATATTTCTATTCTGCAATTCTCGTAAGGAAAACTTTATAGTCTTTGATTTCTGTTGTTCTAGACTAGGCCACCAGGTCTAGGGAAGATAATCTTGTCCATAGTCATATATTCTATATAACAAATTGGAAACCATCCTGGGGAACGATTCATTCCCTTAGTGGTTTCCTTGACTTTTTCCATTGTTACACTTCTTGAAATACCTCCACTATCTCACTCAGCTTGAGTTGACCCTAGGAATACCTTTCATCGAGTTGAATTTTATTTTTTGTGACAGAAAATTGCTTTTCCTTGGTCAGCACACCTCCCAGTCTACTAACAAAGTGTTGCAGAGTACCCTAGCATTCTATGTACCTGTGTTACAGAGCACTAGCAGCCTCTTTGCACCTATGCTAACCCATGTTTCATGCAAAAAAAAACATTTTCATGCTTTTTTCTCTGATTGAATTGATTCCAATTGGTCCTCTTGGTGTCCTTGAGTGTGTTTATCTCTCTCAGAAGCCTTCATCTTGTTTTATTTTGGTTTTGAGTGCCTTTCATAAGAATTAGTTTAGATTTTACTTTATTATCTTCATTAGGTCATTAGAAAATTGATTGCTTGACCATTGGATTATTTGAAGGAATTGGTGTTTTAGTCATTGTTCTAAAAGGTTTTTTTTATTAGTGATTAGGTGAATATCTTAGTTTTCATCTGAAAATTAAGTGGAATTGAAAATAAAAATCTTATGCATCATGCATTGCCTCTAGGGTTTTGTGAGTGAAAAATGTAGTTACAAACAATTACATTATGGGAATTGATTAACAATCTTGTTTGTTGCATCTTTTATGCTCCATATTATTTGTTCTCTTACCTCCCATATATAGATTTTCATTGAAATGAAAAGTTTCATTTTATCATTCTAGTTTCCATTTTAGGATATCTAGTTGAAATTCGTGGTAAGACTTGAAAACTGAAACTTAACTCAAGATAAACTTTAAAAATTACTAAACTAACCTAAGGATAATTTGTAACATTAACGCAAACATGTAGAGGTCTAGGCTAGAGGCATGTTATCACATCTATAAACATAGGAGCTATTGTTTTTTTTCATTGTTGCATTCTGGGGGTGATATCTCATTCCACATACGTAAGTGTATCATATTGTTCTCCATGTACCTTCAGTTATATTGGATGGCGCTCCACACATGAAACGTATATGGGAATGCTCTCATCGTATGGTTACACATTAGATAACACTAAGATAGATTGCACTTCCACATACCGCCAAGTATATTTTGGAATTCCACCATAGGTTATTATCCTCGCCATAGGCAACTAAGTTGATTGCCTTGTATACTGTGATACACCGAGCAAAACATTTGGGGAGATTTCCTAACTATACGTAAATCCTTGGTTATCCAAGGTTGTATATTGTAGTTCAGAGTTACTTGGTAAACCTTTATGCCTATTTTACCCTCTTTGATTTATTTTTTGTGTTAATTCATAAAAATTATTAATCCAACATGGGAGAACAAAACCCTTTACCTTTCCATTTGCGTACAATGCAAAATAATATTCCTCTTCCACCAGAGGAAACTCTTGACCATCGTCAGAAGAAAAAAAACACAAAATACCAAATCCAATGACTTCAGGGACTATTAATTCTAGTCCTCCATCTAAGATAGATCCATGAAAATCATCTCAAAACAAAAGCACCTAAAATCTATTTACATGAGGTTATTGAACCTGAATTTCCCAAGTCAAAGATAACTAAACTTGAGGTTTTACAACCTAAGGTACCTTATCCATCCTCAAATATTACTTCAGGACCTTGTCATTATTATCCATTGTCGCAAGCATAATCACAAACTATATATTGGACCCGATGGTGAACCCCTTCCACCTAGTGTTGTGGTTATCGAAGAGATTCCACAGGAAGAGACTTAACCCTCCTCTCCCATTTCATAGGGGGCTCATTTTTATTAAGCCCATCATTTTCATTCTCCTCATACTCCATTTCAATGTCCTTTATCTTATTCTTTTCCTTTCAACTCACCTTTGAGTTTCCCTTGGAAATTGTCTTTGGGATTAATGATGACTGATTCTTCTTTGGTTTCCTAGCCTGTATCTGCTACCATGGCTAAGACAAACCAAATTTCAACCTCATCCAGTTTTATAACGACACTAGAGGAACATTTGTATGGTGGCCTATCTATCCCACCTAGTTACCAATCCTTGTCTGGTACCTTTTGTGGTGCAGTATCCAATCCATGAACCTCTCACATGACATCTACATCTAGAATTACATATGTCCCTTTTTTATTGAATGTTGCACTGTCTGATCCTCTCCCACCATCTACACCTATATTTCAGCAGCCCACTGGCCCTTATGTTAGTGGACATGGTTATTCACAATAGTCAAATCTATCCCCTATTGGGAACCCTCCTCTTCGGGGGGAGTTTTCTTCGTATTACCCTCCTCTTTCAACTGAGGTGAAACCTGGTGTAGGTTCATTTACATCTCCTCAAATTAGTGCTCACCCTCAAACGAGTCCTCCTTATTTCGGAATGGATGGTAATGTTTGGAAAACTACTTTTCCTATTAAACCCGGTTCAGTTGTGGCTTCATCTTTATCCTCTCAAACTGTTCCATCTACCCATTAGATTTATTTTCAAGAAACCATATATAAACCTATTCAAACTCAAATGAATGTGAGCCAACCTATACATCTTGTACCTTTAACTAAACCCATTCTGTTGGTAGCTTGTGCATCTCAAGCCATGTATACCCAACCTCTTCAAGATAACTTACAATCACAACATTTTGGGCAGGCTATTACTCAACCTTAGAATGTCTATGGTATGGAATAGGCATAACCACAACCAAATCCACCTTATGTTGGGATGATGAAAAATCCCACGAGGAAACAATATTCACCATATCAAGGTATCCCTTAGATTATTTATCATTAGCAAGTCCAAACTCAGTTGTTTCCACCTTTGAAAGATCATGCTAGAACTAGACAACAGTGTTACGTGTATACTGGCTATCAAAATCCTCCCTATCATAGGACACAGATTCCTATTGATCAGGCTATCCCTTCTTATCTAGGATATCCTCCACCAGACCATAATATGCATTCGCCATTCATGGAAACTCTCAAACTTTTAGATTTGACTAGGCTTCCCAATGATCCCATTGCTCATTCCCCTTGGTGGCTAGTTATTCCTACCAAGTTTCCTTATGATATTCCTAAACTCAATGGAAATCCTAGAGAAGACCCATCCATGCACATAGTAACTTATCATTCGTGGTGTTCCTCGAACTCCCTTAATGATGATTCTATTTGTTTGTGTCTTGTCCAGCATACAATCAATGGTAAGACAACTAAATGGTATATTAAATAATCTTGAACTTCGTTTGATAACTTTAGTGACTTGCATACTACATTCCTAACACATTTCCATCTACCCATGATATATGAGACTGGAAAAAAAAATCTTAACCAATTTCAAATAGAATAATTCCACTCACATCTCTGATCACATTCATGAGTGGTTACATTGTTGTCGCCTGGTTAAGACTTCCATTCCTAACTAATTGTTAGTTGAATGGTTGATTAAGTCTCCATTGCCATCTATCATAGAAGACGTAGTGAAAGGTGGAGTCATAACTGAAGGACAAGTGATCACTCTTTCCCAGTACTTGGATCTCATTTATACATGATTTGGAATGTTGTATGATAAGATACCAAATTATCCATGACCTACCAATATTGTTTCTCAAACTCCGGGTAAAGAATCACATGCTGCGAATTGGGTGATTGGTTCTACTAGTTTGTAGTTGACAAGTAAACCATCTGGTTCAACTCTTATTGTCACTGATCAAAGCCCTCCTTCCACTCCTATGACTTCTACTTCCAAGATCAATTTCATTTAGTCATCTAAAGGAAAATCTCTACAACTAGGAAGTAATAAGAAAGGAAAGGGCAAGAAGAAGAAAGAAAATGCTCCGCGAGATAAACAAAACAATCAGTCTCCTAAAGAAAAGAGGAACCTCCTAACCCATGTCCAAACTGTAATGAGGAGAATTGCACTCATGATTGTCTAAACTGGGAAGAGGTGAATCAGTTCCTTAAATCATTTGCTATGCCTATTGTGTCAAGAGATCCATTTCCAAACTAGGAGACCAATATGGTTTCCTGGGACCCTACTTCCTCTAACTCAGTTTTGATTCTTTCCTCTACTAAGCATAAAAATAATATTTTGGTGGATACCCAAAGTAAGGACTATGGTAATGTGAATCATTTGAATGGTCAAGCTATTGATCAACCTACTAGTTCCACTGCATCTCAATGGGATTCTACTCCAAATGTCATACATATTGAATTAACAATTAATCCTCCCAAGTCTGTTATCGATAAATCGACATTCAATCCTCATGTAAGAGCTGCTTAAAATTATAACATAGTTGAGGACATGGCTCAGGCTCCATCAAGAATTTCCACTCTCGACGCATTTCAAAATTTCACTTCCCAAAAGAAGTATTTTCTCTCGATAATTGGATGTATTGATACTTCATATTCCCACCTAGTAGTCTTTAATTATGAGAACCATAGATGATTTTCGGCTCAATTAGCCTTCATCATCTAGGTTGTTGTTTGTGGTTAGAATATTCATCATTCCATTGTGGACAAAGGATCCTCAACCTGTATTATGTCCATGTCTTGCTGGAAGGCTATTGTTTCTCCCCAATTAAGCCAGTCACCAACCACCTTGAAATCTTTTGATGGAAAAACTTATAAACCACTTGGGATTTTAAATTCTCTATAGGTAGAATTAGGTGGCAAGACTATATTTGTAGAAGTCGAAGTTATCAAAAAAATTATATATTGTAATCTTCTATTTTATTGTGCGTGCGTCTATTCCATGGCTATGGTTGTTTCTACATATTTTCAAATGATCACTTTTTGTCATAAAGGTGATATCCTAGCTACCAATCAACTCACTTTCGTTTCCATTGATTCTTTAGTTACTAGAAGTGTTCCTCTCATTGGGGTAACCCCTCACCCATATTAGCATTTTGGAGTTGGACTACTTAAGGATTCCTCTCTCATGGGAACCTTTCTGCGTCCTCGCTCCCACCGCATGACTAATCTACTTCGGTTTCGTATATTAATATGATATCTTCCTATATTGCTCTAGTTGATCCATGAGTGGCACTAGATTAATCTAATATCAATATTTTTGGTGACTGCATGCTGCTCAGCCCTGTTGAGCTAGATTATGAATCCATCCATTCATCTTGCACAACTTATTTTGATACTTCCTCTTCGATTAATTTGGTTGATCATTCTTTAGATTATGGTACATCATTTGATCCTTTCTCGCGTACATTTTCCACCAATGAGAGCATCATGGAGATCATGATGCCGAATGATGCACCATGGGACGATCATCATCATCATTCCTCATTACCATATTCCTTCGAGGATAATATTAATGAGGTTTATTGACCCAATATCATTGAGTTAGCTACGAATTTTGCATCCATTTACAATGTCAATTATGAGAAAATCCTGTCAAACATTGAAGAGATCATCCTTCTTAACATTTTAATTAAACCCATCATTTTACAAAATATACATATCGGTACATATTACTCTTCTGATGACGGTAAGACTTATAAAGCCCTATTCCAAGGATTGAGAGATGTTTTTGCCTGGTATTATAAATAAATGCCTGGTATAGATCTAAACATCGTTGTGCATGAAATTAAAATGTATCCCGATGCTAAACAATTTTGGTAATGCCTTCACCTTGTTCATCCCAAGAAGTTCTCCATTATCAAAGGTGAGGTTGAAAAACTTATATGAGTTGGTTTCATATGTCCCGTATCGTTAATTGATTGGGTGTCTAATATTGTTCCTGTCATGGAGAAATAGGAAAAAATCCGTGTGTGCGTCGATTATCAGGACTTCAATCGTGCTTGTCTGAAGGATAATTATCCCACCTTGATCATTGGCTAGATCATTGATGATTCTTCCAACTGTGAGATATTTTTATTTATGGATGGTTTCTCTGACTATAATCAAATCAACATTTTCCTGGCGGACCAACATAAAACTACATTCATTTGTCCCTGGGGCACATTTGTGTATAAAAAAATCCCTTTTGGATTAAAGAATGATAGAGCTACATTTCAAAGGGCAATGAATTATTTCTTCCATGACATCAAACATATTATGTAACCTTATTTGGAATATTTTCCTACTCATTCATGACATCAGGTTGATCACCTAATGCATCTTAGGGCCATCTTTTTATGATGTAGACATTATAACATTCGACTCAATCCACACAAATGTGTGTTTTGTTTTAGATCTGGCCATCTTCTCATTTTTTGTATCAAAAAAAGGAATTCGTATTGATCCCTTGAAAGTTTGGGCAATCATTGATCTTCCTACTCCTTCTACCCTCCTTCATCTTGAACGACTCCAAGGGCAGGCTAACTTTCTTTCGAGGTTCATTACCAATAACCCGAAAGTAACCAAAGGATATAATCTCTTTATAAATAAAGTGCTCCCCTTCCATTTTGATGACACTGCTCAGAAGGTGTTCGATGCCTTGAAAGATGTACTCATTCGAGCATCTTTGTTATACCCCCTTGATTACCAACACAATTATTTCTTGTACCTCACTAATGCAAGTACTACCATTGCTATGGTATTCGTTCAGAAGGATGATGTAGGAATTGAACATACTATTTATTACTTGAGTTAGAATCTCAATTATACCAAAGTCAAGTACACCCATGTCGAGAAGTTAGCTTTGGAAGTTGTTCAAGTTGTATAAATGTTTCTCCATTACATCCCGCTCCTCAAAACTATGGTTGTTTCAGGTTGTAACTCTATGACGTACATCCTTTCATGAAGGTTACTTGGGGGAAAATACTCTAAGTGGATTTTCATCCTACAAGAGTTCCATTTAGAATTCATCAAATCCAAGTCAAAGAAATCCCTAGTTTTTACTGAGTTAATTTGCAACCTTCCCAATTTTGAAACTGAAACAACATATAATGATTCTATTCGAGATGATTCATTGTTTCTAATGTCATCATCTAACCAATGGTATGGAGTAATTATCATATATCTCCGAACCCATAATTTGTGGTTTGATACCTCTTTCTTTGACCAACGATCTATCTGATATCAAGCCAAACATTATATTATAATCGATGACACTCTTTATCACCAAGGTATTGATATTGTTTTTCGAAGGTGCCTCACTCATGAGGAGGCTGAGAAAATATTAAATGAATGCCATTCGGGGGCATGTGGTGGTTATGCCACCGCACAAAAGATCCTATGCACTGGTTACTTTTGGCATATCATATTTCACGATTGTATCCTCGCTATCCACAAGAGTCATGCATGCCATATTTATGATCTAAATATTCATGCTCCACCCTCTCCTTTGCATCTTGTTATTTCCATTGGTTGTTTTGTGAAATGAAGCATTGATTTCATGAGATGAAACCCTCAATTGGCTTGGGGGCATGGCTATATCATCGTAATGGTTGATTATTTTACCAAGTGGGTCGAGGCAATGCATATATATAACAATGTCAATGAAAAAACTACTCTATTTTTATTCAACCATGTCATTGCGTGGTTTGGTGTCCCGCAAGATATAGTTACAGACCATGGAAAACATTTTCGGAATCACATAATGTTTGAACTAACTACCAAGCCAAGACTTTCTCATGAAAGTTCCACTCCCTACCACCCAAAGGAAAATAGGCAAGTTGAGGCAATTAATGAAGTTTTCAAAATGATGCTTCATTGTATGATAGATGTCTAGAAATAGGACTGACATATTAATCTTTATGGGGCCTTGTAGGTATACCGAAATTCTATTAGGACTTCTACTGGGTTTACACCATTCCAATTGGTTTACGGTCTTGAAGCAATCCTTTTAATTGAATGTGAAATTTCATCCCTCAAACTTTTTTTCAAACTCCTCCCTTCCACTTTTGTGGAAGAGGAAAGTCTCTTACATATGACACACTTAGATGAAATCTGATGTGATACCGCAATGGATAATGAAGCCCATTAGAAACATATCAAGGTGAAATATGACAACAGTGTCAAGCCTTGTGTCTTCTCGAAAGGAGATCTTGTTTTATTATACGATCAAGATTCAGATAAATTAGGATCCGGGAAGTTTGAGCTAATGTTTCTAGTTCCATATATTTTCAAATGTGTTCTTGTTAAAGGGGCCTATGAGCTAGTTGATTTTGATGGAGTTCCCTTGGCATAACCTAGAAATGGGTTGTAACTTAAGAAATAATATGCTTGATTTTTTCATAGTGCATTGTCTACATACTGTATATAGGTGTGATTGAGTGTGTTTGTAGTGTGTTCCATTTATAGTTTCCTAGATTTCTATTAATGTTGTTTAAATTTGGTTTGCAAATGTCAACATCCATTGAACCATATGTTGGTCATGCTGATAGTGCTAGTAATAGTACTCGAAACCTCTCTTAGACATCTTGGTATATATATGCTCCAAATGGTGAGTTTTGAGTTTACAAGGCAGTTGTATCGATCGCTCTACAAATAACATCATTGAGTATAGCGCAGTGATAAAACTGTTGTTTGATGCTATTTCACATGGCATCAGTCGTATAGTCATCAGATTCAACTCACATCTTGTAGTACGACAATTGACTAATGTCTATTCGGTTAAAAGTCCAACTATGTTTTGCATGATCATGAGGGTTCTCCTTCTAGAAAGATATTTTGATTTCATCCAAGATCAACATATTTATAGAAATATAAATACATTGATAGATGTACTAGTTAATCATGTTTTAGATAGACATTTTCCACACATGTAAATTAATTCAATACATATCAGATCATGTTGAAAGGAATAATAAAACCATAAGAAACACTGAAGATATATATATATATATATATATATATATATATATATAGATATATATATATAGATACATATATCAAAGTTTTGGTTTTACAAAATTTCGTTCCCAAGACGCATATGGCCACACAACCTATAATATACACGCATTCAAAATATGGATATAAGCCTCCTAGTAGACTAATCATAGTGCTCATGGTAGCATGCCACTGTGCAAACCATCTTGCATAGTAGTCGACTGATACAACCAGACATGATAATAGTGTGTCACTATAGTCTCATAAGGAGCTCATCAACCCTAGTATCAAGTATGCCATGGGTAAGCCACTCCATATGAGGTTAAAACTCTGTTAGGGTCTCAGCCACATTGAGATCCTATAGTACCTCTCATCCTACTATAGAAACATGTATTGCCACTAGTGCTTGTTGTGGGTCTCCTAGATGATGAAGATAAGAAGATCCCACTAGTCGATCGGGTCTAATATATGCATGTGTACAAATCAATAGTTTAGTTTCAGATTGATCCGGATTTAAACAGGAACACAAAATATTACAGATACAACCATAAATACAAAGATGTAGTATAAATAACACTTCCTTTCATTAATATAAAATACTGAAATATGCTTACAAATAGAATGGAAATAAGACTAGCTAAGGCGATGGTAGCTTATCTTTGAGAGGAGATGTGGCAGCTAAATGCCTCTCAACTACGTTACAATGAGGCTCAAGGGAATTTTTATTATTGAACAATAAGAGAAAACCCTAAACAACCAAAACCCTAACCCGAGGAGATGTAACACCAAGAGTTTATGGGCCCCATTGGGGTTAGTTGGACAACCAACTTCCCAGGGTCACGACTCGGTCATATTATCTCCGTTGACATGAATGATACCCCGTTGGAAATATCTATCTAAGGACTACCATAAAAAACACAATATTAGGCAAACAATTGTTGGTGCAAGATTTCCAAAAAAAACGTCATTTAGGGCCTCAAAATGGCTCTAGAAGTTTAGGACCTGAAAAACTGCTAAAAATAGTAAACTGTGCTACAATTAAGGAAAATGAAAAACTGGAAGTAACATTGGTGGGGGTCCAAGTGGAATTAGCAGGTGGCCCCTAATATCCACCTAGATCATTCCTCCCCCCTTAGGAAGCAATGGTTCCCATTGTGTTGAGTTCCTCCATGTGATGGGGAAACTTCTACTGAACTTGGTCCCTGGTGAGCCACTTGCCTTGGTGAAGGAGTTGGCCTTCTTTGACAACTCGATATAGTTGGATATTCTACTGGAGAGTGTGCTTGTTCTGTGTGTCCATGATCCCATCAGTTGTGTCTTATTCCATGCAATTTGGATTTAAATCTGTAGGTGTGAGTTGTTTTGCAATGTCTAATGTGTCTAGCAATGGTGGGATGTATGGTCCAAGATAGTCCACAATGGGTGCAGGCCAAGGAATGGAGGAATGCTGATCTCAAATGCATTATCTCCCATAGCCTTGGTAATGGTGTAAGGACCATATCAGAGTGGTATGAGTTTCCGATATGCTCTAGTAAGGCATTCCTTTTGCAAATGCAACCAGACTTTGTTGCCCACCTGAAACTTGTGTGGCACCCAATGTTGATCATGTTGTTGCTTCTACATGGCATTTGATTTCTCTAGAATGTCATGGAACTACTAGCAAATATGTTGGATGTGCTTAATGAAGTTGTTTTCCTTATCGATTTCGAACTGGACAGGATTCGAATCTACCTGAGTAGCTGCAAATGGCATGGTCACATCAATGGGACATAGTGGCTGGAATCCCAAACCCACCTAAAAAGGGTTGTAGTCAGTGGAGCTATGGAGAGCCCAGTTATAGCTGTGCTGGACATAGGGGAGGATCTCATCCCATGTGCATGGATGCTTCGAGTTGTAAATGTGCAGAATGTGTACGATCATGTTGTTGACGACCTCTGTCTGGCCATCAGTTTGGGGATGGAAAGTTGTGGAATTAGTGAGCCTGGTGTCCAGCAAAGACTAGAGACTTGACCAAAATGTATTAAGGAACCTGTTTTCCTGATCTGAGATGATAGACTGTGGGATCCCAAAGTGTACCAACACTCATTCAAAGAAGAGTTTAACAGTGGCTTCCGCTGTGATATTCTTCATGCGGGCATCCATAATGGCCATGTTCAAGAATTTGTCGACGACCACAAAAACACAGTCATTGCCATGCTTAGTAGAAGGAAGGTCCGACATGTAATCCATGGAGATGGATTCCCAAGGTCAACTAGGGTAGGTGGCAGAGTATAGAGGCCTTGCTTCTTCATGGTCGATTTAGCAATGGTGTAGGCAGTGCAGGATTTGATGTACTTCCCAACATCTTGTCAAAGATTTGGCCAATAGAAATACTTTTGCAGCACTATCACTGTTTTCTCGACCCTGAAATGCCCAGTGGCCCGACTGTAGTGTGCTTCCCAAATCATCTTGGCATGCTCACTTGAAGGAACACAAAGGTGTCCTAGGTGGCATAATAGGGCACCCTGTAGGTGAAAATCTGGAACTTCTTGACCCTCCAAGAGTGTCTAGTATATGTGGCCGAATTTTGGGTCACTTCTGTAGAGAAGTGGCCAATCAGAAGTCTCGTGCCCACAATATTTGAGCACGGTGGTTAACGCCATGATCAGTGCTCAGCTGAGGCAATCTGCAAAATTATTAGTGTTGCCCTTCTTATACTTGATATTCAAATCGAACTGTTGCAGGTATGTGGACCACTTCTGATCGTGATGCAACTTCCCTTGCATCTGTATGAACTGCAGGGGTTGGTGGTTTATGTGGATGATCGTTCCCTTCCCCAAAATGTAATGCTTCCATTATCGGCAGGCCTACACAATGGAATACATCTCTTTGTCATAAGTGGGATACTTCCAGACTGTGTCTAAAAGTGTCTCACTATGATATTCAATTGGATGCCCCTATTGAGTAAGGACTTCCCCAATAGCATTGTCAGAGGCATATGTCTTGATCTCAAATGTCTGTTGCAAGTCTAGTAAAGTGAGCATTTGTGCATAATAGAGGTGATGTTTCAACTGTGTGAATGCCTTATGCTGATATTCAGGCCAAAATAATTTTGCTTTCGCTCCTCCCTTGGTGACTTGACTCAAGGTCCAAGTGATATGAGAGAATGCCAACACGAACTTGTGGTAGAAATTGGCAAGACCCAGAAAGCTGCGGAGCTCTGTCAGAGTGGTTGGAGCTAGCCAATCCTGGATGACTTGGATCTTGGCTGGATCCACATGCACCCCCGTTCATCAATAATGTATCCCATATACTAACACTGGGTCATGCCAAAAGTGCATTTCTCCAAATTATCACATAGCTTGTGTTGTCGCAGTGTTTGGAGAACCTATCGAATGTGATGGAGGTGCACTTCCAAATTGTGGGTGAAGATCAGGATGTCATCCAAGTATACCACTACAAATGAGTTAGTGAAAGGATACAAGATGTCATCCAAACAGAAAATTTTAAGAACCACCCTAAATTTATATGTATAATAAATGGGCGAATCCCCATGATACATAGGAAAAATGGGATATGATTTTATCAATAATATCACCAAATTATATTATCACCAAATTATATGATTTTATGTGTATATAATTTTTTTAGCGAATCTATCACCAAATTATATTATCTTGTAAAGTCATGGTGAATCTTTCACTAAATTATAAAATCTTGTAAGATCTTAGCAAATATTTCACTGAATAATAAAACATTGTGAAGTCTTGGTGAATGTTTTATTAAAGTATGAAACCATATATGATAATAGGAAAACATATTCATCAAACTGTAATATACTAACATACATGTTTGGAAAAAAAAATAAAAAATTTCTATTCCTATAAATAATATTGGAAGTTTCAGTGGTCGTGTTTTTCAAGGTTCATACTGTACACTCTTTCATATCCTTCTATTAGTTTTGATGATATTCCACAACAAAGTTCTTGTAGGTGTTGATCTTGATCACAAATTCTGTCAAGGTAGGAGAGATTAATCTTTTCTCTACCACTTTTGTCAAGCTATGAGAGATTACTGTTTGTACAGATTTTGGTTTACTTTTCTCCCATCTTTTGTTTCCTTAAGTGTTTCCATCACTACCTTGTTGAATCCATATCAAACCAATTTCTCAAATGTTAGCCTAACTGTGACAAAGGACTTTCTTGCTTCTGCAAATTTGCAGTCTCATTGTAAGGACAAGTTGTTATATTTGCAGGGGCAATTTATAAACACTTTCATTCGCTCTTCAAGTAGTTATTAAGGCATAGACCTTCAGGTAGTTCATCCTTCCATATGATATTTGGTCATTAAACTCTATTCTTCAAGAAATATATAAATTATGAAAGTCATTCTACCATGTCATGAAGTGTTGAATCGAGGGAATGCCATACCCATGAGCCTTACATGTGGTCTTACGATGCAATCTTCTGTTTTGAGTCATTGTGTTAAAGTCCCCGCGCCCCCCCCCCCCCCCCCCTTTCGAGTAGGCTTTATGCAAGTAGGAAATGAAACAGGGACCCCTTACTTACCAACCTTCCTTTTTCTTACTTGAATAGTTGTATCTTACCCAACCAACAAATGGTTCCTGCCTTGAATTATGGAGTTTAATAGACCAATAATAAAATATTTATGTAACTCTATTCCCCCCCACCTGAACACCTTATGGCCCAACACGAATGAAGGCATGTTAAGGATTTCTTCATTAGTCTTCGTAAATATCATTTCAATTCATATTCATCATGGCTTCCGCTAAACACTCATGTAGGGTCACTTGGCTTGGAAATGCAAAATTTTCATTAATTCTTCCCATCACTCGACCACCTTCAATCATATTCATTTCAACAATTTCATTTTGATTAGCATTTGTAAAAAATTTAACTGGTTTTTGTCATCAACAACTACTATTTTTTCTTGAATTTCTCCATTATATTCTTAAGTAGCATTTCCATGTTCATCATCATCACCTAATAGATGATAAAATCCTCGAGGTAGACTCAACATGTTTACAACAAATTTTGCATCTGTATCACCAGGTATTTCAAAAACTTGGCTACAAGCCTCATCATTGGTAAGATCATCATAATTGACTAGTCAAATTCCATTGGAACTACATTCCACATTAATGTTAGAGGGTGTCAAGGTCCTTTCAATAGATATGCTAGCAATTTCAACTGTTTCAAACCATTTTACCTCTCCCCATGGGTTCTTTGCCATCCAATTTATTCTCTCAAAACTTAAATAATTCTTAAAAGGCCCAAACACACTTCTAGGGGTTGAAACTTGTGAGTAATGTCTAAGCAGTGCCAACACTATGTATGCCTATCATGTTTTCCTCTGTGGTTTGTAAAACTATGTTGTTGTGATGGCCATAGAAAATTAACAAGTATATGTTTGTAAGATAGACGCCTCTAGGTAAAAAGTGACAAAATGGTATAGCCAAATCATAAAAAATTATTTAGGCATCCATGCATTGGGATGTGCAACCACGGACATTCCTTGCTCACAATCCTTGACATGGTTCTTCATATTTTTATTTCCCTAAAAGAAATATAGCCTAGACATTGATAAACCAATTGTAATTGCACAACAAAATATAGTTATCCACGCTATTGTTAGGAAACACTTTAGCACATTTTCACTCATTCTCTTGGCATTTATCCACATGCCACAATTGCTTCCAACTTGGAAAGGAAACTCGTCACAATTGCATACATATTTTGTAAACTATATGAATGATCTTTGTATGCCTTGGATAGAGTGTAATAGAACTTGGGAAGAATTGTAGGGTGTAAATCCATAACTTTGTCTCTATTTAGGATTTCAATTGTTCATAATGCTAGTTCTTAATATATTTTCTTAACTCCTGCACACCCTAATTTCCCCAAAAGCCATCCTTGAATGGACTCAAAGTGGAGCAACGTTAGCCTTAAGTTGTATCAACTCTAGGTCATGGCCAAGTTCAAGTGTCTCCTTACACCAATCAACTATTTCCTCCTTTTGTTCAATTAACATTGTAATAACCCCTTTCTTCTTCTTCCTTGCATGAGGTATTTAGCCAATAATTTATTTATGTTGGCGAGTTCCATATTTTATCACTGCAACTCTTATTAAGAATCCATTGAAGTCAACATCATCAATTTCCTTTAGCATATCCTCTTTAGTTCGGCCTCTATTAACACTAATATTCTTGGTTAAACATGCACCTTGCACTATAATTCATGCAAAATCACCACCTTCAACATCTACAACATATGCTCTTCAGCTTTTATATCATTATTCTCTTCAAAACCTACCGGAATTAACTCCTCATTTGAGGAAGAGTTTTGTAGATGATCAACCCTTGTCACATGCATTCTTACCCTCACAAGAGAAACACTATTTCCTCATGCATGACAGAAAAAAATTAAACAAACAAATATTGTAGAATAATATAGGTTGATGCAGTGCATAGTAACAAGGAAACGAAAAACTTTAAGTAAAACATAGGTGACAAGAAACAAAAATTTAGAAGGAGAGAGTTTATGAAATAATGTTGATCCATAACTAAAGATTCATGGTGAGAGATGTGTTTGTAGTGACCTATAGATTAGTATTGTAAATTGAGTTGAATAAATGGTGCTTCCATTAATAATGGTTTACATTTATAATGGTCCATTGGAAGTCTTGATTGATGAGTCCCAAGAATAAATATACATTGTATGAAATTATGACAGTGATCTAGAGAGTAATATTGTAAACTGAGTTTCCGCAATGGTGCTTCCATGAATTATAGATTAAATGTATAGCATTCCGTTGGAAATTTGAGTGGTGAATGGTCATCGACATGGATTGCATATGCAGAATGATGATATCTATGTCTAGGATTGATTTGATTATGATCTAGGGGCTCTCAGTTTATCCTAGCCAATGCTGGTTCTTCTAAAATATTTAATGGCCCTGGAAGATTGATTTGATTAATGGTCATTTTGAACATAGTTGAATAAGTTACTCCTTTGCATTATAGATGGAAAACTTATGGGTGGGTCATGGAAAGAATTAAATGATAAGAATTACCTATTCATGTTTAATCAAATGCACAAGGGGAAAGAAGCATTGGGCTTTATATGGACTTGAGGTTATACATATTGGAACATCATTTACTACAGACATTCTCCAGCAATCAACCTCTCTGTCAAATGTGATAGGTAATATGTATATCAAAACTGAACCTTGTTGGACTAAACATTTGATGGTTCTTAATATCTAAGGATTTGAAGTGTCTTTACGTTAGAGAATTTATAGATGTGTTTGGACATGATGTTTTGTATGTTAGTGAAGTAAGAGTCACTTTCTAGACAATTGTATGCCTAGTGATTTTATGGACTATTTTTAAACTTGTGATCATTCTTCGTTATTTTAATACCACTTTTATAATGTTTTATCGGTCTGCTATGTTCTGATTTGTTATAGCTTCAAAGGTCAGGTTCTATCTCTAATATTGGTCCCCATTCCACTACTAGCATCCCTCCCCTAGTTTATCACCTGCTCCAGAATCACAAACTCATGAGGCATTGAATATAATTGAATAGAACCAATGAGAACTTGACAATAATATCAATAGAGTTGCAACAATAAAAAAACATAATTAGGTCACTGTATCAGGACAATACATTAAGCATGTAATAACGCTTGCGAGAACGATCTCCATTACAACGAGAATGACTCGGGATCATGACATCAAATACAAAAAGATTCAAAGTATTAATCAACAAGAGGTGCTGCTTAAGAATAATGTATTACCCCACAAACAATAGCTCATGTCTAATTTCAAATGTATTACAATGAACAACAGAGGAACTAGCAACATAAAATTCCAATAATCAAATACATGCATAACCCAGCAGGGACTTCTGTGTTTTGGAAGCGGAGTAATGAAAAATAATCCAGACTAAAAAAATGTTATATTTTGATGAATGGCATATCACAACAGTTTTGTAGGTATTGAAACCAATCATGCACAATCACCACATTATCAAAAATAAATTCCCATTGAAAAATCAGAGTAGCTAATCAAAAGCAAAAAAATCTCAATTTTGCAGTCTGCACCAAAAAAAACAATCACAAGAATTTGAGATGATGACTAGACACAAGAAAATCATGGTTTCTATGCAATAACTAAATTTCCTAGATAATATTACCTTATTTGACCAATAATACTCAAAACACAAAAGTACATTCTACCATTTCTTAAAGAGTCGAGTTGGAATGTACATGCAGATGAAGGTTTCTCATTAAAACACCATTACTATTTGATAAACCACCACGGTTGTAGACGACTTTCAATCCTGATCTTCGACACTTGACCTAATGAAAACCTGAGCTAATTAAATCATATTAATTTATGCCATCCATGACACAACAACAAAAGTTTTAAATTCTTCCATTTTCAAGAGAGCACAGCTAGGATGTATATGTAGATGAAAATTTTGCATTGAGAAAGAAATTATTACTAATTCAAAACATGCCAAGCTTTTACCTGTAACCTGACACTCAATCATGATGTTTAAAACCTAAGTTAATGGAAACATCCCAATACACCATGCCCACTATTCACAAAAGCTTTTACATCCTGCTAATTCAAGGAGAGATTAGTTGGAATATTTGTATATGCAAATGCAAGTTCACCAAGGTATAGAAGCAGTTACTCATATGTTTCACAATCCTAGTTTGGCAAACTCCCATTATTCTTTTTAGCACTTCCAACTGAAAACATTCTCTGGCAATGTGAGATTGCACTCATTATAATTTGAACTACTTTGAACATCCAGTTGGTTGAAAGGCCTTGCATTTGGTGGTCACACAAAAATTTTGAGCATTCAGGAGTCAAATATTTTGAAACAAAACTTAACCCATGTTCATCATTTAGATACTATGATTCCATTGAAAAATACCCTCTCCTGTTAAGACAATTAAGACCAGAAGACTATTAAATAAAAAGCTAAACAATGTTGTCAACAAGGTCTTACCTAGTCAGTGAAAGAGGGGTGTTGTTATCATGCCCACTAGGGTTCAACTCCCCCAAGTGACATGTTCAACTCTCGTGGACTGGAAAACCTCCACAAGGGGCTACTTATTGTGTATGGGACCAGTTACAAGTCCTATTCAATTTTGGAAAAATAGATACCACCCAATCATGGTATATTTTATTGTCCTCAGGCACATCACATCACGTCTCACAGCCTTAATCCAACAATCCTGTCACCTTTTTCTTCACACCATACAACTCCATAACAAATTATATATACACTTGTTTGGAATAAGTGAATCCAATAGTAATTGGATCAAATATTCCACTTATTTTTTTGTGTTTTTGGCTCTCAAATTTGTCTCTATATACTTTGCATTCCTCTTTCCTATAGACTAAATGAGAGCTTGATTCTATAGACTCAATAAACTTAGGATGTAGCTTCCTAATATTTTAAGTCCCAATATATCTAATATAATAATGAATACTAATATAATTCAAAACAGTAAGAGCAGTCAAATAGTCAAATGAAACACATACAGGGTGTGTAAAGTGGTAAATTCAGTAATCAAACCCTGTGTAAATACCTACTCAAGCTATGTCAATTCTATCTATAAACCATGGATAGGGTTGTAAATTCATTCTATAAAGGGTGTGTACATTAAATGTAATAGTAGCACTTTCTTTATATTCATTCCTACCTAAGTGTTTATGCCTACTATTCCTATTACTTAGTCCTAACCAATAGAAAAGAGTCTAAATAATAGCTCAGGAAAATGAAGGATTGAAAGGGTGTACAATACAAATTATGTAGACTTTTCTTTTTCCAATAAATAAAATAGAAAACTCAACATCCATCACACCAAAATAGAATCTGTATGCTTATACTGGGAAAGCACATAAATTCAAGAAAAATACAGATCTCAACATGGTTCATTGCTATAATCTACAAATGGGACCAATTCTTGCCAGCCTATGTGAGATGATGAATGTAACAATAAAATATTAGAAGCCCAATTGATTGCAAATGTGTCATGTATACATGGAATTTGTGCATGTGTAGAAGTATCTTAGTGAACACACTTTACGAAACTGTGTAATTGGCCGAATACCTGGGCCCTTGAGAAGTATGGAATATTGCTTTCTAGGCTATATAAAATATCCATAGTCACACCACATAAATAAGTGCTATAATAGCTTCAATACAAGTTATCAATATTTTTCAACCCAAAATTATTGTGATGAACAAAAAGAGAGTCATACATAATTGCCAATAAATAAAATGGCAAACTCAACATCCAACACATTGGAATAGAATCCATTAATACCAATGTTGGGAAAGTGCATAAATTCAAACAAAACTTAGCTTAAAACATTATTCATCACTATAATATACACATGGAACCAAATCTTACCAACCTGGTTATTGTCACTGAAGACTAACCTAAAAGTTAATAAAGGACACTTCTGATCTTGTGAGCACATCATATATCTAACTAAGATCTTCAGTGTCAACACCAGACAATGGAAATTGGCTAGAAAGTGATTCAACCCACTTTTTGAGATCAACAATGCTATTTCGTAGCTGGAAATTGTTTGACTTAATAAATTCTATAAAATATTTTAATTTTGTACTTTTCACAAAGCTCTTAGCCTTAATGTCTATTTTCACCCCCTCGTGGATAAAATCTGCAACCTTAATAAAGTCATCCTCAAGAAGGCCATGGATGGTTAATGCAGGAGTCCCTATCTGTATACCACCAGGAACCATAACACTTTTATCACCTAAAAATGTAAGGTATTAAAGTAAGCTATATCATCCCATGGAGAAGTAAAATCAATGAATCCCTTACACCTAAATATACAAAGAAAAAATTGATGTAACCTGGTAAAAAATTCTTGTTCATTTTGATAGAAGCAACATCTAAAACATCCTATACTCTTGCACCATCAATGCCCTATCCAAGCCCATTAATATATATCATGTTACATTCAACCAACTAAATCCAATAGAAATCAATATACAAGTAGGTTGTGTACTCCAACATATGAACAAAGGATCCTTACCAAGGGCCTCAAATCAACTAGAACTAGGTGATTTTCATTACCACCAGACACCAAATTGTAACCCAAATCCATTAGGCTCTTTGCAAGGGCTCGAAAATTCGCTACAACTTACTAAAACTATTTTACCTTTGATAAGAAACAAAATCCATTCAAAAAATAATTCACATGCATGAATTTTCCAGAAGCTTAGACATGTGAGAGTGCTACACCTATACTTGATAAGCCTTGAACTCTGTAGCCACAAATTATGTCATGTATCTTTTAGAAACAAAATGATACAAAAAATCGATATATCCAATATTATGATATTAGTGAGCAGGAGAAAAATATGGATGATGGAGGAAAGGAAGGAGAACTCATATTGACCTGTAACCCTGGAGAAACTACATTTTTTATGGTTGTCTCTAGGTCGACCCCCAATACTGGTTCCTTCCTAAAGAATATCATGCCTCCCCAAGGACCTCGTAAAGACTAAAAATCACAACCCTCTAATCCAAAAATATTTCAGAATGAAAAATATCAGAACGATAAAAATGAAAGGAAAAAAGTGAAACAATTGCCAAACAGTTCAAGGAACATAATGAGTTTCATCAAAGCATTGATCTAGTAGTGATAATAAACAGAAAGAACATAAAAAATGAAAATATTAAACTGAATCAAAGAACATGTAAGAGAATCAAAAGGAAAATCTACACCTCTTAACTCTATAATCACTCCTCCTATGATGGGAATGGCATATTTGTTGTAGTTCTTCGTCGTTTCTTGAACATTAATGGGATTTTGTTTCTTCTATAAGGGGGGAATAGCATAGATATATAGCATTAAGATAGATCCAAAAAAAGGTCCATATAATATACTCATATTTTTAATCGAAAGGGTGAAGTGCAGAGAAAATTAATAGCATCAACTCACCTTATGCAATGTAGCTATTACTACATCACAAAAATCAAATGGACTGACCATTATAGAAGCAACGATGAGACCATTTATGTGTGTCATGTCCATCATTAAGTATGCCCCAATGGTATTGGAAATATTCCCAAACCACAAATGTTTTAATACTAAAAATCATAAAAAATCTAACATTACATACCATAAGAACATATTAATAAAATATGCTAGAATAAACATTGTTGGAAAGAGAAATTTTTGAAAGGACTACCATTATAATATCTAGAAACACCCAGCTTCAATACCTGCCTCATGCGAAGGTAACAAATATCTTGGGGATATGCACTAACACCAACAATGATAAGCTTGATCCTAAAAAGGGTGGAATTCTTCTCAAGTATCTCATAGTCAATGAATCTTATAACCCAAGAAAACAAACCTGGCCATTAACACTTTGAACACTTCCCCAAAACATTGGTTTAATATTTGTTAATGATGGAACTATTTCCCTCCTAATTATTATTAGACTGGAAATGCGAGCTCACGTGTGGACTCATCTAGACGATATGTCATTGATTCAAAGTAAATTGATGTAGAAGATACTCACTATTTTTCTACCATGAATCCATGAGATAGATGCCCTCCATGTGGTAAGTCCAAACCCTAAATGTGGCAAAGAAAATTTTCACATGGTACATTCCCAAATAGGAATGATAATCTTATAAAAGGAGGTTCGTAGTTCAGAACCATACACACCATAATGCGATGATGTAGTTGGAGGAGAGTTGTATAAACAACAAAATTAGCTGGGGATCTAGATAATGGTTGAAAATTACCACCCCATGTACTATTGTAAAGATGGAATGCTTCTAGGGCCCTCTGCTAGCAAAGCCTCTCACTTTGTTCAATGAGTTCATTGCCAGCATATTATATGCATGGCATAAATCCCAACCCAACACAGTAGTGAATAAATATAGAAAAGTGTCCAACAATTGTATCCATCATTGTGATAACAGATAGTCATGCAACAATTACAGGTCTCTACACTATAACGTTGAACCCAGAAACCATTACTCACATGTCAAACATTCAAACTAAAAAGTATAGGTCAAAAAGCTAAGAGAAACTGAGTTTAACAAGTAAAAAATACCAAGTGGAAAGAATATACTACCAAGTAGCTCAAACACAACCACAATCATGATGGTGCCATTCTTCACATTCCAAGTTATATCTTTAGAAACTTACCTCTTACTAGGGAGTCCTTCTGAATACTTGTTCGTTAGACATGAACCAAAAGCTTCCATAACCGCCCAGGATGTAAAATTTTCAGAAGAAAAAAGTTCCAAGCCATTGAATTGCAACTACTTTTCTTTCTCAATTATCACATTTATTTTAGGATCAAGCTCACTCAGAGGGGGATCTACAAATCTCTACTTTCCCTCTGCATGGAGTAATTTACAAACTAGATAAATAAATCACAATAAATTTAGTACCCTCGGTAACTAAGGCACGGTTTGATAAGAGCATTAATTGTATTATTGAGGTTTACAATCCCTGTTTGCTGGCATTCGAGGGGAATCCAGATCAAGAACAAAGTCTTCATCAAGCCATTCATTAGCCATTAACTCAACAAAACTATAAATAAAACTGAGGTATTTGACATAGTTCATTAAATGAAGATAAGAAGCTTATTTGCAACAACTCGATTCACAAATGAATTTTCTAAACACCTCCAAGTTAAACTATATTCAACTATGATCTGTGCTTTCTTCACTTGGTCTTCAAATGGCAAGATTATCAAGGATGTCACATAGGCTATCTATACATGTAGTAATTTCAACCAAAAACAAATACATAAATAATAAATCATAGTGTGAATTGTCAACAACATGCACACCTAGGAAGTTGCAGGGTTGTGCCAGCATGAATGCCAAAGGATTTCCCATTGTCAAGCTTGTTGTGATACAAAAAGGTTTATATGATAGGCACGACCTCGAAGTTTCAAAGCTCCTAATTTTCTGCTTTTCTGTTGCCAGGGTACCCCCAAAACTAGTTGTGAAGTTTTGGGCATCAAATTTGCAGTTGGGTTCAATTATATTGACCCAACAAGCCCATCCCTACTTCTCCACTGCCCATTATGACCTGCAATGAATATGTTTGCACCTGAAACAAGAGCTATCCTCTGTGCCCACTTCAAAATTTGAAAACTAATCAAATATTAGGAGACATTTGAATCTAGAACTTGATGTATTGTGGATAGTTCTTTGGCAGAGATAGACATGAAAGACACCAAAAGAAGCACCAGTTTGAATTTGGCTCTTGCACGTTGCTGACTTGGGTTCGAATCACAGATAATATACATAACATGAATATCACACATGCAGGAGCAGTTGACTTGGGTTCAAATCACTAATAATATATAGAACAAGAATATCACACATATTCACAGATAATATATATAAAAAGAATATCACCTTGGCAAGAACCAAGAAAGAAAGGCCATGGATAAGTTTTATGAACCTCCAGATTGCAACCCACCTTGGAAATTTAACCATTGGAGTCATTTTTATGCCTTCATAGAGGTATTTTATTTGATGATGTACCTGAAAAGGAGGGATCTCCTTGTCTACCAAATTGTTATTCCTTATTTCCTATCCAGATGGCTCTAGAGGCAATCAAGGGCAATGATCTATGTTATTTGAGTGCTCTATCACCAAACAATCCAACAAGGAAGCCTCCTGCCAAGTACCCTATCCTCAAATAAGGGGAGAATAACACCCCATTCCTCCTAAGAAAAAAAAAAATTGAACACCAGCATGTGGTATATTGTTTCCCCTTCACATTTGCATAGAGTACAAACTCCAGGACCCTACCTTGCCCTATTTTGTAGAACCTCTCACGTCAAAACATTATTCATTATGGACAACCACATAAAAATCATGGATTTAACTAAAGATTTAACTTTCCAAATCTTCCCCACCACTAAGCTACTACTACTGCTTCATCATCAAAGATAGCCTTGTACCGCAAGCTAGCTGCCAACAGTCATATGGTAGGATCATTGGACCATAAAAATTTCTTGCATGAAGAAGACATGGAGACAATTCTTTGCTCCTAAATACAACCAATGTTGAGTTTAAAAAAAAAAATTGCTTGATTTTGTACTGGGCAACAATAGAATATACAGAATTTCCTTGTGACAGAGTTGCTAAGATGGAATCTTCATTTACAAACATTTACCTATCAGGATGAGAAAATTCAAATCAAATTTCTTTCTTATTCCATAAACTCCAACTGCAAGATAAAAAAAACACATCAAGTTTGTTTACCCCAACACGCCAACAAGTAGCAAGCCCCAACTATATAATATAAGAAAATAGTAGGTATCCCAAAGGCCTGAAGGGGATCTAATGGAAAGAAGTGACCATTTTCAGAAGCCTTCCAATCAATATATAAATATATAAATGTAGATTTATTATTATTTTAATTCGAAATCTTTAATTAAATAATAAAATTTAATTACGTCTCTCCAAATATAATTTGTTTATTAGCATAATTCACTACCTTCATAGGTCTTGCATTTTTTAATAGCATTGTAACATGTGGATTAATTTCCTCTCCAAAGCTAAATTTCTTATTAGCATAATTCAATACCTTCATATGTCTTGTATTTTTTAACAACGTTGTAACATGTGCATTAATTTCCTTTTTGGTGCACAATATCCGCCTTTTATGACAATATGGTGCAGTGGCCCAACCCCTACAGATCATTACAACAAACTAAGAATAACATAGAAGATGAAAGGTTGTACAAACCAGCATATTTTTCAAATAACTAATCCAACATCAGTACCTTAACATTTTCATGAAGATATCATATTGAGAACGTTTGAAAAATGGTGGGAAATCTGGGCAGTGACTATCTCTCTTCTATGAGGGTGATGTGGAAAGAGTGATAAGGTTTCACTGTTTTGAATTTTTTTTTGTTAAATAAGAAAAAAAATATTAATGGAGATATTGGTATTTTTTACTAAATTTTTTGAAGTGACTAAATGTAGCTTTAACCATTCACCTTAATATGTTTTTTACAATATAATTTCCTGAGACTATTTAATATCTTCATTATCATAAAAACCAACCTATATCCATCTTAACTCCACATCTACAACTCTTAGAGGGATGAAATCTATTTATCCCTCTCAACACTTGGTAGACCCATAATTAAAGTGCATCTAAGCTAATAGAATTTCCCCTTTAAATACTCTATGCTCATATGAATACCATGGGTCAATACCACGGGTTATCATAAACCTAGAGCTTAAAAACTACTATTAGTAATTTATAAAAGTTAATCAAATTAGTAATTGATTTTTATTTTATTCTTTTATTTTAAGAGAGTTAAAATGTTTAAGTGACATTAAATTACAAGATCCATTTTTACTCTTGATCTACTAAGCCCTAAGAGGTATCAAACATTTTTTCACTCTATTCTAGTTTGCATATCACTATATTTGATCCCTCTCGGCGCTTAGTAGATCTAGAGTAAATATGGATTTATGATGGTTTAATTCATAGGCTACATTCCACGTGAATACCATGGGTCAATACCATGTGCCATCTTTATTTTTATTAATACTAATATTAGGGTTAATAATGTTTTTTTGCATGGTATTAATAATAATTTGGCCCATGGGATTCACAAATAAAACCTCTTTTTTAAGCCTTCTTAAATAGAAAGAGGGTTATGGACTAAATATAAAAAGAGGTTTTATTTATTTACCATACCTATAGTTTATTTATATTTTTATTTATTTACCATACCTCTGGAGTAAGTATAAAAAGAGGTTTTATTTATTTACCATACCTCCACGTTATTTATATTTATATTTATTTACACCCTTGCCATCGATGAAAACCATAATTGAAAATAGGTTGCCATTCACAGAAGAAATCATGGCGATTGGGACCAAATACAACCTCCCAAACCACCTCCCAAACCAGGCGAATCGGGTCAAATGAGTATTTTCATAGTTTATCTGTCCCTTTTTTGCGCTAAAATGAAAAAAATAATTAAATTTTTAAACAAAAGTTGGGCTAAATATATGAAATGGTTGTTTTATAAAAATTTCGCTCCTCTAAAATGAAAACCCCTTAAATTCTGCCCTTGGGCTAAAATTCACCCCTAAAATTTACCATGGTCATCCATCAGCCTCATGAAGGTTGCAGGAGCATTCGTCAACCTGAAAGGCATAACCAACCATTCAAAAAGGCCCTCTTTGGATTTAAAGGTAGTATTCCACACATCAGAGGGTTCGATTCGTACCTAGTGATATCTTTATTTCAAGTAGATCTTTCTGAAATATTTTCCCCCTTCAGTTGGTCCAGAACATCATCAATCCGTCGGATCGGGTACCTATTCTGGACAGTGATCTTGTTCAACACCCGATAGTCAATACAAAGTCTCCAAGTCCCATCCTTCTTCTGTACCAACACGATCGGACTCCCACAGGGTGATGAACTTGAATGAATGTGACCTTTATACAGTAGGTCCTCAATATATCTCTTGATTTTGTCGTTCTCTAGAATGAAGCATCAATAGATTGGTACATTGGGTAATGGCACACCTGGGGTCAGATCGATGGAGTGCTTGACCTGACAGTGCAAAGGCACCCCTGCGAGGGAGGTGAAGATGTCCTCATACTCCTCCATGACCTTGTCCTTCTGTTGTTGTCATGCGGAGGACCCTTGTTAGGAGGTCGTGGCCATCGTCTTCTTCTTTCCCTGAGGGTGTATCATCAGGAAAACAAATTCCCTGGTTTTCGAAATGAGCTTACTGCATTGCTTTGTAGTAACCAAAGACATGGCAGTAGGAGGTGCTACCTCTAGTATCCTGTACAACTTATTTCCCAATGAAACAATAACAACATGAGGCCTTGACTCATACACAGCATGTCGGTTCGATAAGTATGGTTGGCCTAATAATACTATTGGCATTATGATGAATGTGTTGTACTTGATGGCAACCCACTTGTAGCAGGACAACTCACTTGTACATGGTAACTAGATGAATCGACAAAAGAGATATCAGATGTGATAGAATGCATGATAATAGTATTTATAGATGTGATGATGCAGGGTAGCTTCAAGGAATCAGTTCAGAAGGCATCTCTCTCAGATAAAAGATCACAGTATAGCAGGTAAACAACAAGAATGAAGAAAGAAAGGTATATGCAGGCTCACTATATACCAACCCGCATATACACACAGGTTAACTATATACAAAGGCGCGTATATCATACACACGCACTTTCATAGAAGGAAAGGCGTGTACATGTTGGAAAACTAGGTTTTGGTCCATGGTATTTGGTCCATGGTATTTTGGTATTGGTCCATGGTATTTGGTCCAAGGTATTGATTTTAAGTGGTTTTGTGTTATAGACAATTTTGTGCCTTGCAGCATCAGGCATGAATTGTCAATAATCCAAGGGATCCAAAGTCCCTAAACATGATGTTCCTACCCCTAGAGGAACAAGGTCAGCAAACCAACAGCTCTCAGATCAGTTCTCCACCTGAAAACACTCAAAAACAAGCAATCCTGAAATCAAAGCAGGTGCTCCACTAGGCTTCTGCGCTGAGACTCAACTCCTCCATGGTGTACCTGCGTTGCAAAGCAGGTAGAACAAAGGCCACCTGCGCTGAGCAAGATGGGACAAGTGGCACACTGAGTCATTGCTCTGGAATCTTCCAAAAATGACACTTGGATCAGGGATTTCGCCTTGTGATGAGTCAGAGGCTCTGTTTCTCCAAGTGGAAGCAAGGTTCTCCAAGTGGACTCAAGAACTGAAGATCAACTGAAGAGAGAGAGGACACAAGGCAGCTACACATCAGTTGCAAGCTGACTCATCCTTTCTCAATTCATCTATGTATTGAGCTCTCTCCTATGAGCTCAGGAGGCTGGAATTTTGTGCAAAGTAATGATATGCTGTTGGTTTCACTATAGAGCTATTGGGTGATTGCTTGAAGGAGGTGAAGAGGAGAAATTCTTTCTGCTGGGAGGTGTTGCTGGATTAGGGCCTTCAATGGTTGTAACACTCTCAGAACTTTACTTCTTCCATTAATAAAAGCTATTGAGGTTCTTCTATATGCACTTGTTTCAATGATGTATTGTGATAATTGTATATTTGATTTATGCTAATCCTTGAATCAGTTATGATTGCATGCTTCTTGTAGCTTCCTTCTTTGTTATTTTGCAGGATCTCATTGTAGCTGGGCCAGCAAAAGAGCAAAGAGCTGGGAGCAAGCAAGCAAAGAGAAGAGTTTGGATTCGACATTAAGCGCAAGACAACGGTTAGTGCATTTCTTCATTCTCTCTTGCTTTCATAAAGAAGTAAACCTTAAGTAGTTTTCTTTACAGTTGTTGCTGAGGTACTATCACCCTTAGAGTGGGATAGGGTCATCCGAATCAGATATTTTTCCCTACAACAAACTGGCGACCATACTGGGGATCGTATCTGTTTGATTGTTTGTAGTATTTTGCTATTCATTTCCTGAACAAAAGAGTACCAAATCGAAAAGCTTTTGACTATATCAAAAGCGAAGTAGAGGGCAGCTACTCTAGCTCATTTCTGAGCATGTTCATGATTTGAAGAGCTGATCTACAAGGATCCTTGTAAGCTCTTAGTGATAGATTTTCATCTTCCTTGTCATCCCTTAGTGTGTGCTTGACTGATAGCTTCTGATTTGAGCAAAAACTGTGAATTTTTGAGAAAATTGTGACCCGGAAACTGAGAAAACGCAACTTTCGTTTTCCAAAGCAGGTAGTACACAGGCTACCTGCTTTGCAACGCAGGTCCCGAAGGGGCTACCTGCGCTGAGAGCCAGACTGGCTGTGCAGCACCTGCGTTGGCCCAATTTTGCCTTGTGCATTTGGGGTTTCCTCCCTTTTTCTTGCCTGTTTTCACTATAGATTTTGCAGCCAGTTACCAGTCTTGCACCTATTCTGAAACCAACCTTACTTGCCATCATTCCGCCTCTGTTATATAACGAAATTGTACTTGTTCTTTTGTATTTCTTACATCATTTACAATTTCCCATAACGAAAGTAAACTAGTCTTGCTTTGGCCTCTTAGATCTGAACCTGTGTTAGGCATTTTGCTGGTCTAAAGAGTTAGCTTGTTTGCTGTCCATAGCTAATTAGTCTTTTTACTTTCGTCATTATGGTTTGATTTCATGTATTTCCAGTGATTAAACAAGTAAATCTTAAAGGTGTCTTTTGATTTTGGACAAACTTGTTTACTTTCGCTTTAAATCGAAATCAAAGTTATATAACAACTTTCTTTTTGTAATACATCAACATTAAGAAAGGGAAAAGAAAATACATGCATTGTGCATTTTGCATTTGACTGCTTGCATGACGATTTAGGAAATTTTGCATTAGTGTGTGCTCTATGATCTGTGTGAAAAGATTTGCCTTTCTTCTCCCTCAGTAGTTAAGATTTTCAAAGTTGAAAGATTGAAAAGTTTGCTTCTCATCTTAGACTGCATCAGGAATTTGTCATATACATCTCGTGGTGATCCTTAAAGGCAAACTGCTAAGCAAGATCAACATTAAAATAAATTCAATTTACATAACAACGCTTTGAAACATAACGCAAACACATAGAGGTCTAGGTAGAGACGTGTTCTGGCGTCGTTAAACATAGTGACTATCGATCTCTACGAAGGTGGGTGATTCCTCCTGAGAGTCGGTGGCACTAATACGGACTTGTGCTCCCACGTACCGTCGCGTATATATTGGGAGACCCCTATAGGAACAAAGCCTTTATCCATAGGAAGCCGTGTCGGCTGCCCTACTGATCGCGATGCAGTGAACACAGCATTCACGAAGATCGACCACCCGTACCGTAAAACGTATTCTGTGGTTTCGCGAAAAGTTTGGCACACCCTCTGCCTAAAACTCCAGAGCAGTTTCTTTTGGCCTTTTTCAAACTCTATAACTGAAAAAGTCCATCCGAGCATTTGTCACTTCGGGCTCGTTAATACATCGAAGGAGACTAGAGTCATCTTTACCTTTTTCTCGACTCTTAAAACATGAAAAAGAAAAGTTGTGTCTAAAGCGTCGTTAATAAAATTTATTTTAATCAGAACATAATCACCTGTTATTCCCACGTTGATCTTTCAGTTGAAAGGTATGGAGCCCACCAACCAAGGAAGTCGCCTTGGTGGAAGTCCCAATCCCTTCTCCTCTTGGGGAGATGTTGGTGCGCCTCATATGGCCACATTGTCACTTCCAGGATTGACAATTGGCCTACCGGTATGGCTCTTTTCAACTAATGTAGTTCAAATCGCCACTAATCCTGAGCAGTCGAATCAACAGTCAGACCAGTCTCGAGCTACCCACCAGCCTTCCACCTCTTACAATTCTTCCTCTGATCCTTCATCTTCGCAGGGTAGAGCCGGCAGAAGTCAGCCTCCCATGGAGAAGAAGGAAAAGAAGAAGAGAGAAAAGAAGCAGAAGGGGCCTATGGCGAAGGCGACTGGGGGCAAGCAAAAGACATCTGACAAAAATCCACACACTGCACCGACCGGGCCTAAATCGCCATGTGTCATTTGCAAAGGGACCCACTTCCATCGTGATTGTCCTTGTATTCCCCGGATACTAAGGGACTGGTCCCCCAGGTTGCACAATCCGGTAGCATCAACCTCTGGTAGTCATGTTGATTGCAGTCCATCAACTAGCGAGAGTGAAGGACGAAAAGGGAGACCAAGATCACCCTGTATGTTGTGTGAAGGCGATCACGCCATCCACCGATGTCCATTCTTAGATGAGGCGAAGAGAGTTTTGGAAGATCGTCCGGTATCACCGTTACGACTTCCTCCTGGATACCAAAAACTCGTGCCTAATCCCTCGATAGTTGAAAATCCAGCTGGCCCGCTCAAGTGGTCAGCTGAAGTGTCCGTCATTGAGAATGAACCTACTGAATCTAGACCAGACGAAAGTCTAAAGGTCGAAACGGCAGTTGACCCGGTTCTTCCTTCAGAGGTTTCATCCTCAAATGACACCGTCGTTGAAGATTCATCTTCGAATGACACCCTCACTGAAGAGAATAAGGATGACACCATCCAGATTCTTTTCATCAACACAGACTCTGATGAGCATCAGGGCAATGCGCCCATTCCTTTATCGCAGGAAGGAACATTGTCAGGGTCGTATCCGGCCGTGCATTCGGTCCCACCACCAAGCAACCTAGTTGTATCGTTTGATTGGAATCAACTAGGCAGACCCTGGTTACCAGCCAGTTTACCATTCAGAATCATGGTCCAAATCTATAGAATGGTAATGGCTGGAACCATCATTGATGAAGGGGCATCTGTGAGTATCCTTTCCTCTATTGCTTGGAAAGCACTGGGTTCCCCGGCACTTTTACCTGAGATGAGAAATCTATCGGGTTTTGATAAAGGAACCAGTCGCCCGTTAGGGATTCTCCCCAATGTTCCCATTACATTGAAGGGGAAGACAGTTCATATGAACATCATGGTCATCCAGGGACCCTTGGTTTATAACTTACTCCTTGGACGAGACTATATATATTGCATGGAGGCGATAGTGTCCTCACTCTTTAGAGTCATGTGTTTTCCGCATGAAGGAAGAATGGTCAAGCTCGTAGACCAACTTTCATTTCCAGGATCACGCATCGCAAATAGTCAAATACCATCCCTTAACGGTTTATTCACTCAAGGAATGCCTCCACCCCCGGTTCTACTTCCCGATGAATGCGAGTGATTCGGAAAGATGTAACTGGGACCCAGGGGGCATGCACCCTGGCCTGCCTTGGGCAGAGGAAACCTTGGGTATAAAGTTGATTTCCGTAGAAGAATATGACTAGTCCGTACCCCGTCCGAAGGAAGGAAGAGAGGGTTGTTCTAGAATAAGATTCTTTTGTCAAAGTTATGTGAGTGAGATAATCAGCTTCTCGCTCCCCTTGTCTAGGTAAGTAGGCTCTCCTGAGGAAGGAGATCCATTTGTGGCAGCAAGTAGCCACCATCTTTGAAGGCAAGCCTCACCCATTAAAACATATGTTTTGAAGGATAAGTAGGGGCAGCCTCCAAAGAAAGAGATGAAATTGCTGCAACAAGTAGTCACCATCCTTAGCAACCTAATGATAGACATCACCGAAAAGAGAGTTCAGTTTGCGGCAGCAAATAAAACCATTTTTCGGATAATAAGAAAGAGGCAACGCCTCGAAATTATACTTTATACCTGGGGGCATGCAAACCTTTTGGAATGCAAGCACGGGACGACTATTTATTTTTTAAATTTTTAGGTCCTCCCTTTAAACCTGTAGGTCTAACCCGTTAAACTCGTAGGATTAGCCGTTTCCAGCTTGCATAAAGAAAGGATGTGGGGCAAAAGTCAAAACTTGCCAAATAGGAGCATAGCTTCGTGAGATAAAGCTCCTTAAAAAATAGCTATCTCACCTGAGGCGTTTCTTGTATTATGACTGATATATTCGAGCAGTTTTAGCACACAGTTCATGCTCGTTAAAAAATAAACGCAAGATCCGAGCAGTTTTAGCACATAGTTCATGCTCGTTAAAAAATAAACATAAGTTGTGAGCAATCTTCCCCTAGATTTCAAGCTCACCCAGAAAAAATGAACCGGTAAATAACCTTGGTAAATGTAACCTTTGACAGCCATATTAAAGCCCTTGGTCGTGTTTATATGCCATCACCTCCATCCGTTCGTTTGGCCAATCGTTCATCTCCATATGTTTATTTACCCATTTTGAGGAACAGCTGCGAAGAGTGATTTCACTAAGCCATCCTTGTGACACTGCCGTGATTGGAATATTCCAACCTGTACCTGGAATCTGCTGCTGCCCTGTTCATCACTCGTTCCTCAAAAGACGAGTCTTCTTTGAGCTCTTTTCACTGACTCGTAAAATATGAAAAGTTTGCCGAGTTTTGGCCTTCCAGCTCGTTAAAGCGACCGGAAAGCTATCCCTCCTCTAGATTTTAATCTTTTTGGACCTGAGGGATTATTGCACAAAAAGATCGAGCGCTTGTTTTGTTCGGCTCATTAAAGCAATCGAAAATTCATCCCTTCTGTATTGTTTTATACTTTTTCAGACTTAAGGGATTAAATGACGAAAAAGGAATTCTGGAGTTGACTTTATGTACCTTTTGAGACTCTCTAAAAATGAAAAGGACCGAGTTATCCTTGTCGTTAGACTCGTTAAATTCATTAAATAGCGACAAACTTGTCTTTAGACGAGAACGAGTTTCCCTATCGCTAGGCTCGTTAAAACATAGTGATGGGCTTGCCCGAAGGGCAGGTTATAGAACAAGCATATGTTATCCTCCTCAAGCTTGATAAAAATAAAGAGGTACTGGTCAGCAATGACTGGGGAAAAATTGGGAGAACCTCACAGCTTTAATGGTAGCAAGTCGCTCTTGAACATGACACTTTGTCCTCCGTATCACATCGGGTTGGGTTGTTTCATTCACCGGTCTCATCACCATGGTCCTCGCCACACCATCCACATTTGGGGTAATGCTACCAATCCATCACATCAGTGTCATTATATGTTCAAGAGATGTTGTTCTGCAAAGAGTCAACCGTGTCCCATCCACTGCCATACATTGTCCTTCATCCATTTCATGACCGCCACCCTGAATCATACATCACAGTTTGTTTTCACCTCATCACAATCACTAGCTCCGTTCCGTGTCACTGATGTGGGATTCATTAAGGCCCTCCTTTGACGGATCGCTCCTTGTCGACATCAGCTCATTATCCAAGGAGTTGATCTAGGAACAACCCCTTCAGTACTTTGAAGCTTGCATACCTCAATGGCAAGTTTCTCACTTCCGGCGACAGGTATACATCAATGACCTTCGACCAAAAGATTTTGCATGGTGGTCGACACCAAGTCCTTTATTCCCACCATGTGAATTGTACTGCCGTACCTTGAGGGTCATCATCCTTATCGGCGATTCCTCTCGCGCTTGTTAACGGTTTACATCATTGACCGGTAATCAAGCAATGTCTTTCCATGTTCGACTTCAAGAAATTCTCACATGGATCGACTTGTACATCGAGTGAAGATCGGAAGAGATTGAAGACCCCGGATCTAGTTTCATCCATCCGGGCTGCGATATATATTCAGGATATAAAGACATTTGATGTGTACATCATTGCAGCAGATGATCATCCTTCTCAAAGGATGATAATTTCAGCAGAGAATTATCAGTCTACCATCAGACGATCGCCTGTTCTATGTACCAAAATGAATTTATAAAGCTGAGCATGGGAATGCCCGCCTCAGCTAGATCATGAAAAAGTATGAAAAATAATGTATTGTATTGTATCTTATTACAGGACACTTCTCAGCAGATTGAATGAACTTCGGATCCTCCTAATAAAGCATTTCACCCGATAAACGACCTCATACTTTAGGGGGCATCTGTTATAGACAATTTTGTGCCTTGCAGCATCAGGCATGAATTGTCAATAATCCAAGGGATCCAAAGTCCCTAAACATGATGTTCCTACCCCTAGAGGAACAAGGTCAGCAAACCAACAGCTCTCAGATCAGTTCTCCACCTGAAAACACTCAAAAACAAGCAATCCTAAAATCAAAGCAGGTGCTCCACTAGGCTTCTGCGCTGAGACTCAACTCCTCCATGGTGTACCTGCGTTGCAAAGCAGGTAGAACAAAGGCCACCTGCGCTGAGCGAGATGGGACAAGTGGCACACTGAGTCATTGCTCTGGAATCTTCCAAAAATGACACTTGGATCAGGGATTTTGCCTTGTGATGAGTCAGAGGCTCTGTTTCTCCAAGTGGAAGCAAGGTTCTCCAAGTGGACTCAAGAACTGAAGATCAACTGAAGAGAGAGAGGACACAAGGCAGCTACACATCAGTTGCAAGCTGACTCATCCTTTCTCAATTCATCTATATATTGAGCTCTCTCCTATGAGCTTAGGAGGCTGGAATTTTGTGCAAAGTAATGATATGCTGTTGGTTTCACTATAGAGCTATTGGGTGATTGCTTGAAGGAGGTGAAGAGGAGAAATTCTTTCTGCTGGGAGGTGTTGCTGGATTGGGGCCTTCAATGGTTGTAACACTCTCAGAACTTTACTTCTTCCATTAATAAAAGCTATTGAGGTTCTTCTATATGCACTTGTTTCAATGATGTATTGTGATAATTGTATATTTGATTTATGCTAATCCTTGAATCAGTTATGATTGCATGCTTCTTGTAGTTTCCTTCTTTGTTATTTTGCAGGATCTCATTGTAGCTGGGCCAGCAAAAGAGCAAAGAGCTGGGAGCAAGCAAGCAAAGAGAAGAGTTTGGATTCGACATTAAGCGCAAGACAACGGTTAGTGCATTTCTTCATTCTCTCTTGCTTTCATAAAGAAGTAAACCTTAACTAGTTTTCTTTACAGTTGTTGCTGAGGTACTATCACCCTTAGAGTGGGATAGGGTCATCCGAATCGGATACTTTTCCCTACAACATTTTGGACCATGGTATTGAGAAAGGCCTAAGACTATAAAAGGAGGAGAAGATCATTAGGCCAATAAGTAAGTCTCAAATATTTGATGAAGTGTGAGATCTAGTATGTAGGTTATGGGTTTATGATGCTTTGCTTGATCTGAGCCAAGTAGGAATCTCAATGGTTGATGGAGGACAAGATCTAATGATGGATCAGGATCTTATGGCTTGGAATGAATCATCTCTATATGGTTTGATCATGCTTATTCTAGATTTGTATACTGATGCATGTGTTGATCTGTAAATATTATGATCTGGTTATAACTGAATTCTGGAATCACTGCAAAATTATGAATGAATATTTACAGATGTATATGCTGGTTGACCTTGATAAAAGCGTGTATACACGCAGGTTTGACACATAATTGTACTCTATACCTTGTGATCTATGATTTTTGAAGTTGCAATTGGTTCTAGTTGCTGATACAAAGTTCTGGGTTTTTCATTGTGTTCTGGTGACTATTTTCTGATGACAATATTCTGCATATTCAGATTGGTTGATTGTGATTAGCTTTAGTGTTGATGGATGAAATCTAATGGTGGATCAGGATCATAATGACTTATCATTATGTGATCTAATAATGGATGGTCTAGATCTGATCACTAACACATGTTCGATCCTCTACGTGTGATTATGTCTGAAGTCTGGAAGTGCAGCAAAGTCTTTACAGATCTACATGTAAGTTTGCTTCAGGGAAGCTGCGTATACACACAAGTTGGCTTCTGGCAAATAGCGTATACCCTCTAAAGCATGGTCTTAAGATGACAACTAATTTTGAATGATAATGTAAATCATATCTATGTACTAGTTAGAATGATCTATCTGTTATAGTTGATTAGTTAAAGTATGAATGGATGATTGATTCAGTTGCGTCAAAGGTTCAGAGGTTGTCAATGATTGATTGAGTTTGGTTGATTCAGATTGAGTTTCAGTGATTGGTTGATACAGATATAGTTCATGAATTTATTACAGTGGTGATTGATTTTTAGCTTCAATGTTGTTGATGGGTCTAGTATGAAAATTTATGAAACGAGGTCCCTGGAGGAAGAGAGAAGGTTGTAGCCTTCTGTAGCTTTGTGCCTACGTACTAGAAAACATATCAGCTAGTACAAGAGCTAGGGGGTTGTAGCTCCCTTCCAATAGAAGCTAGAGAATGAGAGAAGGTTGTAGCCTTCTACAGGTAGAAGCCTACGTACTGGTATGAGTCTGTGCCAGTACAATGTTGTAAATAGTTTTTCTTAATATTAAAAGAAGACAGAGACAACAACAACAGGTGGTTTTCACCCATATTTGGTTTCCACCTTAAATCATGGTGTTCATGTGTGTTTCTTATGTGTGATGATCTGTTCTATTTTTACTGCACTTGGTTACTATTTATATGGTCAATGAAGTTCTGATGCACTGATTAAAGATCAACATATGATGAATTAACTGAATCATATGTTTGCTAGTTGCATTAAACACAGTTGCGTGTACACGTAAGTTCCCTTAACTGAAGTAGCGTATGTGAATCTGATTATGGAAATGAAAAAATTATTGATTTGTTAATACTAATTCACCCCCCCTCTCAATATTATTTCTAACAATTGGTATCAGAGTAGGTCCTTTGGTAGAAGCTTGATCGCTTGAAGGAGATCCGTAGAACAATGGGAAAGAAGCTAATGAAGAAAGCACCTCAAAAGAGGAAGATATATCAGAGGAACTATGACAATGGGAGAATTTATTGGGGAATATGTGGAAGCAACACTTCATATTCATAATCACCTCAGAATGAAGATGAAAAAGCAAAATAACTATCAGGTATGAATTTGTTATCCTCTGGTGATACATTTCTCCATCCATTTGAAGATGATGAAAGTGATAGCGAAACAACTGAATTTTCTCTTATGGGTGAGGAAGAAAGATATCAAATAGAGGCATAATTTAAAATGCTTATGGACAGAATTAGAGATCAACAAGATCTATTGGACAAAAGGGAATGTGCCTCCAAAGAGGAAGGAAACAAGGTAAGGAAGCAATTCAAGGAAAAGGAAGATAAATGTCAAAAGCTACATGATGAAATGACATCATTATGAAATGAAGTAAATGAAGGGAGCACAACAATCGAGAAACTCAGAGATAGATCCAATTACTATGAAAGTCTTGAAGCTAAGATCCTCTCGCTAAAAGAAGATCTTGAAGAATTAAATAAGCAGAATAAAGAAATACTCCAAGCTTTTGAAAAACAAGAAAACGAAGTTCTTGAATTAAGACACTAGTTGGAAGAAGGAAAAAAATATGAAGGAATCATGAAGAAGCAATATCTTGAAAAGGAAGAGCAACATCAGGTTGAGGTAAATACTCTAAAAGATAAATTAGAAGAAAAGGATAAGCTCTTACGATTTCAAGATAGTACTAAGATCTTGGATGATATTCTTAGTAGTCAAAGGTATCCTGCGATCAAAATTGGTCTTGGTTTTCATGAATCTGTTGAAGGTGAAACTAGTCCACAAAGTAAGACAAGGAACTCTAATGCAAAATCTGAATGCTCAACAAGGAGATGAGAGGTCAATCCCATCAACAACCAAGGAAAGAAATTCTTCAAGGAAAATATTTTACTTCTAACTATGGAAGTGATAGTCGGTTATTTCCTCAAATGAATAATGTTGAATGTTATGTATGTCATAATTTTGGACATGTTGCAGCCAGATGTAGAAATAGAATGGTTCAAGACTGTCACACAGAAAGATCATCACGTTCCAGGTACTTTAAGGGATATTGTTTTGCTTGCAATATGTTTGGTCACAAAGCCATTGACTGCTATAGAAGGAATATGAAACATATGAGATGTTATGCATGTAACAAGCTTGGACATATAGCTAACAAATGCAGGAACAAAGTACAGGCACTATACCGAAAGGAGAAGACATCATCACAATCGAAGATATGGAAGAGGAAGGAAGTACAGTCAGAAAGATGTGTCACAACACAATGTACAGACATTATAGACTCAGAGGGAGCTGAAAGTGTGAAACTTCAGTATTCTAAATCTCATATGCAAGTTTCATGAAGATAATTCACGTATATACGCGAGTTAGACACTACACAGTTGTGTATATGTTAGTTTGAGGAAAAGCAGTGGGACAGACTCAGGAAAAGGATCTGATATGGTTCAGTCAATTATTTCTCTGTTTGATGATGGTTACAATATGCTGATAATGTGTGGAAATATATTGATACTCATAAGATGTTGTTTTTGATCCTCACAAGTTAACTTGATGTATATCTGATTGTTGATGATTCCTTGATACTTCTTGCTAATATGTGCATGATCAGATCTGACAGTGAACACATGGAACAGGTTCAGGGGGAGAACATGCTATGCTTCTAATAAAGCAATTGTTGACATTATGTTTGGAAGTTTTAGTACTTAATCAATGATGATGATGCTTATATGGCTAAATGATACATCTTGCTATGATATGGTTATGAGTTACCCATGAAAAAATCTCATATGATTCTTGGGGTCACATAATCGGTGTTTAGATCAGATTTATGGATGATTCTCTAATGATGCATATATGTTTCTTACATGGTGATCTTCATAAGGATAAGGAGAAGTACAAAGCTTGAATAACACAACTTCATTATTTTATGATGAGTCACTCATTTCTTTATGCTGCTATCATCATGCCTTCAAAGATGCATAAAGATCATATAGTATAGTTATGATGCAAGATTCCTATAGGTCTTGGCTCTCACATGGTTGAGGATTGTTGTTGTTGATGATATCAAGAAATCTTGACAAATGACCATAAGATCATGGCTTGCTAGATACATATTGGTATCTCTTTTATGGATATACAGTATGATGGATACATGGACGATTACTTAAGTTGCATATTGTTCGTTGGCCAAGAGAATGGTGTTATTACAGGTCGCATGGAGACATAGCTATTTGAAGACATGGATATTCAAAGACATGGCTCACTTAATCACTTTGAGTTCTTACCTTATGATGATAGGTTTATACTCACATATGTTGATTATCATGGTTGATGCTTATTAGATGTATGGATGTTCCCTGGTGATGATACATGGTTGATATATTGAAGGTTCTTATGGAAAGATCATACTATTATTAAAGACAATGTTATGATCATAGATGATCTGATGTGAATGATTGGAGATATGACATATGCTGAGGTTATGATAAGTCTCTTTCTACTAAGGAAGCAAAGCAAGTTGATCTTGATGAAATCAAGAGGATGAGTTGATATCTATATGCAAACATACTTTGTCACAGGTTGATGAGATTTACATTGTCATATCTTGGGGACTAATGATGGACATATACAGGTTGCTGGTCTGGATGTTGTTGATAGATGCTTATGGAGCAGAAAACATACATGGTGTATGATAGTTGCTGATGACTATCATGGTCTTGTTTAATATTTGGTCTTTGTTATCAATGTCATGTATATCATTCGATGTAAAGGTCATATCAAGACCCATGATTGTGGTCTTTTGATGAATCCCTTTTGGTCATATGATGTAATTTGTACACCCACTATGCATGGGAAGGATGATGTAATATTTCAGTCATGTATAAACAATTGGTATCTGGTATATCCCCACTTGGTTGGGGGATGAGTCAAGTTTATCCCCACTTGGTTGGGATAATGAATGTATGTATGAGTCATTGGTGATAGGAAGGTCAAACTCACATATTTGAGTTATAAAGTCATGTTATTTTCTTGAAAATATTTGCAGACTCTGTATGTGCTCAGGGGAGCACGGATGATACAGTACATCTCAACATGAACAAAGGGGGAGTTCAATCAAAGAATTTAGCATGTGCCTAGGGGGAGCATGATTAATATTCAACTATTCAGATATGAAAGTCTTTTGCTCTTAGGGGGAGAAGGTCATGGTCCTCCCTTTGCCCTTGATGTCAAAGGAGGAGAGTGACTTGGTGTTGTTTTTGCCATCAAGTCCAAAAGGGGAGATTGTTGGCATTATGATGAATGTGTTGTACTTGATGGCAACCCACTTGTAGTAGAACAACTCAATTGTACATGGTAACTAGATGAATCTACAAAAGAGATATCAGATGTGACAGAATGCATGACAGTAGTGTTTATAGATGCGATTATTAGAAAATTATATATTACAGAGCAACGGAACACATAAAATATTGCAGAAATATAAACACAGAAAATGCATAAAACAAGAGAGACACAGATATACGTGGTTCACCCAGTTTGGGCTACGTCCATGGAGAAACAACCAGTCCTTCTTTGATTATATTATCCATCAAACTGAAGAGATACAACCTATAGCAGATCTGCGGTAACACCCTCTTCGCTCTCAATCTTCTCTCTCTTCCTCGCTCAGAATATAGATCTACATAGACGCAATATAATTCCATCATATATAGTGAGAGGTTGCCTTCTAGAGCAAAAAAACATATATTAAACATAACTTCTACCATCAGATCATCCGCCTAATGAACGGCCCAGATTGACTAGAAATTACTAGAATTTTACAAGACAATTTTACATCTATTTTTGGCTTTGGGGGCACTGCCCCCAAAACCCTGTCGAGGGACTACTGGCCCTCAAAACCCCCAACAGGGGGGGGATTTACCCCCTCGACCCTCACGGGGGGGACAAGTCCCCCCAGCACCCCCCCGCGTGGAGGGGTGTACAGTCTTCCTGGGGTATACATCTGGCTAAAACCTTTGAATACAGAAGATAATTAGGCTCCACACCCAACAATCTCCCACTTGGAGACTGATTATAGCAACTCCACTACTACTTTATTTTCTAGACAATAACTCCACTTTGGACCTGACTATTTCTCATCTTCTTCATCATACTTGAAGACCAATTGACACTGAGAAAATTCTCAGTTTCTCCCTGGTTACAACTTTTGTTAACATATCTATAGGATTCTGGCTAGTGTGTATCTTTTCCAGCTTCAACTGTCCATCTTCCAATGCTGACCATATGAAATGGTACTTAAGCTGTATATGTTTAGTCTTGGAATGAAATGTAGAGTTCTTTGCAAGATGTATGGCACTCTAGCTATCATTGTATAACCTGCCCAACTCCTGCTTCTTACCCAATTCATCTGGAAACCTTTGTAACCAAATCATTTCTTTACTAGCCTCTCTAGCAGCAGCATACTCTGCTTCTATTGTTGAAAGTTCAACAACACTTTGATTTTTGAAACCTAACTGATAGATGTTCCACCTACAGTAAATACATATCCTGTAGTGCTCCTCCTGTTATCTCTGTCACCTGCCATATCTGCATCAACATATCCTTGTAGAGCAATGTTTGAACCACCAAAGCATAATGCTTGATTTGTGGTACCTCTCAAATACCTGAGAATCCACTTCACTGCTATCCAATGTTCTTTTCCTGGATTATTCATGTACCTACTTACAACTCCCACTGCATGTGCAATATTAGACCTTGTGCAGACCATTGCATACATTAAGCTTCCAACTGCTGATGCATATGGAACTTTAGACATATGAGCCATTTCTTCTTGAGTCTTGGGACATGCCTCCTTACTTAATTTGAAATGTCTAGCCAAAGGTATACTAACTGGTTTTGCATTCTGCATATTAAACCTTTTCAACACCTTTTCTATGTACTCACTTTGACACAATGTTAATTTGTGATTCTTCCTGTCTCTAGTTATTCTCATACCAAGGATTTGTTTTGCAGCACGCAAATCCTTCATTGCAAATGAGTTTGCCAATTTCCTTTTTAGCACATTTATTTCCTACATGTTAGAACCTACAACAAGCATATCATCTACATACAATAACAATATAATATAGCTGCCATCATTTTTCCTTTTGAGATAAACACAATGATCAGAGTGACATCTAGTATAACCTTGTTCAAACATAAACCTGTCAAATTTCAGATACCATTGCCTTGGAGCCTATTTTAAGCCATACAAGCTCTTCTTCAACTTGCACACTAGTTTCTCCTTCCCTTTTACCTCATATCCTTGTGGCTGCTGCATATATATCTCTTCCTCCAAATCCCCATGGAGAAAGGCTATCTTTACATCTAACTACTCAAGATGCAAATATTCAGCTGCTATTAGACTTAAAATAGTTCTGATTGAAGTCATTTTAACAACGGGAGAAAATATTTCATCAAAATCAATACCTTTCTTCTGTGCAAACCCCTTCACTACAAGTCTAGCTTTGTACCTCTGTTTTCCTCCATCTCCTTCCTTCAGCCTGTAAACCCATTTATTCTGCAATGCTGTTTTACCTGCAGGAAACCTGACTAAGTCCCATGTCTGGTTATGTGCTGAGTCCATCTCTTCTTTCATGGCTTGCTCCCACTTCTTCCTGGTTTCTACTTGCACTACTTCTTCATAACATTCTGGTTCACCAGAATCGGTCAACAATACATAATATAATGAAGGAGAGTATCGTTCAGGATGTCTACTTATCCTGGTAGATCTTATAACACCACTTTCAGGTGTTTGAAGTGCTTGTTGCTGTCGTGTTTGTTGTTCTGGCTGTTGATCATTATGATTTTCAGGCACCATCACTTTTCCTGTGATATCGTCAAGCACTGTGTATTCTCTGTTTTCTTTTTCTTGTTTATTTTCCTGCAACTGATTCTTATACAAGACCTTTTCATTGAATATTACATCTCTTCTCTTAATTATTTTGTGATTTTCATAATCATATAAGCGATAACAAAAATCATTAACACCATATCCAATAAAGGTACATTTCTTTGATTTTGCCTTAAGCTTTGTTCTATTTTCTTTGTTAATGTGGACAAAGGCTTCACAACCAAAAGTCTTTAACAATGAGTAGTTTACCTTTTTACCTGTCCATGCCTCCTCTGGAATACCACCATCCAAAGAACTTGAAGATCCTCTGTTTATTAGATAAACAGTAGTATCTATAGCATTTGCCCAAAATTGTAAAGGCAATCCTGCATGCAATCTCATGCACCTTGCACGCTCCATGATTGTCTTGTTCATCCTTTCTGACACACAATTTTCTTGTAGTGTTCCTGGAGCTGTCTTCTCTCTGTGAATTCCATTCTCTAAACAGTACCTATCAAACTCTTTGCTGCAATATTCACCTCCATTATCTGATCTAAGACACTTCAATCTTTTCCCTGTCTCATTTTCAACTAAAGCTTTCCATTTCTTGAAAGTATCAAATACATCAGATTTATTTCGAATACAATAAATCCATGTTTTTCTGGTTGCATCATCAATAAAAATAACATAATAACAAGAGCCACCAAGAGATGATACCTGAGCAGGTCCCCATACCCCTATATGCACAAGCTCTAATTTTTCGCTCTTCTTTTCTTTCCCAACTCTAAGGAATCTGACTCTCTTCTGTTTTCCATAAACAAAATTCTCACAGAATTTTAAATCAACATGCTTCAAACCTGGCAACAAATTTCTTGAGTGAAGAATCTGCATCCCCTTCTCACTCATGTGCTCGAGCCTATGATGCCACAATGCCGTATCTTCTCTTGTAGAGGTTAAAGAATTAGTAGAATTAGAAATACCATTGCATAAATACAATGTATCAACCTTTTATCCTTTCGTTATTACCAGGGATCCTTTAGTGACCTTCCAGGTTTTATCTGTGAAAGTAGTTACCAAACCTTGACCTCCCAACTGCCATGTTGAAATTAGATTTTTCTTCAGATCTGGAACATGGCTTATCTCCTTTAATAGCCATTGATCTCCATTCTGCTGTTTTATGAACCCATTCCAATGATTTTACAAGGTTTATCATCACCTAAAAGAACCTATCCAAAATCGCCTTGAACATAATCATGAAAATGTTTCCTATCAGGTGTGGCATGGAATGAAACCACTGAATCTACCACCTAGGCATCAATAATATTTTCTAATGAAAGAATCAAAGCATCTTTCAACACATCACCCGTTACATTCACTTCATGATTGCTTTCTTGCTGCGCGTCTCCTTCTTTTCCCTTCTGAGACTTGCAGTCTTTGTTTAGGTGTCCTTTCTTCCCACATTTCCAGCATACTATCCTCAATCTAGACTTGGATCTACCTTTTCTTGACTTACTGCGATATCCTGAGATCTTTCCTCTTTCCATTTTTCTTCCCCTAGACTCTGCACTCAAAGCATTACCTGATGTCTCACCGGAGCTTTTCCGTCGCATTTCCTCGATAAGGATTGCACCGACAACATCATCAAACTTTAAAGTACTAGATCCAGAGACAGAGTTACTAATGGCCATAACTAATCCATTCCAACTTTCTGGCAATGAGCACAGAAATAACAGAGCCCTAACTTCATCATCAAAATTTACCCCTACAGAACTTAACTGACTTGTAACTGTATTAAAATCATTTAAATGATCTGCAACAGATCTACCTTTTGAAATCTTCATATTAAATAAATGCTTCATAAGAAATACCTTATTTGAGGCCGAGGGTTTTCATACAGTTTGGCCAATTCCGACATTAAACCCTGTGTTGTCATTTCCTTTAAAATATTAAACGCTAACGATGCCGCTAGGCACAGCTGTATTGTTCCAAGTGCCTTTCTATCCAAAATATCCCATTCTGTGTCTGTTATACTCGTCGGCTTCTTTGTCTTTCCACTCAATGGTAGGTACAAATCTCTCTGATACAGATAATCTTCCATCTGCATCTTCCACAGCTGGTAGTTTTGGCCATTGAATTTTTCGACCTAAACCTACCATCTTCCGCCATTGCTCCCACTCAAACCAGGAACCCTTCTCTCCCACGAGTTTATCAGCCAAATAGACCTTCGGCTTTGATACCAATTGTTAGAAAATTATATATTACAGAGCAATGGAACACATAAAATATTGTAGAAATATAAACACAGAAAACGCACAAAACAAGAGAGACACAGATATACGTGGTTCACCCAATTTGGGTTATCTCCACGGAGAAATAGCCAGTCCTTCTTTGATTATATTATCCATCAAACTGAAGAGATACAACCTACATCAAATCCGTTGTAACACCCTCTTTGCTCTCAATCTTCTCTCTCTTCCTCGCTCAGAATACAGATCTACATAGACGCAATATAATTCCCTCATATATAGTGAGGGGTTGCCTTCTGGGGCAAAAAAACCCAAATTAAACATAACTTCTACTGTTAGATCATCCACCTAATGAACGGCCCAGATTGACTAGAAATTACTAGACTTTTACAAGGAAATTTTACTTCTATTTTTGGCTTCGGGGGCGCTGCCCCTGAACCCCCGCTAGGGGACCGCTGGCCCTCAGACCCCCCAGCAGGGGGAGATTTACCCCCTCCGGACCTTCACAGGGGGGGACCAGTCCCCCGCGCACCCCCCTGCGTGGAAGGGTGTACAGTCTTCCTGGTGTATACATCCGGCTGAAACCTTTGAATACAGAAGATAATCAGGCTCCACACCCAATAGTGATGAAATGCAGAGCAGCTTCAAGGAATCAGTTCAAAAGGTAGCTCTCTCAGATGAAAGATCGCAATATAGCAGGTAAACAACAAGAATGAAGAAAGAAAGGTATACGTAGGTTCACTATATACCAAGCTGCATATACACGCAGGTTAAATATATACAAAGGCATGTATATCGTACACACACACTTTCACAGAAGGAAAGGCGCGTACATGTTGGAAAACTAAGTTTTGGTCCGTGGTATTTCGTCCATGGTATTTTGGTATTGGTCCATGGTATTTGGTCCGAGGTATTGACCCCAGGTATTTTGTCCAAGGCATTGATTCTAAGTGGTTTTGGACCATGGTATTGAGAAAGGCCTAAGACTATCAACGGAGGAGAAGATCATTAGGCCAATAAGTAAGTCTCAAATATCTGATGAAGTGTGAGATCTAGTATACGGGTTATGGGTTTATGATGCTTTGCTTGATCTGAGCCAAGGAGGAATCTCAGCAGTTGATGGAGGACAAGATCTAATGATGGATCGAGATCTTATGGCTTGGAATGAATCATCTCTATATGTTTTGATCATGCATATTCTAGATCTATATATAGATGCATGTGTTGATCTATAAATATTATGATCTAGTTATAACTGAAGTTTGGAATAACTGCAAAATTATGAATGAATATTTACAGATGTATACGCTGGTTGACCTTGATAAAGGAACGTATACATGCAGGTTTGACACATTGTAGTAACGTATACCTTGTGATCTATGATTTTTGAAGTTGCAATTGGTTTTGGTTGTTGATGCAAAGTTCTGGGTTTTTCATTGTGTTCTGGTGACTGTTTTCTGATGATAGTATTCTGCATATTCAAATTGGTTGATTGTGATTAGCTTCAGTGTTGATGGATGAAATCTAATGGTGGATCAGGTCATAATAACTTATCATTATTTGATCTAATAATGGATGGGCTAGATCTGATCACTAACACATATTCTATCCTCTATGTGTCATTATGTCTAATGTCTAGAAGTGCAACAAAGTGTTTGCAGATCTACACATGGGTTTGCTTCATGGAAGCTGTGTATACACGCAAGTTGGCTTCTGCCAAATATCGTATACCCTCTGAAGCATGGTCTTAAGATGTCAACTAATTCTGAATGATAATGTAACTCAAATCTGTGTACTGGTTACAATTATCTATCAGTTACAGTTGATTAGTTAAAGTATGAATAGATGAATGATTCAGTTGCGTCAGAGGTTCAGAGGTTGTCAGTGATTGATTGAGTTTGGTTGATTCAAATTGAGTTTCAATGATTGGTTGATACAGATATAGTTGATGAATTTATTACAGTGGTGATTGATTTTTAGCTTCAATGTTGTTGATGGGTCCAGTATGAAAATTGGATGAAACGTGGCCTTTAGATTATGATGTTATGTTCCAGGAGTAACCAGTACGAAAATTTATGAAACGAGGTCCCTAGAGGAAGAGAGAAGGTTGTAGCCTTCTGTAGGTCTGTGCCTACATACTAGAAAAAATATCAGCTAGTACAAGAGCTAAGGGGTTGTAGCTCCCTTCTAGTAGAAGCTGGAGAACGAGAGAAGGTCGTAGCCTTCTGCAGGTAGAAGCCTATGTACTGGTATGAGTCTACGCTAGTACAATGTTATAAACATTTTTTCTTAATATTAAAAGAAGACAGAGATGATAGTAGCATGTGGTTTTCACCCACATTGGGTTTCCACCTTAAATCATGGTGTTCATGTGTGTTTCTTATGTGCGATGATCTGTTCTACTTTTACTGCACTTGGTTACTATTTATATGGTCAATGAAGTTCTGATGCACTCATTAAAGATCAACATATGATGAATTAACTGAATCATAAATTTGCTAGTTGCATTAAACATAGTTGCATGTACACGCAAGTTCCCTTAACTGAAGTAGAGTATATGAATCTGATTATGGAAATGAAAAAATTATTGATTTGCTAATACTGATTCAGCCCCCCATCTCATTATTATTTCCAACAAATACATCACAAATATCAAGGAGAGCAATGTCACATAATACCTCATCCATGAAGGGCTTGATGTTGTATGGATGGTAGCATTGCTGGCTCACATGAATATCTCGTCCTTGGTGAAGCCAGCCGATGGTGTATGGTTGTGGATGTGTTATGGTCAGTAAGCCCATCGGCTTCACAAACTCTGCCAAAATGAGGTTCTTTTAGCTCCTATTTTCGATAATGAACTATAGCGGGGAACCGTTTATCCACATTTGGGAGTGGAAGAGGCACTCCTCCTCCTTTGGATATTCCGGTTTGATCCAAATTGGATCCATGAAAATTATCAAAGTGCCATGATTGTATCAAATCAGGACAAACTTCAAAATTTATGAACAAAGAGCTATCAGGAAGACCTCTGAACAGTGGCAGTTTGTAGCCAGCAAGCAACGACGATGACCTTGGTCAAAGCACGTTGACTGAGGCCCATGGAAACTGCACGGGAGGAAAAAATGGTAGTTAGGAAGCTCTAATCGGGAAACAGAGGCCATTTCTAATTGCTGGGTAAAACCCCTCAAGAAGTAAAAGCCCCAAGTGCTCGGTCGCATGAGAAGCCAGGAAATTGTAGGGAAAGCGCTAAGGCGAAAGGCGGGTCTCGAGCTCTAAAACCGGCGGAATATCGGAGGCATATTGGGCAGTAAGCAGATTTGGGCAGAGAACGAGTGATTCCATACATCGCACGACGCGTGTCCAACGGATGAGAGAGAAAACCACCTCTCATCGCGGGGTAATGGTCGAGCAATTCAGCGTGCGAAATGAGCGAACACCGTGGGATCTAGGGGCTCCAGATTTGATGGTGGAGTTTGTGCCAGATGGAGAAACCAGATTTGACAGGGGAATTAAGCCACAGCATATAAAAGTCTGAAGTCCGATTTGACTACTGAGTTGGTAGATGAGTCATGCCACAGTGTAATCGAAATACCAAACCGTTGAGGAAGAGCTGGCACAGTTCATGAGAGGACAAGTGGCCACCTCCCTGTGAGACGTTGGCAATGACGCAAAGGCAGGGAACACCAAGCGAATAGCAACAGGTGAACCAAAGGGGCAGAAGAGGAAGCGAACAGTCAAGGAAAAATTGGCTTTAAGCCATGAATAGACAGAGAACAGAACGAGAGAAGAAAAGGAAAGGAAGAACCAGAGAAGCGAACAGTGAAAAAAAAGACGAAAGAGACAATGAAGCAAGAGGCAAAAAAAACATAGAGTCAAGCTAACCTACAACGTAAGGTAGCATTGAGCAGACAGAAGGCTTGAGAGGTTTGAGCAATCGCTATGAGGATCTGTTGGGAATTGAGTACCATATTGGGCTCTTCCTATTAAAGACTAAAGAGGTCGAGACTTGGTAAGGAAAGAGTTTGTGCACTCTAGTGGTTTGGGGAATCCAAGAACCACCCTACTAAGCATCCTTTGTTTCAGGAGACTCAAGTTGAGCTCCTCATTATAAATATTTGCTTTAAATACACAATAAAAGAAGTCCACCACTAAAAGCTAGACCAGAGATGTAGCCCTGGAGAATAGGGTGAACTCTTTATTAATGTGTTGTGTTCTTGTATTTTCTTACTATGTTTCTCTTACTGTTTTCCATTTTCCAGTGTCTGTGTATTTTGTAATTTGATTGATCCGTTGCCTAAGATAACATAGACACACACCAGCACTTGAGTCTGTAATACCTTCGTTCATTAATTATTGAACTGAGATCACTCATGAGTGACTTTCAAATCAAGTGGTATCAGAGCTGTAGGCTGTTAAGGTTAGACAAGCTTGTGTTGGGTTTAGTTGTTGAATGCTAACTAGAGCAAAGCTCAAATTAGGAGAAGGAGAGTTGGTCGAAACTAATCCTGAAATTGGGAGAGTCTACCCTGAAAAGACAATGTCAGAAGAAGGTTCTATGGGGCCAGACCCTCAATTCATAGATAGTTTCCTAGCCATAAAGCCCATGGTAGAGGAAAGGTATAGGGATTTTAGAAAACACAAGGATGAAGATTCATCAGGCTCCAAACAAGACAAAGGAGAAGATGAGTCTCACTTCCATGACCACTCACAAGGCAAAGGGAAAGAGGAAAGCTTTCTCACACCTCCTAATAGCCCTGAACACGAAAATAAATCATCTTTGATCAAAATAGATGTCAAATTTGATTTACCTACATATGATGGAGAGTTGAATGTAGAAAAGTTGGACAATTGGATTAGACAAATTTATGTTTATTACAGAGTGTAGAATATCGAATCAGACAAGACCAATATTCAGCTGGCAAGCCTATGCCTTAGAGGCACTACCTTGGTTTGGTGGGAAGGCAGGACCCAAGCTGACATGAAGAGACATGGTAAGACTATCTCTGTCTGGAGTGAATTTGTTTCTACAATCAAAAAGCAATTCTATCCAGTGGCATACATGCAACAAGCCATGATGAGTTGGCAAACTCTTCAACAGTTGAAAGGGCAAAGTGTGCAAGGATACACTCAAGAATTTATAAAGATAGCATTGATTCTAGGAATCTCATTAGACTCACTTGAGACTCTGTTAAAGTACATTGGTGGTCTACACAACTACATGAGGCACACCACCCTCATGTTTAATCCCACTAGTATAGATGAGGTATATGTACAAGCTACTCATATAGAATCTAGAGGAAAGAATGGAAGTCCAGAAGTTGGGGGATCATCCCAACCCACTACAAGCAAGAATAAGGAGAAAAGAAAGTATAAATAGAAAGCAAGGAAGGCTAACACTGCACAGAAAAGCAACGCTTCATGCACTCATTGTAAAAATGATGGGCATGATGATGAGCACTGTTGGATTTTGCATCCAGAGCTGACACCTAAGAAGTTCGAGGGCAAGAAGAAGAAGATTGTTGCAGCTATTCAGAAAGATTTTGGGTCAGCCTCAGGAGATGAAACAACTATTGCAGCCACAGGTATAAGAGGTAATAATTTTGAAGCATCTACTAGTAATTCTGCACAATCTACTATTGATGAAGAAAATGAGAGAAAAAGACATGACCTTTTCCATATTTGAATTATTTCCAAACATCAAAAGATTGATACTTTGTTTAATAGTGGCTCACAAGTAAATTTGATTTCTGAAGCAATTGTAAAGAAGTTGGGATTAGTAACTACACCTCACAAGAAACCATACGCATTAGGATGGTTGAATGATAAAGCACAACTACAAGTGACTAGACAGTGCAAACACAAGTTTTCTTTTGGGTCAATATTTGTAGATGAGGTTGAGTTAGACATAATTCCTTTGGATATATGTGGAATTGTTTTAGGAAGTCCTTACTTGTACGACAGAAAACCTATTTTCTATAGAGCTGAGAACAAGTATCTACTTGTTGATCAGGAGCTCAGGACCAAGTGTCGTAAAATGGTCAAAAATGAAAGTGCTTAGAACTGATTTAAACCTAAACAACTGGATAGAGCTTGTCTTCCTGATTCTGGCACCGCAAATGGTTCGAAAAAAAGGTCACCGTATGAGAAAGTTATGCCAAAAACAAAATCACCCAATAACCCTTAATTTTTGAATATTTTTCAAAAAAAAATATTAAAAAAAGAATATTCCATAGAATATTCTTTGGAATATTCCATCTGGGCAGCCAATCACAGGTTGCCACGTGGCAGGCCTGGAGGCTGCCACGTGGCCCAAGGTGACGTCAGTGTATATTTGGGTGCAGTTTAAAAGTTGGGTGTATGGAGGATCGAACACACGACCTCCCGCGTACTAATGCTACACCTTACCAACGCGCTACACAGCTGGCTCTTGTGATGGAAGTGGAACAAAATTCATTTGAGTTTTAAGGTTCCATTGGGCGGGGCCCTAAGGGGGCCAGCCCCTAATGGCCAGCCCCCATACATATGACTACGCGCCCAAAACTGTGGGCCTAAACCCTTAACCGCCGGCGCGAAATCCAATGCAAACCACCAGCCCGATTTTTCTGGTCACATGCGGGATTTACTGGCTGTTAACTGACAGTCAAGTTGGCGGATTTTTGGCGGAGCACTCCAAAAATGGCGGAATTTCCAAATTTAGCGGGGTTATCTGGCAGTTAGCCAGTTTTAACTGGAGTTTTTCTATGGGCAGACTAAAGAAACTTTAATGAGCCATAACTTTGGCTAGGAAAGTCCATTTTGGATGAATTTTCTTTTGATTTTGGGTCTCTTCGACCTTCTGAAGCCACTGGCACAGGCTTCATAGCCATCTGAGGTCGTTTGCATGTGTTTTAGCTCCGTGGAAGTTCCAGGAGCCACGAGGGCCAAATCAGTTTGGGAGCTGCATTGGGAATTGTGCAGCCAGTGAATGTGGAACGAAGGTCATTCTTGAAGGTTTTCAGCATTATGAATCTATTTCTATAGCTCATTTTTCCTGTTGAGCCATTCTTCTCACTGTTTAGCTTCAGGGAAGCTTTCAGGGCCACAAGGGCCATTTCAATGCTTGAGCTATTTGGGGGCTATGTTCATCCATTTTTGGTGATTCAAAAGCCTATGTCTGCTATTTTCGACCTTCTGAGTCTAATGGCTGAGGTTTCAGAACCATTTGAGGTCATATTCACCTCAAAATTCTCCATTCAACATTAAAGGGCCACTAGGGCCAATTTGGGGAAAGTACTATATAAGGTACAATTTCACTGTTTAGTGCTTGGGAAAGAGCATGTTTAGCTAATTCCTATCTTATGATTCTATATTTACAGTCAGATCTGCCTTTCAAGACACTCATATTATTGTATTAGCCTTTGTAGCATTTTTAATACAAGAGGACAAGCCTAGTTTGAGAGGTTTGGTCCAACAGATGTAGCCCAGAAGGGGTGAACTGCTTTATCATTTTCATGTCTTTATTTGTTAAAGATGATATGCTAAACAAAACTAATATAAAGTGTTAAACAACAAATATACATAACTTTCATACACACATAATCACCTATTCAGCTGCAGAAAGTTATTTGTCTTATTCCGCATGACATCAAACTTCAAGTATGTGTATGTCAAAGACTTCTAAGTGTTTACTTCATTATTTCTTTAGGCAGAGCCTGTAGAGGGCCAGGTAGCCTCTGGAACTTATCCTCTCTTTAGAGGTGACATGTCCGGTGAATGCCCCTACAGTCTATCTCTGTATAAGAATTAAGAAGTTTTCACATTTTCAGAGGTCACTTGGAGTGTATAGCTCACATTTGAAATTTTGGGAAACGGATACCTTGCACCCTTAAACAAGTACATTCCATTTTTAGATCAGATGGTATCAGAGCACTAGGTTTGCTTGACTGACATCACTAGCTTGATTGTGTAGCTTGAAAGGTGTCTTAAGCAGTGTTGAAGATTGACTGCTTTATTATTCTGCAAACTACTTGTTGTTTGAGTTTGCTGAAGCTCTTTTGTTCATTTTTATAATGACAACTTCCATAAGTGAGTTCTCAAAATCGTCCTCCTTCACAAGATTTTTTGATGAAGGCTTGAAGCAAGAATTTTTCATCATGATGAATATGGTGAGAGAAATGTATGAGGATGAAAGGCAGAGCTCTAGACTTCAAGAGCAGTTGAATTCCATGAGGGAAGAGAAGCAGTTGCTTTCTGATCAATTGCAGGAAATGGAAAGCCAACTTCATATTTCAAACATGAATCTGGAAAGGATGCATGAGTTGGAGACACAACTCCTTGTTGCCAAAGAAGCCTTATGCAAGTATCAGCTTGAAGAAGAGGTAAACAATTCTAGTTTGTTTTCAAATTCTTATAAGAATGTTTATGTTGGTTCTTTTGAGAAACATACCAGAGGCATAGGGTCCAAGTTGATGTCCAAAATGGGATATGAAGGAAAAGGATTGGGAAAACATGCACAGGGTATAGTTGAGCCAATAATGGTTGAGGTAAGGCCTAAGAATTTGGGTTTGGACTATGGACAATCTTATGGAGAAAGTTCCAAAGTAGCCATGAAGGAAATTGAAACAATTCCTAGAAGGAGTTTCATTTCAGGTTCTCTATCTCAAGGTTGTAAAGGTTGTATCCTTGAGGAATGCAATAGTTTGAAACATGCTTTGCAGGAAGAAGGTGTGCATAAGCATGCACTTGAACAAGAGAACTGTGAAAGCTCTAAAACCATTGAAGGGATTGATGGTGTTCCAAAAGGAGCTTCTTCTTCGTTTGATTCACCTCCTCATGAAGGTAAAGAAGGTGATAGAGAAAGGTATAAATCTGATTTCCATCACACTTCCTTTCATCATGTAAAGCATGGAAAATTTCCACATAAGCATTGGAAAAGAATTGCATGTTCTTTTTGTGGTTTGGTTAACCATAGTGTTTCTAGATGTTGGAAAAGAATGGCAACATACATGAAACTTTTGAAGGAAAGGAGGCAAGAAGCCAAAGTTCCATTGAACAATGTAAATCATACTGTCAAGAAGATGAACATGTGTTGCACTTATTGCCATAAGCATGGACATACTGTTGAAAGGTGTTGGACTCTGAATCCAACAATGCTTCCACGAAAGTTGAAGAAATTGAAGAAAGAGTATGGCAAGAATGGGAAGGAAGTTTCCATCATTGATATGTGTCAGGATGATACACATGTTGATATTGATGTGCAGTTAAAGGAAGTGCCTTTGAAATGGATTGGTAAGAAATGGTTAGAATTCTTATCCAATTAAAGTTGCATGTCTTTTGATTCAATGCATTTCTTTGTTAAGGGAATGCAAGTTGCAGGATGGAAAAGTTGAGTATGAGACTCACTCTATTTCAGCTCTTGTCACCCACATGTGTTTTTATTGGGTTGATGTACCTGTTGGTCTTAGAAAAGAAGAGTTGAAGTTGCACCTGTACATAGATGTTGTAGGTGTGTTTATAGAACTGTATATAGTTCATTGTTTTTGATACATACATGTGTTTGTAAATGTATCTTGTTGATTTTCGATTTGTGTCGATTGTGGTGCACATGTTTTGTCGACTTGTGTCGGTTGTGTACACACTTGTTATGTTGATGGTTGAGCCCATTGTTCATCATATTTCAGGACAAATTGTTGTTGATGATTGTCTTCTTGCACAAGATACCTTTGGTGTCATTTGGTGCAGGGAAAGAATTTGGTGCAAAGTTGTGCACAATCCCATGAGCTGGAAAAGCATGCATGCAAAGAGGGCTCAAATTTCATCATGGGTCTCTACTTCTTTTGAGAATTTTTTGTAGCAAGTATCCCAAGAGTTTGGGATGAGCATTTGTAGTACATTCAGCATGCTACAGCTGGTAAAAGCCTTCTCATTTGGGAGGCAGCTCTTCTTCTAGAGCAGAGGTGCCATGGATGGGCATCGTGACAGTTGGAAATACCACATGTTCAGAGGAATATTTCAGCTCATATATCAGCAAGTTTCATTGCTGGTTCCTACAATTTCAGATTTGTCTGGTGAAAGAACAAGCTTGGTCGGGATTCGACAAGTACTTGGCTTATGCAGCAAAAAGTCGCCATGACGACAATTGGCAAGGCAAGACATTTTGGCATCAGTATGCTCTTTTGGCTGAATGGAAGAGGATTTTTTTGTTCCTCAAGTGCTGTACAGTTCAGTTCAGAGATTCAGTAAGCTTTTAGGGACCAAAAGCCTTCTCATTTGGGAGGTGTGATCAGGAGCTTAGGACCAAGTGTCGTAAAATGGTAAAAAATGAAAGTGCTCAGAACTAATTTAAACCTAAATTAATGGATATAGCTCGTCTTCCTAATTCTTGCGCCGCAAACGGTTCGAAAAAAGGTCGTCGTATGAGAAAGTTATGTCAAAAACAAAATCGCCCAATAACCCTTAATTTTTGAATATTTTTCAAAAAAAATATTTAAAAAAGAATATTCCATAGAATATTCTTTGGAATATTCCATTTGGGAAAGCCAATCACAGGTTGCCATGTGGAAAACCTGGAGACCGCCACGTGGCCCAGGGTGACGTCAGTGTATATTTGGGTGCAGTTTAAAAGTTGGGTGTATGGAAGATCGAATACACGACCTCCCACGTACTAATGCTACGCCTTACCAATGTGCTACACAACTGGCTCTTGTGATGGAAGTGGAACAAAATTCCGTTGAGTTTTAAGGTTCTGTTGGGCAGGTCCCTAAGGGGGCCAGCCCCTAACGAACAGCCCCCATACATATGACTACGCGCCCAAAACTGTGGGCCTAAACCCTTAACCGCCGGCGCAAAATCCAATGCAAACCAGCAGCCCGATTTTTTCGGTCACATGCGGGATTTACTGGCCATTAACTGACAGTCAAGTTGGTGGATTGTTGGTGGAGCGCTCCAAAAATGGCGGAATTTCCAAATTTAGCGGGGTTATCTGGCAGTTAGCCAGTTTTAACTGGAGTTTTTCTAGGGGCAGACTGGAGAAACTTTAATGAGCCATAACTTTGGCTAGGAAAGTCCGTTTTGGACAAAAAAAAATTGATTTTGGGTCTCTTCGACCTTTTGAAGCCATTGGCATAGGTTTCATAGCCATATGAGGTCGTTTGTAGGTGTTTTAGCTTCATGGAAGTTCCAGGAGCCACGAGGGCCAAATCAGTTTGGGAGCTGCATTGGGAATTGTGCAGCCAGTGAATATGAAACGAAGGTAATTCCTGAAGGTTTTCAGCATTCTGAATCTATTTCTACAACTTGTTTTTCCTGTTGAGGCATTCTTCTCACTGTTCAGCTTCAAGGAAGCTTTCAGGGCCACGAGGGCCATTTCAGTGCTTGAGCTGTTTGGGGGCTATGTTCATCCGTTTTTGGTGATTCAAAAGCCTATGTCTGCTATTTTCGACCTTCTGAGTCTAATTGCAGAGGTTTCAAAACCATTTGAGGTCATATTCACCTCAAAATTCTCCATTCAAGATTAAAGGACCACTAGGGCCAATTTGGGGAAAGTACTGTATAAGGTACAATTTCACTGTTTAGTGCTTGGGAAAGAGCATGTTTAGCTAATTCCTATCTTTTGATTCTATATTTACAGTCAGATCTGTCTTTCGAGACACTTATATTCTTGTATTAGCCTTTGTAGCATTTTTAATACAAGAGGACAAGCCTAGTTTGAGAGGTTTGGTCCAGCAGATGTAGCCCAGAAGGGGTGAACTGCTTTATCATTTTGATGTCTTTATTTGCTGAAGAAGATATGCTAAACAAAACTGATATAAAGTGTTAAATAGCAAATATACATAACTTTCATACACACATAATCACCTATTCAGCTGCAGAAAGTTACTTTTCTTATTCCACATGACATCAAACTTTAAGGATGTGTATGTCAAAGACTTCTAAGTGTTTACCTCATTGTTTCTTTATGAAGAGCCTGTAAAGGGCCAGGTAGCCTCTGGAACTCATCCTCTCTTTAGAGGTGACATGTCCGGTGAATGCCCCTACAGTCTGTCTCTGTATAAGAAATAAGAAGTTTTCACATTTTCAGAGGTCACTTGGAGTGTATAGCTCACATTTGAAATTTTGGGAAATGGATACCTTGCACCCTTAAACAAGTACATTCCATTTTAAGATCACTTGTTAAAGAAGGAATCAAATACTTTGTAAGAGCTCACAAGCTCAAGAATAATTATACTCTCATAAACTTAGGATAAATGAAATGAATGATAAATTCATGCAAATAATTATTACTGATGGTTGTAAAGGAAAAGAAACCTGATAAAACCAATGTATTTGAAGGTTATAATGCTAAACAGCTAGCTAATTTAGAAATGGTTGTTTCAGAGTATGATATCTTGTTTCAAGAACCTAAAGGTATGCCACCCAAAAAGGAAATAGTGCATGATATTATTTTGCAGCAAGATGCTCCATTGCCTAACATTGGAATGTACAGGTTGTCCGCTTTAGAGAATGCTGAAATCAAGAAGCAGGTGCAGGAGTTGCTCGAGAAAGGGTTCATCAGACCTAGCACATCATCATGTGGGTCACCAATTGTTTTGGTGAGAAAGAAAGATGGCTCATGGAGAATGCGCATTGATTACTGAGCACTGAATAAGATAACAATAAAAAATCGTTATCCCCTTCCTTGCATATATGATCTGTTAGATCAATTGAAAGAAGCTGTTTATTTTTCCAATTTAGACTTGCACAGTGGATACCATCAAGTCAGAGTTGCAGAACAAGATGCATGGAAGACTGCTTTCAAAACAAAGCAGGGATTGTACGAGTGGTTTGTTATGAATTTTGGCTAAACTAATGCTCCTGCTACTTTCATTAGATTAATGAATGATGTACTCGGACCTTTTCTTGATGATTTTGTTATTGTGTATCTAAATGACATTCTGATATTTAGCAAAACATGGGAAGAACACTTAAAGCATGTTAAGCAGACACTAGATGTTTTGAAAAAAGAAAAACTTCATGTTAAACTCTCAAAATCTGAATTTGGAAAAACATCTTTGAATTATTTGGGTCATATAGTAGGGGGTGGTGAATTGAAGATAGATCCCTCTAAGGTGGCAGTCATTGTAAACTGGCCTAAACCCAAATCTGCTACAGAAGTTAGAAGCTTCTTAGGAGTAGCACAATATTGGAGGAAGTTCATTTCTAACATTTCCTTAATTGCATCTGCCTTACATGCTTTAACAGGATTGAAGAAGGTGTTTCAATGGGGAGGAAAACAGTAGAAAGCCTTCGACACCTTGAAAGAAAAGATTAGTACAACACCTGTACTAGCACTGCCTGATCTTCAAAGACCATTTGAGATCCAAACGGATGTCAATGACTATGCCATGGGAGCAATGTTGACACAGCACGGTAAACCCATATGTTATCATTTTGAGACATTTAATTCTGCAGTAGTTAACTATCGTACATATGAAAGAATTGTATGCATTAGTACAGAGTGTGAAAAAGTGGTAACATTACTTAATGGGCAAAGAGACAGTAATACATACTGATCATCAACCACTTTAATATCTACACTCCCAAACTAAGTTCCAGCAATCAAGACACTATAGATTGATGGGTTTTCTACAACAGTTTCATTTAGTCATCAGATATAAAAAGGGCGTACACAATAAAGTTGCAGACATGTTATCTAGACCCATAATAATTTCATCTACTATACTTAAGCATAATTTTGTGTTACATGAGAGTTACATTGAAAAATATGCTCAAGATATAGACTTTAAAGATCTATATGCAAATTTAAGTCAAGGAAAAAGAGTAGAAGAATTGGACTATCATGTAAAGGACCGACTCTTATATCATTGTGGGAAACTATCCATTCCACAAACTGAAAGAGTAAAGATAATTCAAGAAGCACACACTTCTCTAATATCAGGTCACTTTGGGGTAAGTAAAACAGTTGCACAACTGTAAATATTTTGTTATTGGCCAAAAATGAACAAGACAGTTTCTAGATATGTAAGAGGGTGTGCTATGTGTGCTAAAAGCAAGCCCAACAATAGAAAACTAGGCTTGTACACTCCAATACTAGTTCCTTCTCACCCTTGGGAAAGTGTTTCCATGGATTTTGTTGGAGGATTGCCTAAATCTAGGAAAGGCCATGATTATCTATATGTTGTTGTGGGTAGGTTCAACAAAATGTGTATTTTGATACCTTGTAATAAACAGATTACAACTAAACAAACTGCAAAACTGTTCTTTGAACATGTATGGGTTCATTTTGGATTACCCACTTCCATTGTATCTAATCGAGACACCCAATTTGTGGGGAAGTTTTGGTCAAGTTTGTGGGAACTAATGGACACCAAACTGAAGAAAAGCACAGCTTTTCATCCACAAACTGATGGCCAGACAGAAGTAGTTAACAGGACAGTGATCCAGTTGCTCAGGGGATATTGCAATGAACATTCTAAGCTTTGGGATGAACATTTATGTTATGTGCAGCATGCTTACAATAGAGAAAAACATTCTTCTACACAGAGATCTCCTTTTGAGACATGTTTCGGTTTCACACCAAGGTCTCCTTTGGATTTTGTCTTTGGTAAAGACACCACAGTTGAGGGTCACAGTGATGTGGACAGGGCAACTAGGTTCATTGAACAGATCCAAGAGATCCACTAGGCAGTACAGGAACAGCTGGAAAAGAGCCAAGCCAAATACAAGGCAAGGCATGACAAGCATTAGATGGAGCATAGTTTCCAAGTTGGTGACCAAGTCTGGTTGTATATCAGCAATGACAAAATTCAAGGTGAAGGTAAAAAGCTAAAGCCTATCAGGTATGGACCTTTCAAGATATTTGAGAAGATAGGTGAGAATGCTTTTCACCTTAATCTACTAGCTTACATGCACATCTACTCAGTTGTGAATGTAGATTGCTTGAGATTGTTTAAACCTTCACTAATTGAGGATGCCGAAGAGCAGAGTCAATTGCCTTCTATCGATGACCTGTTACCTGAATATCTTAATGAATTGCAGGAAGACACAGTTCTAGATAGGAACGTGAGGACGACGCACAGGGAGATGTTGAGTACCTCAGAGTTAGGCTCAAGGGTTCAAAGCTGAGCAGTGAAAATTGGATAGAGATTGGAAAAGTGAGACAATTGTACCCTCACTTAGTCGATGCTTGAAAACCAAATTTTGGTGGTCCAAAAGCTTTTTCAGTGGGAAGGTCGTGATTCGAATTGGATCCATGAAAATTATCAAAGTACCATGACTGTATCAAATCAAGATAGACTTCAAAATTTATGAACAAAGAGCTATCAAGAAGACCTATGAATAGTGGCAATTTGTAGCTAGCAAGGAATGATGAGGACCTCGGTCAAAGCGTGTTGACCGAGGCCCATGGAGACCGCACGAGAGGAAAAACTAGCAGTTAGGAAGCTTAGATCGGGAAACAGAGGCCATTTCTGATGCACGATTAGCTTTAATCATGCATCGCTGGGCAAAACCCCTCGACAAAGAAAAGCCCTGAGCGCTTGGTTGCATGAGAAGCCAAGAAACTGTAGGGAAAGCACTAAGGCGAAAGGCGGGTCCCGAGCTCCAAAACCGGCGCAATATCGGAGGCATATTGGGCGGTAAGCAGATTTGGGCAGAGAATAAGTGATTCCATACATCGCACAATGCGTGTCTAGTGGATGAGAGAGAAAACCACCTCTCATCATGGGCTAACACTCAAGCAAGTCAACCGCGCGAAATGAGCAAACACCATAGGATCTTGGGGCTCCAGATCTGACGGCGGAGATTCCGCATTGATGGAGAAACTGGATTTGACAGGGGAATTAAGCCACGGTATATAAAAGTCTGAACTTCGATTTGACCATTGAGTTGGCAGATGAGTCATTCCATAGTGTAACCAAAATACCAAACCGTTGAGGAGGAGCTAGTGCAGTTTGTGAGAGGACAAGTGGCCACCTCCCTGTGAGACGTTGGCGATGACGCAAAAGCAGGGAACTCCAAGTGAACAACAGTAGGCGAACTGAAGGGGTGGAAGAGGAAGTGAACAGTAAAGGAAAAATTAGCTTTAAGCCATGAACAAACAGAGAACAGAATGAGAGAAAAAAAGGAAAGGAAGAACGAGAGAAGGGAACAGTGAAAAAAAAAGACAAAAGAGACAGTGAAGCAAGAGGTAGAAATATAGAGAGCCAAGCTGACCTGCAGCGTAAGGTAGCATTGAGTAGATAGAAAGCTTGAGAGGTTCGAGAAATCCCTGTGAGGATTTGTTAGGAAATGAGTACCATATTGGGCTCCTCCCATTAAAGACCATAGAGGTCGAGACTTGGTAAGGAAAGAATCCGTGCACTCTAGTGGTATGGGGAATCCAAGAATCACCCTACTAAGCATCCTCTGTTTTAGGAGACTCAAGTTGAGCTCCTCATTATAAATCTTTCCTTTAAAGACATAATAGAAGAAGGCCATCATTGAAAGCTGGACTGGAGACGTAGCCCTAGAGAATAGGGTGAACTCCTTATTAATGTGTTGTGTTCTTGTATTTGTTTATTGTGTTTCTCTTACTGTTTTCCATTTTCCAGTGTCTGTGTATTTTGCAATCTGATCGATCCGTTGCCTAAGATAACATAGACGCACACTAGCAATTGAGTTTTAAATACCTTCATTCATTAATTTTTGAACTGAGATCACTCATGCGTGACTTTCATATCAGGGTTCCTCCTTCTAGATCTTCATGGTGGCAACGGTGGCATTGAGATTTGCATCGATAATATGCTTCCCTTTATCATTCACCTTGTCAAGTCCTGACCTAGAGTTAGAACATGCATCTGATTCGAAAGCCTTTAGCTCGGAAACCAGTGACTACTTGTCCCGACACTCACTTTTGTTATGAGTGGAGCTATTCTGGAACTCACACCACTTTCCCATGTCCTTCTTCGGCTTCGCAGTGTTGTTATTTTCTTTCGGCTTTGGTGGGTTGTCTTGGGCCGCCCCACCTCAGCTTTTTCCTTTGTTCTACTGTTTGGGGGAACCTTTCCCTTGCTTCATATTCGCAGATCCAAGGTCTCACTTCTTCAATTTAAATTTTTTCTTGATCTTGATGGCATATCAGTATGCCGTGCCGAGCAAGGAGATGTCTAGGAATTCCATCTCATCCTAGATGTACCTGTGCAGGCAGCTGTAGTACTTGAGAAACAAATTCTTCTCAAAATCCTTGATACCCAACTTCGTACGAAGGGTATGAAAAACATTGGTAAACTCTGGCACATCTTGGTCCCTTCCCTATCGCAGCGTTGTCCACTTTATGCATTTATCCTCATAGCTCCTGACAGGGTATTACTACTCCTTGATGGCATCCCCGAACAAGTTCCAAGTGGGTGTGGTTGAAAACAGTGAGTACGTATGTTCATCCTTCTGCTCACAGTAGGTTTCCCACCAGTACTTGACGTGGGGGGCTGCTTTGAGAAGTGAAAAAGTGATATTTTCCCAGCTGGAAAAATCATGAACAGAAAAACATCCTTCTAGCAAATTTAACCATTTATCTACAACGTCTACATCTATCTGACCCTCAAATACGGGAATGTCAAAGTTAACTTGTACCTTAAAGGCTGTGGCGCTTCTAGAGTAGCTTCCGGAAGTAGATGCGTCACCCTTGGGTATTCGCTGAAGGATCTGGGTAAAGTTGTCCATCATCGCGTTCCTTTGTCGCTCGAGGGCTTCTTCAAGCAAGATTTTGATAGGATCTCCTACCCCCTCGTATTTCTTTTCATTCTCCATGGGAGGTAGTCAAGATTTACGAAGCTGGCCTTGCAAAGGTTTGACTAGTTCAAGTCCTAACTCCTTATATCCCGACCTTATTAGGGACATGCAAAGAAAAACAGAGAAATAGCAGACCGCTCTGATACCACTGATCCATATTTAAATAGCAACGCAATAAATTACAAATATAACAATAAATACAAAGATGCAGTAGAAATAACAATTCCTTTCATTAATATCCAATACTGAAATTTGCTTACAAACATAGTGGAAATAGGACTAGCTTGGGTGATGGTAGCTTATCTCTGAGAAGAGATGGGGTGGCTACATGCCTCTCAACTGCGTTACAATGAGGCTCAAGTGCATTTTTATTATTGAGCAATAAGAGAAAACCCTAAACAACCAAAACATTAACCCGAGGAGATGTAACACCAAGAGTTTATGGGCTCCGTTGGGGTTAGTTGGACAGCCAACTTCCCGGGGTCGCGACTTGGTCATATTATCTTTGTTTCACATGCATGATACCCCGTTGGAAAGATCTCTCTGAGGACTGTGATAAAAATACCATTTTTCCCAAAAAATAATTGGTGCAAAATTAGCAAACAAACGTCATTTAGGGCCTTAAAACGGATTCAGATGTTTAGGACCTGAAAGACTGCTAAAAATAGAATTTGTGCTACAATTAAGGAAACTAAAAAACTGAAAATAACAATGGTGGGGTCCAAGTGGAATTGGCGAGTGGACCCCAATATCCACCTAGATCACAAGTACATCAAAATCATAAGAATTGCTTTTTATAAAACTTGATATACACAAAAATGGTCAAAATGTTTTACCTAGGGCACCCCATCTCTTGCCATCGGGAAGCGTGAGCTCCAGGTCTCTACAAAAATCCATCTCTACGTATGGATAATCATCTATCTAATGATTTTCATGCACAATTAGTTGAAGAAGACACGTGTGAAGCTCATTAATGAAGGAAATGCATGCCTAGACATGAGATCCACCCATCTCCTCATCTGTGGGAATCTCAGATCTATAGGCTCGAGCACGATATGATGTGTCCTAAGTAATGGAATTAGCTCTAAAGAAAAATAAATTAGAATTGAACCATAGCCAAAGTTTTTAAACCGTCTATCTTTTCCTTTTGTCAGCTGCTCTTTCATGTTTACCAATACCCCTTCACTCTAGTTGAATACTGTTGGCTCCAGACATTATAGAGCGTACTGCATATATGACGTATTCACCACATGGAGGGATGCACTATTGGCGAATATAAAAATAATTAACAAGATCGTTCTTAAAGGAAAACGAATGACATCTTTGATTTTGATTTTTTCATCCTTAGTTGGTTGGGATCTCAGTCGATAACGTGCACTCATGTAATCTTTAATTGTTTCTCCTCCACCTCTTGAACCAAACAAAGAGACAGGGGAACCACGAACTGATAGACAGGTGAATAAATATATATCCTCTATTTGTATTTCGAGTGTATGTGTAGCAAGTTTGAATGATTGCGCTTGAACATCCCATGCATGAATGAGATACCTCAATAACTCTATTTTCTTTCTCATACCAGGAAGCAAAAAGAATTTTAAGAGTCCACAATCTCTTAAAGCATGGGTTGTGGTTGGATCATTAGCTATAGTCAAATATTGTTCTTCATGTTCTATTTCCCTCTATATCAAGGCCATTTTGTTCCAATAGACACTCAAAACATCACAAGGGGGATCATTAGGATGAATTTCATGTAAAAAAATAGTGAAATATTGAGGAAAACGAGAAAAAACAAGTTGGGGATTGCGCCGAACACATCCTCCTAAGGGCAAATAGTGCATTGTGGTGTTGTCCCAGTGCATTTCCTTCCTAATCAATGCACCTTTCGACCTTATATGGGTTCCTTGGATCTAGGGTGAGGAATTAGAGCATTAGGGCCCTGAAAACTTTGACGAATGTTCATGAAATAAGAAAATGAAACCATGAAAAGGAAGAGAAAGGTTGTAGCTCCTACTTGGAAGTGACAATTCTTGAAATGGTCCACTATATTGGTCACAATCATCTACATAACATTGGGAGGAAAACACTCTGAATTCACTTTCCAAGATGTAAATGTGAAATGGTAGAAATGAGTTACCATTTTCCTATTTTATGGTCATTTTCGTCATTAATTTATTAATTCATTAGTGTTTTAACCTAAATATGACACAGTTTTATCATGAAACATGTATTTTTAATATTTTGGTGATTGTTTGAGTAGGATGACTTTTTTAACGGATTTGACGATGTGTGGATTGAAATAGGTCATTTTGACCAAGGAGGATAATTTTAACACTTTTTCGAGCTATGTAAGCCTACAAAAAAGGAACCCCATGGAGTACTCTTTTAGCTTTTTCCAAACTCCCTAAATATGAAAATATGGCTTAGCACTTCTCTTTTCGAACTCATTAAAGTAAATGAAAAGACTTCCACTCAGTGTAAGTTTAACTCTTTTTTGAAGTAACTAGCAAAAAGGAATACCTTAGTTGAACACGGCTAAGAGGTTCTCCTGACTATTGTTTTCTACCTTTTCAGACTCAAGGGACTATTTATGAAAATGAACTTTTGGAATTTTATTTTTTGCCTCTTTTTCAAACTCTCTAAACATGAAAAAAGGTTGAGTTATACCTTTGTTGGACTCATTAAAACATCAAACAACGATGGACTTGTCGAACATGGAGGGACTGAACCACTCCTCCTCATGGTTTGTTAAACATACTTAGAGGGATTCATCCAAAAGATAACTTACAGATCAAGCATACATTATCCTCCTCAATCTTGTTAAAAAATAAAGAGGTATTGACCAGTAATGGTTGGGGAAATTGGGAAAATGGGATATTTTACCTATTATGCCAGTGAGTCATTCTTGAACACGACACTCTTCCACTTCATCTCCGTGGCTATTAGGTGGGAAAAAATGCTTATCTTTTGGTTCATCATGCCATTTTAGAGCCCCCCCTTTAGGTTTGGGGTCAATGCTACCAACTCCATTCAGTGTGGCTAATATGTTCAAGAGAAGTCATTCAGACGATATCTGCAACAACACTCTTAAGCCTTCATTCCATGTCTTCCATTATTTAACCAGTTCCACATTTGATTCCATTCTATCTAAAATCATGATACCCATTTCATGTCATTGATGGGGGATACATCAAGGCCCTCCTCTGATGAGTCACTTCCTATCGACATCAGTTCATTATCCAGGAAGTTGACATAGGAACTATTCCTTTAGTATCTTGAGACTTGCATATATTAATGGAAAGTTTCCTCGCTCTCGGTGACATATTTACATAATTGGCTTTCAACCAAAATATTATGTGTGCCATTCCACTTCATCTCTTTCATTCACACCATACATATTGTATTGTGGTACCTTGAGAGCCATTAACATCATTGGTGGTTTCTCTCGCATCTTTTGATGGCTTACGTCATTAGCTGGTAATCAAATGATGTCTTCCGTGTTCTACTTCAATTACTTTATTCACATTGGTTGACTCATAAATTGGATGATCGATTCAATGAGATAGAAGACCTGAAATATAATTCCATCCATCTGAGCTGCCATTTTAGGATTAATACAAGATCACAATGTATGATGGCTATGATCATACAAACATTCATCCAATCATGGTTCTACCCTTTGTCATCAATGGACATGTCTTCTTGATCATTGTACATGTAATGTTAGCTTACGGGTTGAGCATGGGTATTCCTCCCTTAGCAAAGATATCATGATGAAAATTTATTGTAACAAATGATGATCCAACCAGTTTTTCTTGATCCGAAATTGTCACAAGGTAAATCACTTTAGGCATTAGCAATTGTTTCTCACTTTGTGCTTTAGGGGGGAATATGTTATGGGAAATTTTGTCACATACGGTCAATAGGCCTACAAACAAGAACAATCAACATCCGTGAACACCTTATCATCATCCCTACACAAATCCATAAGAATGAATCTCTCAAATCCCTGAGTTTATGACCTTGACTACTTCATTCTAGTGCTTTTAAGGCCCAGCACACCCTAACCCTTTAGGGACCTACGTTGAGTAATAGGTTTCTTAGTTTTGCACCTTCCTTGATCATACCAAGTTTTCCCTTACTGGGGGTGCGTTGATTCTAGAAATTCACGAAAATAAAAGGAATCTTGAAGATTTCTCTTCCAGAAGCTTCCAGGAGTCGTTACAAACATTTAGGAACTATGAATCATACCTCATCCTACCTTGAATATTTCACCTCTTATCCCTTAAGCTCGTCCTCCCATCAAGAGTGGTTCTCAAGAATAGATCGGTAAATGGATAAGAATTCCTAAACTACCATCCTCTCTTATATATTTACTGCCATCCAGAAGCTAGCAGTTGGATTTTGGAGACTGGTCATATCCTTATGTTGTTGCTTTGATCATTAGAGATTTATCATTCCCATGCATTAGGGTGCCTTTGAGGTGTACATTCTAGCAAGGAAGGCCAAGTCAACTTGGGAGGATTTCTGCAAGATCAACTTCCACTTTTGGTTGTAAACTCTCTCCCTTTCATATTAATACAAAGAGTATATCATTTTTCTACATGTGTTATGTTATGTTTATATACATGTGTTTCATTGCTATGTTGATCCATTGAATAGAGTGATTGGATAATTCTACATAGATGTCATAGATATTGGTCTTGTATTGTTTGTTTTTGAAATTTCTAATTATAGAAATAGGAGATATGGTTGGAGCTGAAAATCGAAGAGGGGAGAAGAGCTTGTGTGGATTAGAAGTAAGAATCTTTCCATTCTCCAATTATTCTAATAAAAAAATTATAGTCTTTGATTTATGTTGTTCTAGACTGGGCCAGTAGGTCTAGGGGAGATACTTCTATCCACAGAAATAGATTCCATATAAATGAAAACAAATTTTCACAGGAAAATTTTAAGCTACAAGGCACACAACTCCAACTAAGTACCACTTATCATCCTCAAACCGATGATAAATAGAAGAAATCATAAAGTGTTTGGAGACCTATCTGCAGTGCTTCACTTCAACCAAGTAGCATCGATGGGTACAATGGTTACCTTTATCTGAATGGTGGTATAATACTAACTATAATGAACCCACCAAGATGATGCCATATGAGGTAGTGTATTGTCAACTCCCACCTTCACTAGTTTCTTGTATCCCTGGATGTTCCAAAGTACATGTAGTTGATCATCTCTTGCAAAAATGTGCTACCATGATTGGTCATCTCAAAGATAATCTACATCAAGCTTAGAATATAATGAAGTAATACGCTGATCAACATCATTCTGAGAGGTCATTTCAAGTTGGTGACAATGTGGTCATGTAAATCCAACCCTAGAAGTATAACTCTCTCAAAGATAATGGTTGCCAGAAACTAGCGCCAATATTCTATGGGTCTTACAATGTACTTCAACGTATAGGAGCAGTTTCTTACAAATTGACCCTATTGACTACTTCATAAATCCACCAAGTCTTCCATGTATCTTGCCTCAAGAAAGTTAGGGGGAATAATTGTCGGGTTCAAATAAGTCTACCAGAATTGGATGAGGAAGGCCCACATTGCCTCCGACCTAAATAGATCCTCGATACTTGTGAAATACATCTCCTCAGCTACACGATCAAGGAAGTCCTCATCAAGTGGAAAGACACCTCTCTAGAAGATCTGACATGGGAACCAACCACTATCCTTTAACATTTTATGCAGTTGTAGCCTTGAGGAAAAGGTTGCTTTTGATTACGGAGGGCATGTTAGGGTCCAACCCTGACCCCCATTATTTATGTAATAAGCCCAAGTGAAATAGTGGGAGTCATAGTTAGTTAGTTGAGTGAATAAAGCCCGTAAGAGGTTAACCACATTAATAATAATTGTAAGTGGTTGACTTGCATTATAGAAAATGGACCAAAATTAGTTATCAATGGGACATAGTTAATAAATAAAGTGTTTATCACATATTATGAAAGGGACCACTAATATTTAGGGTTTTCGATGTCATAAAGCTATAAGTAGTGGTAGATAGCAAGGGAGGAAACATTGAGACTTATTGTAATTGAGCTCTACTCTGTTGGAGGTTCCCCCCTTGAAAAGGCAAGTGAACATTGTATTATGCTTATAAAAAATAAAATATCCTTGGAGCTTGTCTCATTTCATGTGATATTTGGGTGTTTTAGGCCATATTTTTTTCTATTTTGGTATTCTTGTTTTCTCATAGGTCAAATGCATAACATTTTCTCCATCAAGAATATAGACATTGTTGGAAGTCTCGATTTCCCTTGCTACTAGTTTTCCTATTTGTTCTTTTCTTATATTACATCCTTTAGAGTGAAATGTGAGATCATATCCTTGATCACACATTTGATAAACACTTAGGATATTTTGTTTTAGACCTTCAACATATAATACATTCTTAGCTTCAATTTTTCCATTGTGAATATTGATTGTTCCTCTTCCAACTATTATTGCTTATGCATTATTTCCTAGTATTACTTTTGCTCCATCTTCCTCATTTAAATTAAGAAGTTTACTTTGGTCTCCTATCATGTGCCTAAAGAATCCATCCACTATTGATGTACCACTTTCTTTATTCATTCTAAGAATATAGTGCAATGCCACATTCTTCCTATTTCTCTGGCTTATTTTTCCATACTTTTGAATGTCGTTTCTTATGCTTGAGTATGCCTTCTTCAATATTTTGATTTAGAGACCTTCTTATGTTGTTTTTATAATCTCATGTTTTTTCCCAAAGTTACGCACCTATATAATTCAAGTTGATCTACTAAAGGATCAAATGAGTTATAGTTTGCAAGTATAGTTTTTTTCATACTTCTAGGATTTCCCTTTACGTAGTTATTCATTGAATTCTCATGAGATGTCTCATTCTAATTTTTCGTGTTTTTTTTGCTTCTCAAGTTCTCATTGTCCTCCAAAGATGACTATAGTATTAACCTTTATCTTGAGAATTCATGACCTAGGGGAATCTAAGCTGTCATAATCACTCAGGGATTGCACCCAGACTGGGCCACACCAACTGTTAAGATGACTAGATTTTTTCCCACGAAGTTTTGAACTAATGACCTTCACATCATAGAGTGACTTATCTATACACCCCATGACTATCTATTATACACCCTATGGCCAATAATTTTTTATTTTAATAGCTCTACAATTTATTTACTTATTACCTAAATTATTACATGCATAACAATAATGCAAGAAAATACTTTGGTACACAGAAGAGAGGAATTTCCTTGAATAAAGAGGTCTTCTATGCTAGTTTTGATTGAAGGAATATTTAGGTGTTTATTGTTTCTTCAATCTATTTCAGACTTTGTTGATAGGATTGTTGTTATGAAACCAACTCAAGAAAGATAGAAAAGATAGATCAACGCCTTAGAATTCAACCTCTTTGAGGGGGCAACCTCCTTTACATTACATAAATGAACAATTCTTGGATGATACAAATAAAAAGACCTCCTTTCTATATATAGGAGTCTAAGGGGTCATAACATAATCAGAGCCGACATAACAATAATAATGTAAGGGCACAATAATAACAATAGTGGGCTTCTATGGGGCACAATAGTAACAATATGGGCACTACATGGGTACATCAATATAATAATTGGGTTGTACTAATAACAATAAGGGGTTACACTAGTAGTATAGGGGCCTAACATGCCCCTCTCCTTCAAAAAGCGTTGTCCTCAATGCTTGAGTAGTTCTTAATGCTTCTGTATAAAATTCTTGTCCTCGCATGTGGAATCTTCAGCGGGTAAGTTCTTCCACTTTCTTAGATACTCCGAAATTGATCGATTTTGTAGCTGTCGGGTTCTTGTTTCTGTGACTGCTCCAGGTTCCAATATGATTTTTCCTTCCTCTTCAATTTCTGGAAATATTGTTTGAATTGGGATCTTTTGCAACTTTTGAACCAGTGGCCATACTTCTTCGTCCTTCTTCCATTCATCCCTTGCTTCGTTTATCCAATTTGGTTGGATAATAGAAATAGCACAAAGCAATGCTTCCACATCCTCATCCTTGAAGACTCTTCCCATTCGGTAAGGTCACCATTTTTTAAGTGCTTGTTGTTTCATTTGATTTTGCACCGAAGTGGCCTTATCCTTTAAAAGTTGGAGAACTTGTTGTTGATGCTCGATGTGATCTTTCACTGCTTGAACCTTTTTCTTCTTGATATGTCCATCTATCTCTAGAGTTTGAGGAGTGGTAATTTCTTCCAATCCTTTACAAGATATGGTCGGATTCATTTCTTGATGCTCAATGTGATCTTTCACTTCTTGAACATTTTTCTTCTTGATATGCCCTTCTATCTTGATAGTTTGAGGAGTGGTAATTCTGACCAATGAATTACAAGATATGGTTGGATTCATTTCTTCTTTCTCAATGTGATCTTTCACTTCTTACACCTTTTTCTTCTTGATATGTCCTTCTATCTTGAGAGTTTGAAGAGTGGTAATTCTTGCCAATGCTGTACATGATATGGTCTGATTCATTTCTTCTTTCTCTGGGGTGGGGTCCTGGAATATATCTTCTTCTTTTGATGTTTCTTGGTCCTTTTCTTCCTCCTCTTCATATTGTATGTAAAATAATTTCTTCTCAGCACACTTATGACCTTTAGTGCATTTGCTATCACAATTGTAACAAAGCCCTTTTCTCTTTTTTCTTCCAATTGTTGTGGTGTAACCCTTGTAGGTTGTGGAAGGCTAGGAGAAACAACACTTCCATCTTTATAGTTGTGAGGGGTATGCTTCCTAGTTTCCATAATTTTGCTTTCCACTATGTCACAAAGCCCTTTTACTCTTTCCAATTGTTGTGGTGGTACTCTAAAGAAGGTGTTGCTTTTTGTATCCTCATAATGTGCTATCATTTCCTTTGTGAAAATTGACCACGTAACAAGTTGTTTACGAGAACAAAGCCCTTCATACCATAAAAATTGATTCAGTTCTAAATATGAAGATGCAATACATACCTTTTGTAACAGTGGTACACCATGTAGATCAAAATATTTCTCCATCTGAAGTATCCAATTTACCGGATCCTTGCCATCAAACTTCCTCATCTTGCTTTTTCTTGATGTTAGGAGTTCAATCTTGAAACAACTGTAACTCTGTACTTTCAGATCTTTACGTTCTGAAATTGCGATCTGTAGTAGCCCTCTATGTCCTCTTTTCAATGCCACCAGTCTGAGCCAAATTGGATTCTCCAAGAAAGAGTTATGCACAATCTCCCAAGATGACCTGATTATAGACCTTTCCAGAAGAGTGAACTTGTATGAAGTGCCACGTGTCACTGTTTTGACCTTGGGCTCTAAAAAATATCTACAGGAAACTACAGTCTATCCTCTTTATGTACCTTCTTACAAAATTTCAATCCGATGCTCAGAGAGAATGTTATGACGATTTTCCCCAGGTCACCTGTTTGGAATGTAATTCAATAGTTTGCAAAAAGACCAACTTCCTCAGATCATATCTCCGCAAATATAGCACGAAAAGCTTTGAAATTTGGATCTGAGATTCAGAGCGAATTCTTCTCAAATGGGTTTTTTTTTAAGCTTCTGAAACGTCACAGAAAAAACGTTATAGCAAAACTACCACGATGACCTATTTGGAGCAGCGAAACCCTAGAATCCAAAGCTCTGATACCAAATGTTATGAAACCAGCTCAAGAAAAGATAGAAAAGATAGATCAACGCCTTAGAATTCAGCCTCTTCGAGGGGGAAACCTCCTTTACATAACATAAATGAACAATTCTTGGATGATACAAATAAAAAGACCTCCTTTCTATATATACGAGTCTAAGGGGTCATAACATAATCAGAGCCGACATAACAATAATAATGTAAGGGCACAATAATAACAATAGTGGGCTTCTATGGGGCACAATAGTAACAATATGGGCACTACATGGGTACATCAATATAATAATTGGGTTGTACTAATAACAATAAGGGGTTACACTAGTAGTATAGGGGCCTAACAATTGTTGAGTCCCAATTTTTCTCATTTTTTATAGTATTTCTAAGGCCTTAACTCCCTTATTTTGAACCCTTCTTATCCTCAAAAATTCTCTTTTAATACATTTTGTTTGTTTTGACCAAGAGGATGTTGTGAACTTGAAAGAATGAAAATTATTTTAAAATGTATCATTTTACTTTAATTCCTAAGTATTTTTGAAGTTAAAATATTATCTAATCAAATCACCTACAATGTCAAAGAATTTGAACACATCTTGTGCAGATCAACCATTTTCTGAAGCGGTTCCAAGATTCCTGCAACTACTCCACAATTTCCTGTAGTCGTTGATTTCTTGTAAATGCAGAGATTTCCTACAGTCACAGATTTCCTGTAGATGCGAAGATTTCTTGCAATCACTGATTTCTTGTAGATGCAGAGATTTCTTGTAACCGCCTAGATTTCTTGCACCTGCTCCGCAATTTCCTGCAAGTTCATCGATTTCCTGTAGATGTGGAGATTTCCTACAATGATATCCATGATTGAGCATGTTCTGATCAGCCTCGAGGAGAATGAAGACATGGGTTTTGTTGAGAAAGTCACTAATATGGATGTTGTCATATTGGTCGCCTCAAAACTATCATTGAAACTTCCCAGACCTTCATTCCTTTTTCAGATGGCCGTATTAAGAGGTAGTTCCTATAGCTTCATGAAATCTATTCAATCCATGCTTTCAGTCATGGATCAACCTCATCATGCTTATTTCTTCTATCTTTATCAGCTATTGTTAGTCAACAATTGTAGGGTGTTATACTTTCTAACTTGACGCAAGTTATTCCCATGTATTGGTATAAAATAAATTTACATTTATTTGGATGGGGATTTAGAGAGGACCTGAAGAGAAGAAGGAAAGATTGAATATATCAGACCCGCATGACTGTATATTTTCCAGATTAATGTAATACCTGATGTTCTGCTGAATTTCATTGAGTAACTGCTTTCGTAGTTAAAGGGATTGTGAGTAATGGAGGGCCCCCTTTAGTCACAACTTCTGTAGCTGTAGATTTGTTTTATTTCAATTTATTTTTGTCATGCATTGCTAAAATTAGTACATAGTTTGGATTTCTCTTTACTAATTTGTAATAGCTTGTGCATGATGGTTAAATGTGAGCTCATTTGATGAATTATTTGGAATTTTTGAATATGATTTCATTTCTGTTATGCAAATTGTGAATTGATTTAATTGTTGTTGTTTGGGTTTGTATCTTTTCTGGATCTATATCAGCAATTCGAGGTGTTGTAGAGAGATGAATTATCTACTCCATAACCTTTGTTGTTAAGTGTTGAAGAAGAAAAGAGTTCTTGAAGATGTGTGTGTGTGTGTGTGATTTTATTTAGAGCGACACTTACAGTATTAGCGTGCATATATTTTGCACAGCCTCTCACAAGCTTACCTACCCTTGGTTGATAATTTATGTCTGCCATATTATAATTCTATAATTTGACTCAACATTTTGGCATCGTGCTGGGAAGGTGCTAAGGGATGATACTAGAAGTGTTTTAGTATGATTTCTTTTGTTTGAATTTTTTCAGGACTGGGGGAGTCAAAGTAATAAGACGTGGTGTAAGGCCTTCGCACCTGCAAAGATCAGAATTTGCCAAAGTTATGTCCTCGTTGTTTGGTAAGTAGAAGTTTTTAAATTTTCTGCATAATATATGAATAGGGTCCAATATTTTCAAATATTTTTAGTGGTGATGTGAGCACCACTTCATCCACTAATAAATTGGTAAGGGAGAGGAATTTCGTAAAGAACAAGGCAAAGGAAACAGAGGAATCCAACAAGAGGTTTACAACAGGTTTGATAGTTGATCCTAAGTGGACTAATAATCCCACAACAACTTCTTCTACCAGAAAATCCTTTGTTGTTGCTCATTCAGAATTTGCAATGGCACCTCAAAGGCCATGGCAACCACGTCCTGCAGGTATGTTACAACAACATTTTCAATTTCCTTATGCCTAGAATCGGATGTGGAACATTCCAATGCCTTGGCAGCCCTGGCCTCAGCAAGGGAATTTCCCTTACCTTGCTGCACCAAATTATTCCCCTCAAAACTTTTATTTACAACAAATGGTACATCAACAAATTCCTGCCCAGCTAGTATCCAATATAAACAATAAAGCCATCCAATCTACTCACAATATTGGAATGGCCATTTATCCCACTTATCCTACCGATTACATTGCACCTCAGCCTCTGCAGGAAATTTTTGTACCTTTGCTGCAGGAGTTTCCTGCATCTCTGCAGGAAATTAAACTAAGGTTAGGAAAAGTGGTGACCCAACTAGAAAAGATTGAAGAAATTATAGAGGAAGAAACCCCTGATACACCTGAAATAGAAAATGTACAAGAAACAATAGAACAAAACATTCTAAGATCACAAGAACCTTCCTTATCTCAAACTGTCCAGCCTCCTTTTCTTGAGAGGATGGGGGTGGAAGAAATGACAAAATAGCTTGAATTTGATCTAGTATCCAAGTTAAGAAATTTATGCATCAAGTTTCCTTTATTGCAAGCGATTAGGGATATCCCAATCTATGCTAAAATAGTTAGGGAACTATGTATCAAAAAGCTGGGGAGACAAAAGAAAGAACCCTCTACAATTCAAGTAGGTGGGGAAATTGCAAGCCTTGTGTCTACTAGATTTTCCATTGAAAAATATGCAGACCCTAGAATTCTTGTGGTTACCACCTTCATCAATGGATATCCAATAATAAATACTTTAATTGATTTAGGTGCAGCCATTAATATAATGACAATGGAAACACTGTCCCATATAGGATCCTTTGACTTACTTCCTACCCCTACTATGTTAGAATTAACAAATAGATCTAAGGTCAAGCCAGAGGGTGTATTGGAAGACATTGTCATTTCATTAGATTCATGGGAATATCCTGCAGATTTTTATGTTCTTTAGCCTAGGAATAATTTAGGGAGGCACCCTTTGATCTTAGGGAGACCTTGGTTGGCCACAATGGATGCCTTCATTAGGTATAGGTCAGGGAACATGACCATCACTCATGAGGCTAAAATTAAGCATATCAATCTATATCCCCATGCTAAACCCATCTTGAAATCAGAAAATATTCATTGGGTTGAGGAAGAACTTAATTCATAAATTATTTAACCAGTTTTGACAATAGCCCAAGCTATGGGCCTTAAAGAAAACACTGGGGATAATTTAATTAATTTCTCTATTTCAAACCCTGATTTTTCCCAACACTTAGAGGGGCAGTCAAGTCATGAGATAGATGTCATTGCTGAGCATAACTTCCAAGACCATAGTACAACAACTGAATTAGATTCATCCCTCCTATCTGTATTTCTTGTAGAATCAACAACTAAAGGTGGAAGCAAGGTAATTGAGATATTTCCTAGAAAAACTTTAATTATCAATTCTGCCCTAACTTATGAACAGGAAAATCAATTAACTCAGATATTGAAAGATTTTTCAGACACATTTTCTTGGGAATATGCAGATACGGATATGATACTTGGTATCTTCTCTGATCTTTTATATGATTGCATAGAGGTTTATATGGATGATTTTATGGTGGTGGGTGATACTTTTGAAGAGGCTTTACTTAATCTTAGGAAGGTTTTGCAAAGATGTAGAGAGACTAATATTTCATTAAGCAGTGAAAAATGTTTTATAATCATGACTGAAGGCATTGTCTTGGATCATCATGTTTCTACTACAGGAATTAAAGCTGACCTGGAGAAAATCGAATTGATTTTGAAGAAGAAAGGGATGGAAATGGTGGGAAAAGGGGTCATTCCTTTCATTACCTCTTCTTGATTTTCTACTGCAATAAATTGAGCTTACTTTGTTCCTTCTTGTGCTCATTAAACCATGAGAGGAACGTTTGTTGGGTACATGTTTATTCCTTTTTTTGGGCCCAATGGACTAATTACAGAAAAGGAGCCCCCTTGGAGTCTTCTTTTTTAGTATTTCAAACTCTCTAAAATTGAAATCTGGCGAGCATAGACTATCCTGGGCTCGTTAAAATAAGAGGTCAATGGATTCTTAGAATAAATTTCGTTTTTCAAGACAATTTTTGTTTTTCGGGTGTTGGACTGATGTGGGATTTCTTAAGGCCATCCTTCAAACAATCTTGGCCCATTGACATCAGAAAATTATCTGGGTTTCAAGATTAGAGACTGGTGGTTCCTTGAAGCTTGTATACCTTAATGATAGGCTATCTCGTCAGTAGCAATGGGGATTCATTATGGCTCCTTGACTACTGGATCCTACAGGGGGTTCAACAATAGCTCATACATTCACACCTGATAGGATGCATCAGATGTACCTTGGTCCTCGCTCTCATCATTGGTGATGGGCCTCGCGTTGGTTAACAAATGACCTTAATGGCTGGTAATCCAACGAGTTCACTGTACATTCGACCTCAGCCTATTTATTCATGTGCAATGAATTATACAAGAGGGGGAGAATATGGTTTCCTGTAGATGGACTTCCTACAGAACATTCCAGCAGCAACATTTCTGCAACAAAAACAATTATTTCCTAAAGAACGAATTTCAAGCAGAGCATATTCTACAGAATCTGGAAAGTACCGATTATCATCATTGTTATTTGAGGCCACGTAGCTATATGATCTTTCATCTAATATGATTTCAAAGTGGTTCATAATTTCAAAGTAAGTACAGGCGTCATCAAATGTATTGACAGTTGTAAGGTAAGATCGAAGGTACGTTTTGACGTCAGAATACTTAGGGTAGAAAAGTAATGGTACTAAAATTTTTAAATTTGCATGAATTTAAGTCATGGCTACCTGCATGGAAAAGAGAGCCTTGACCATTGATATCTTATAGAAAATCCCATTCCTGCCTATTATTCTAATTTGCACAATGTTATCTTCCCAATGTTTATCTGGCAGAATAGATCATGATGACAATCATGATCACGTTCCCCCATAACTCAAAGTTTCCCATTACTCCCGAGTCTTTCCTAATTAAACCTTCTTGTTTTCATTGGGTTCGAATTATTTCTACCTAGTTTTAGTAACAGGGGAAATTTTTGGGTGAAACCCGAAGCCAAAAGGGCACCCTCGTGCCTGCTAAACGCTTTACGAGGATCCAAGCCGCAAAGTTGGTGATTAAAGAACATGCAGAGGAAAGGGAACAACCCATCAAGATTGAGGAACCAAGTCTTATGCAGTCCTCCTAGGGACAATGTGATGATGAGGGGACCTCTAAGGAATTAATGAGCTCACCGTTTCTGAATGGTGCTCCAAAAAAAAAAAAAGAATGGAGAATAACTTGCGATTGCAGAAAGAGGTGGAAGAATGGAAAGCGAAAACATCAGATGGCCTACTGTATTATGAAGAAACATCAAGTTCAAATTGTTCATTTGTAGAAGAAGAATGAAGAGTATTGGAACATGGTATAGAAAGTAGAATCTAGCATGGCACACCTAGACCATCTTGCTGCAGTAGTTGCGACCCAGAACAAGGACTGAATTTTCTTCCCGGAGGAACATTTTTGCTTGCATAAGGGACATGCAAGAAGCTAGGTGTTGGGGATATGTTGAGTCCCAATTTTTCTCATTTTTTATAATATTTCTGAGGCCTTAACCCCCTTATTTTGAAGCCTTCTTATCCTTAAAAACTCTCTTTTACTACATTTTGTGTGTTTTGACCAAGAGGGTGTTGTGAACCTGAAAGAATGCAAATTATTTTAAAATGTATCATTTTATTTTAATTCCCAAGTATCTTTTAAGTCAAAATTTTATCTAATCGAATCACCTACAATGTCAAAGAAGTTGACCACATATTGTGCAGATCAACCATTTTCTAAAGCGTTTCCAAGATTCTTACAACTACTCCACAATTTCTTGTAGTCGCCGATTTCCTGTAGATGTAGATATTTCCTGCAATCGTCAATTTCCTGTAGCTGCTCTGCAATTTCTTGCAAGGTCACCGATTTCCTGGAGACGCGGAGATTTCCTATAACTACCTTGATTTCCTGTAGCTGCTTTGCAATTTCCTGAAAGTTCACCAATTTCCTGTAGATGCGGAGATTTCCTGTAACTACCCCTATTTCCTGCAACGATATCCATGGTTGAGCATATTCCGATCAGCCTCGATGAGAAAGACGACATGGGCTTTGTTGAGAAAGTCAGTAATATGGATGTTTTCCTATTGGTCGCCTCAGAGCTACCATTGAAATTTCCCAGACCTTCATTCTTTTTTCAGATGGTCGTATTAAGAGACAGTTCCTACAACTTCATGAAATGTGTTTGATCCATGCTTTCAGTCATGGATCGACCACATCATGCTTGTTTCTACTATCTTTATCAGCTATTGTTAGTCAACAGTTGTAATGTGTTAGATTTTCTAACTTGTGGCAAGTTATGCCCATGTATTTGTATAAAAGAACTTTATGTTTATTTGGATGGGGATTTGGAGAGGATTTAAAGAGAAGAAGGATAGATTGAATATATCAGACCTGTATGACTGTATATTTTCTAGATTAATATAATACTTGATGTTTTGTTGAATTTCATTGAGTAACTCCTTTTGTAGTTGAAGGGGTTGTGAGTAAGGGAGGGCCCCCTTTACTCACAACTCCTATAGCTGTAGATTTGTTTTATTTCCATTTATTTTTGTCATGCATTACTAGAATTAGTACATAGTTTGTAGTTCTCTTTTCTAATTTGTAACAACTTGTGAATGATGGTTAAATGTGAGCTCATTTGATGAATGATTTGGAATTGTTGAATATGCTTTCATTTCTATTATGCAAAGTGTGAATTGAGTTAATTGTTGTTGTTTGGGTTTGTATCTTTTCTGGATCTGCATCAGCAATTCTAGGTGTTGTAGAGAGATGAATTATCTACTCCATAGCCTTTGCTACTAAGTGTTGATGAAGAAAAGAGTTCTTGAAGTTGTGTGTGTGTGATTTTATTTAGAACAACGCTTACAATATTAGCCTGCATATATTTTGCACAAAATCTCACAAGCTTACCTGCCCCTGGTTGGTAATTTATGAATGTCAAATTATAAGTCTATAATTTGACTCAACAAGGATTATGCCTTTGTTGATGTTGGCATTATGTTGCATGTGTTGTACTTGATGGCAACCCACTCATAGAAGAACATCTCACTTATATACAATCAAGTGAATCCACAGAAGAGATATCACATGTGACATAATACATGGGATGTAGGATAGCTCAAAGGAATCAAATGACAAGTCCTTAGTATGACAAGTAAGCTTTGCCATCAAGTCCAAAGGGGGAGATTATTGGCATTATGGCTAAATTGTTGTCCTTAATGGCAAATCATATAGGTGATAGATCACAGTACAATAGGTCAGTAGTAGAGATTGATGATCAGCCCACAAAGAATGAAGAAAATAAGAAGTTCGCAGGTGCGCCGTGCAATAGGTGCAGTCATAGGCTGGGTCCATATATACTCCATTCAGAAGGTGTGGACATATTCGTAGGTTAACAAAACAAAAGGTGCGGTCCTAAAAGTTCACACACTTTCATGCAGAGAAAAGCGCACGTGTGGGAATCTTATGGTTGTCGGGTCCGTGGTATTGTGTTATTATGGTTTTGGACCGTGGTATTGTGAAAGGCCTAAGGCTATAAAAGAGGAAGGAGATCATTTGGCTAGAGCATGCTTATGGGTTGAATATCTTAAGGAGAGCAAGATCTGAAATTCTGGTTGGTGAGTGATATCTAGATCTACATCAAGGAGAAACCTGAGCTTTATAGGGCAAATCTACTGATGGGTCGAGATCTCCTTTGCGCATGATCAGATCTGTAGATCTGATAGTCTGTGGCATATTTGAAGACTGGACCGCAGGTGCGACACATTTCAGGCACGGAGATCTGCAGGCCTCTGAAGGAGAAAGCGCGGAGATCCGCAGGCCTCTGAAGGAGAAAGCGTGGAGATCCGCAGGTAGATCGAGGAAAAGGTGCAGAGGTTCGCAGGCCAGAGATCGGTGTAGGTGCGGAGGATTGCAGGAGGATCGCAGGCCAGAGACGGGTACAGTGCGGAGGTGCACAGGCAACCCGCAGCCATAGGTGCGGATGCCCGCAGAGAAGAAGACTGTAAGCTGTGGATACTCGCAGGTCAGAAGCCTATTCAGGTGCGGATACCCGCGGATCAATAGATGGTGCAGGAGCGGATACCCGCAGGTTTCCATTGAAGAAGCTGCGTACTTTTCTTAAAATATGTTTTAGCTGCTTCTGTTGTTTACTGAAGTGTTCTGGGTTTTGAAGTGATGTCTGGTTACTGGTATTATGTTCTGATAACAACATTATGAGAAGTGATTGATTGAATGATTATGATTAGCTTCAGTATTGATGGATGAATGGATCAGGTTCATAATGACTTATCCTTATATGATCTGATGGACAAGATCTGATTGCTGACACGCATATTATCCTTGTATATTGATCTGGTGATTGGGTGATTCAGAAGATTGATTGATTATGTGCTTCAATGATATTTATGGGTCCAACGTGGCCTTTCAAATTATGTGTTGTGCTTCAGGTGTATCCTGTCTGAAAATGTATGAAACGTGGTACCTGGAGGAGAGAAGATTGTAGGCTGGTGCCTACGTACTAGTATCTTAGCTAGTACAAGAGCTAAGGGGGTGGTAGTTCCCTTCTAGTAGCAAGTTGAAAACTTTGGAGCATTGTAGCAGGTAGAAGCCTGCGTACTAGTAAATGGATCAGCTAGTACGAGATCTATGGGAGTTGTAGGTCTCTGCAGGTAGAAGCCTGCGTACTGGTATAAGACTTCACCATTACAGAAATATTGTAAAAGGATTTTCTTATTAAGAAGAAGATTGAGATGACTTGCAGTAGGTGGTTTTCTCCCACATTGGGTTTCCACCTTATATCATGGTGTTCATGTGTGTGGCTTGTGTGTGATGATCTGTTCTATTTTACTGCACCTGTTTACTGTTAATATGATTGATAATGTTGTAATGCACTCATTAAGGATCAACTAACTGAATCATAAGAAGTTGTGGAAGTAGCATATATGAATCTGAATATGGAAATGAAAAAGTTTTATTGATGTGATAATACTGATTCACGCCCCCCTCTTAGTATTATTTCCAATAGTTGAATTTTAACTTTACTCTTGAGTTCATGAACAATGTTCTTAGGTTTTCTTTGCATTCCTTTTTTGATGTCCTTGAGCTTGAATCCCCCTTATGTTTTAGGAGAGATTTCTCTTGTGGACAAGATATATCTCCCTAGATATGATACCTAGATCTAGAACACAAAAAACAAGAACATGTAGCTTTCCCTAAGCCTAATACAATCAAATCATTAATGAAAATGAGATCAAGATGAAATTTTACCTTTTATCGAAGGTTTTCCTCACCAATTGTTTGAAATGTTGTAACTTCAAACTTTATCCTCAATGCTCCTAAAGAAAAGACATGCAACCAAAAAAAACAAACAAACATTAAATAACATATATTCCAAAAATGATTTGATAAAACTTATACATATGATCAACGAATTATATACCAAAAAGTACTAAGAAAATACAAAATAATTGTGGGAAAAGAGAATAAGTTGTATTAATGGGAAATAAGAGGTTACAACCTAATGTTTCCTTCATGTCGTAGTCCCACTTCTAACTTCCTTTTGTCACAGTGCCTTCAAAATTATTAAGGCCATAGCTTGGATAGTTTGGGACAATTTCACCAAAGCCAAAGCATTTCTAAGATTAATTGACAATCCCTCTTAATGAAAGATGGTTATACATATGGGCTTGGAAAAAGATACGAGGGTGATAAGGGAAGGATGTTAAGATCCAATAAATTAGGGATGTGATCCAAATTCAAAATGATTAGGAGAGATTCCATGCACAAGGCTTATCTTCTAGAACCCTCTCATTCCCTTTTATTTTTAGCTTCATTAATAGTGTTGCACCCTGTAGTGAAGAAAACTACGATATTTTCATAGTTTGTTAGGTATGAAACCTATAACAATTAGCAATGTTGTAGTATGTTAATGTGCCACATGAAACACCCTTTTGAATTAGGGATTTTGAAGGAATTTGAGCAATTTTTTAATCTTTCAGGGAGATTATATTTCTTCCATCTTCTTCAAGGATTAATGGAAATAATGGTAGTGTGTAACACCTTGGGATTTCCAAAACTTTATAACAAATATTGGTCTTGATTAAATGTGACCTTTGGTTTTTGATAATATGATCTAAACTTTTATTTCCCTTTACAAACTTTGAACTTAGGTTCAATTGAGAAATCAATTTATCTAGTTTCCTTGTCAAGGAAGCAACTTCAACTTTTTACCTTTCACAATGTGTTCCCTTTCATTTTAGTTGACTTGCTAATATTTATTTTACTCCTTTTGTCTCTTTATTTCAACTTTTAGGGTAGTGACCAATGTTCCATCACAAATTTCATTCTCACACTTTTTTATTTGTTCTTTCAGTAGTTTCACCTTTTTCCCTAGAATTTTTATTTCTTCCAAGGAACTTACAAATTCTCCTTAAAGATATACCTCCCATTCAAATTTTTGTTTTGAATTTGGGTTTTATCCTTGATAATTTTGGTCAATACCTTGATCATTCATAGATATGAACAATACTTTTTCTCTTTCGTCATTAGACACACATTCATCATTTCCATAAAATGAGTCACCCATTCTCTTTGGAATAGAGACTCTTCCTTTCAATATATCCTTTATTTTTATGATTTTGATATTTGACTTTATCATTAGAACTCCTTATCATCTTCGTAATTTAATTTAACATAGGGACACATAGATACATAATGTGTTATTATACCACACTCAAAACATTTAAATGGAAGCTTACCTTGCAATTTTCAAGTCCCTATTTTTAGCTTTCTTGAAAATTAATCTTGTTTCTCATCTTATTCATTGTTGGAAACTTCATGGGTCTTTTGACTAATTTTATCCTTTTATTTTTTGAATGTTTTTTCCTTTTAACTTGACTCCTCCTTCTATGTTCTCATTTCTTATGGAATGAGCATTCCATGTAGAGAATCTATACTTATATTTTTACAATAAGTTATCTCTTTAATGGATGACAATTTTGGATTGAATCTTTCGGGAAGAGGTCTCAATACCTTCGGCACAATTGTCAATTCATCGAATCATTAAGCAAGTCCTTTTATAGTATTACCAATATCATCTACACAAAGAATTAAGGATACAATAGTTTCATATTCATCCATCTTCAAACTCTCAAACTATCCTTTATGAGTTTGGAGTTTTTCTCTTTTCACCTTATCATCTCCATCATAGCTACTCTGAAGCCTGTCCCAAATTTCTTTTTCATATTTTTGTTGCATCACCTCCAAAAAATATGTATCAGTTAGTGTTGTAGGGAAAAGTATCCGACTCGGATGACCCTATCCCACTCTAAGGGTGATAGTACCTTAGCAACAACTGTAAAACAAACTACTTAAGGTTTACTTCTTTATGAAAGCAAAAGAGAATGGAGAAATGCACTAACCGTTGCCTTGCGCTTAATGTCAAATCCAAACTCTTCTCTTTGGCTGCTTGCTCCCAGCTCCTTGCTCTTTTGCTGGCCCAGCTACAATGAGATCCTGCAAAATAACAAAGAAGGAAACTACAAGAAGCATGCAATCATAACTGGTTCAAGGATTAGTGTAAACCAAACATGCAATTATCACAATATATTATTGAAACAAGAGCACATAGAAGAACCTCAATAGCTTTTATTAATGAAGAAGTAAAGGTTCTAAGAGTATTACAACCATTGAAGGCTCCAATCCAGCAACACCTCCCAGCAGAAAGAATTTCTCCTCTTCACCTCTCTCAAACAATCACCCAATAGCTCTATAGTGAAACCAACAGCATATCATTACTTTGCACAAAATTCCAGCCTCCTGAGCTCATAGGAGAGAGCTCAATATATAGATGTATTGAGAAAGGATGAGTCAGCTTGCAACTGATGTGTAGCTGCCTTGTGTCCTCTCTCTCTTCAGTTAATCTTTAGTTGATCTTCAGTTCTTGAGTCCACTTGGTGAACTTTGCTTCCACTTGGAGAAACAGAGCCTCTGACTCATCACAAGGCGAAATCCCTGATCCAAGTGTCATTTTTGGAAGATTCCAAAGCAATGACTCATTGTGCCACTTGTCCCATCTCGCTCAGCGCAGGTGGCCTTTGTCCCACTTGCTTTGCAACGCAGGTACACCATGGAGCAACTGAGTTTCAGCGCAGAAACCTAGTGGAGCACCTGCTTTGATTTCAGGATTGCTTGTTTTTGAGTGTTTTCAGGTGGAGAACTGATCTGAGAGCTGTTGGTTTGCTGACCTTGTTCCTCTAGGGGTAGGAACATCATGTTTAGGGAACTTTGGATCCCTTGGATTATTGACAATTCATGCTTGTTGCTGTAAGGCACAAAATTGTCTATAACAGATGCCCCCTAAAGTATGAGGTCGTTTATCGGGTGAAATGCTTTATTGAGAGGATCCGAAGTTCATTCAATCTGCTGAGAAGTGTCCTGTAATAAGATACAATACAATACATTATTTTTCATACATTTTCATGATCTAGCTGAGGCGGGCATTCCCATGCTCAGCTTTATAAATACATTTTGGTACATGGAACAGACGATCGTCTGATTGTAGACTGATAATTCTCTGCTGAAATTATCATCCTTTGAGAAGGATGATCATCTGCTGTAATGATGTACATATCAAATGTCTTTATGTCCTGAATATATATCGCAGCCCGGATGGATGAAACTAGATCCGGGGTCTTCAATCTCTTCCGATCTTCACTCGATGTACAAGTCGATCCATGTGAGAATTTTTTGAAGTCGAACATGGAAAGACATCGCTTGATTACCGGTCAATGATGTAAACCGTTAACAAGCGCGAGAGGAATCACCGATAAGGATGATGACCCTCAAGGTACGGCAGTACAATTCGCATGGTGGGAATAAAGGACTTGGCGTCGACCACCATGCAAAATCTTCTGGTCGAAGGTCATTGATGTATACCTGTCGCCGGAAGTGAGAAACTTGCCATTGAGGCATGCAAGCTTCAAAGTACTGAAGGGGTTGTTCCTAGATAAACTCCTTGGATAATGAGCTGATGTCGACAAGGAGCGATCCGTCAAAGGAGGGCCTTAATGAATCCCACATCAGAGACACGGAACGGAGCTAGTGATTGTGATGAGGTGAAAACAAACTGTGATGTATGATTCAGGGTGGCGGTCATGAAATGGATGAAGGACAATGTATGGCAGTGGATGGGACACGGTTGACTCTTTGCAGAACCACATCTCTTGAACATATAACGACACTGATGTGATGGATTGGTAGCATTACCCCAATTGTGGATGGTGTGGCGAGGACCATGGTTATCAGACCGGTGAATGAAACAACCCAACCCGATGTGATACGGAGGACAAAGTGTCATGTTCAAGAGTGACTTGCGACCATTAATGCTGTGAGGTTCTTCCAATTTTTCCCCAGTCATTGCTGACCAGTACCTCTTTATTTTTGTCAAGCTTGAGGAGGATAACATATGCTTGTTCTATAACCTGCCCTTCGGGCAAGCCCATCGCTATGTTTTAACGAGCCTAGCGATAGGGAAACTCGTTCTCGTCTAAAGACAAGTTTGTCGCTATTTAATCATTTTAACGAGTCTAACGACAAGGAAAACTCGGTCCTTTTCATTTTTAGAGAGTCTGAAAAGGTACGAAAAGTTAACTCCAAAATTCCTTTTTCGTCTTCTAATCCCTTAAGTCCGAAAAAGTATAAAACCATACAGAAGGGATGAATTTTCGATTTCTTTAATGAGCCGAACAAAACAAGCGCTCGATCTTTTTGTGCAATAATCCCTCAGGTCCAAAAAGATTAAAATCTAGAGGAGGGATAGCTCTTCCGGTCCTTTTAACGAGCTGGAAGGCCAAAACTCGGCAAAATTTTCATATTTTACGAGTCAGTGAAAAGAGCTCAAAGAAGACTCGTCTTTTGAGGAACGAGTGATGAACAGGGATAGCAGCAGATTCCAGGTACGGGTTGGAATTCTCCAATCACGGCAGTGTCACAAGGATGGCTAAGTGAAATCACTCTTCGCAGCTGTTCCTCAAAATGGGTAAACACACATATGGAGATGAACGATTGGCCAAAATGAACGGATGGAGGTGATGGCATATAAACACGACGAAGGGCTTTTAATATGGCTTTCAAAGGTTACTTTTCTCAATGGTTATTTACCGGTTCATTTTTTCTGAGTGAGCTTGAACTGCTAGGGAAAGATTGCTCACAATTTATGTTTATTTTTTAACGAGCATGAACTCTACACAAAAACTGCTCGATTCTTGCGTTTTTTTTTTAACGAGCATGAACATTGCTAAAACTGCTCAATTTATACCAGTCTTAATACAAGGAATGCTTTAGGTGAGGTAATCTTATTTAAGGAGCGATACCTCACTAATTACTCCAATTTGGCAGGTTTTAACTTTTGCCTTTCATCCTTTCTTTATGCAAGCTGGAAACGGCTAATCCTACGAGTTTAACGGGTTAGACCTACAGGTTTAAAGGGAGGACCTAAAAATTTAAAAAATAAATAGTCGTCCCGTGCTTGCACTCCAAAAGGTTTGCATGCTCCCAGGTATAAAGTATAATTTCGAGATTCTGTCCTCTTACTTATTATCCGAAAAATGGCTTTGTTTGCTGCCGCAAACTAAACTCTCTTTTCGGCGATGTCTATCATTAGGTTGCTAAGGATGGTGACTACTTGTTGCAGCAATTTCCTCTCTTTCTTTGAAGACTGCCCCTACTCTCTTTCAAAACATATTGTTTTAATGGGTGAGGCTTGACATTCAAAGATGGTGCCTTCTTGCTGCCACAAATAGATCTCCTCCTTAGGAGAGCCTACTTTTTTAGACAAAGGGAGCGATTCTTCCGCTTCACATAACTTTGACAAAAGAATTTTATCCTAGAACAACCCTCTCTTCCTTTTTCGGACGGGGTACGGACTAGTCCATTCTTCTGCGGAAATTAACTTTATACCCAAGGTTTCCTCTGCCCAAGGCAGGCCAGGGTGCATGCCCCCTGGGTCCCAGTTCTTTTCTTTCCGAATTACTCGCATTCATCGGGAAGTAGAACCGGGGGTGGTGGCATTCCTTGAGTGAATAAACCGTTAAGGGATGGTATTTGACTATTTGCAATGCGTGATCCTGGAAATGAAAGTTGGTTTATGAGCTTGACCACCCTTCCTTCGTGCGGAAAACAGATGACTCTAAAGAGTGAGGACACTATTGCCTCCATGCAATATATATAGTCTCGTCCAAGGAGTAAGTTATAAACCAAGGGTCCCTGGACGACCATGATGTTCATATGAACTGTCTTCCCTTTCAATGTAATTGGAACATTGGGGAGAATCCCTAACGGGTGACTGGTTCCTTTATCAAAACCTGATAGATTTCTCATCTCAGGTAAAAGCGCCGGGCAACCCAGTGCTTTCCAAGCAATAGAGGAAAGGATACTCACAGATGCCCCTTCATCAATGATAGTTCCAGCCATCACCATTCTGTAGATTTGGACTATGATTCTGAATGGGATACTGGCTGGTAACCGGGGTCTGCCTAGTTGGTTCCAATCAAAGGATACAACTAGGTTGCTTGGTGGTGGGACCGAATATACGGCCGGATACGACTCTGACGATGTTCCTTCCTGTGATAAAGGAATGGGCGCATTGCCCTGATGCTCATCGGAGTCTGTGTTGATGAAAAGGATATGGACGGTGTCATCTTTATCCTCTTCAGTGAGGGTGTCATTTGAAGACGGGTCTTCAATGACGGAGTCATTGGAGGATGAAACCTCTGAAGGAAGAACCGGGTCAACTGTCGTTTCGACCTTTAGACTTTCATCTGGTCTAGATTCAGTAAGTTCATTTTCAATGACCGACACTTCAGCCGACCACTTGAGCGGGTCAGCTGGATTTTCAACTATCGAGGGATTAGGCGCGAGTTTTTGGTATCCAGGAGGAAGTCGTAACGGTGAAACCGGACGATCTTCCAAAACTCTCTTTGCCTCATCTAAGAATGGACATCGGTGGATGGCATGATCGCCTTCACACAACATACAGGGTGATCTTGGTCTCCCTCTTCGTCCTTCACTCTTGCTAGTTGACGGACTGCAATCAACATGACTACCAGAGGTTGATGCTACCGGATTGTGCAACCTTGGGGACCAGTCCCTTAGTATCCGGGGAATACAAGGACAATCACGATGGAAGTGGGTCCCTTTGCAAATGACACATGGCGATTTAGGCTCGGTCGGTGCAGTGTGTGGGTTTTTGTCAGCTGTCTTTTGCTTGCCCCCAGTCGCCTTCGCCATAGGCCCCTTCTGCTTCTTTTCTCTCTTCTTCTTTTCCTTCTTCTCCATGGGAGGCTGACTTTTGCCGGCTCTACCTTGTGAAGATGAAGGATCAGAGGAAGAATTGTAAGAAGTGGAAGGCTGGTGGGTAGCTCTAGACTGTTCTGACTGTTGATTCGACTGCTCAGGATTAGTGGCGATCTGGACTACGTTAGTTGAAAAGAGCCATACAGGTAGGCCAATTGTCAATCCTGGAAGTGACAATGTTGCCATATGAGGCGCACCAACATCTCCCCAAGAGGAGAAGGGATTTGGACTTCCACCAAGGTTATTTCCTTGGTTGGTGGGCTCCATACTTTTCAACTGAAAGATCAACGTGGGAATAACAGGTGATTATGTTCCGCTTAAAATAAATTTTATTAACGACGCTTTTAGACACAAACTTGCTTTTTCATGTTTTAAGAGTCGAGAAAAAGCTAAAGATGACTCTAGTCGCCTTCGATGTTTTAACGAGCCCGAAGTGACAAATGCTCGGATGGAATTTTTCAGTTATAGAGTTTGAAAAAGGCCAAAAGAAACTTCTCTGGAGTTCTAGGCAGAGGGTGTGCCAAACTTTTCGCGAAACCACAGAATACGTTTTACGGTACGGGTGGTCGATCTTCGTGAATGCTGTGTTCACTGCATCGCGATCAGTAGGGCGGCCGACACGGCTTCCTATGGATAAAGGATAATTGCCTATAGGGGTATCCCAATATATACGCGACAGTACGTGGGAGCACAAGTCCATATTAGTGCCACCGACTCTCAGGAGGAATCACCCACCTTCGTAGAGATCGACAGTCACTATGTTTAACGACGCCGGAACACGTCTCTACCTAGACCTCTATGTGTTTGCGTTATGTTACAAAGCGTTGTTATGTAAATTAGATTTATTTTAATGTTGATCTTGCTTAGCAGTTTGCCTTTAAGGATCACCACGAGATGTATGTAACAAATTCCTGAATGCAGTCTAAGATGAGAAGCAAACTTTTCAATCTTTCAACTTTGAAAACCTTAACTACTGAGGGAAAAGAAAGGCAAATCTTTTCACACAGATCATAGAGCACACACTAAATGCAAATTTTTCCTAAATCGTCAAGCAAACAGTCAAATGCAAAATGCACAATGCATGTATTTTCTTTTCCCTTTCTTAATGTGGATGGGTTACAAAAAGAAAGTTGTTATATAACTTTGATTTCGATTTAAAGCGAAAATAAACAAGCTTGTCCAAAATCAAAAGACACCTTAAGATTTACTTGCTTAATCACTGGAAATGCATGAAATCAAACCATAATGACGAAAGTAAAATGACTAATCAGCTATGGACAGCAAACAAGCTAACTCTTTAGACCAGCAAAATGCCTAACACAGGTTCAGATCTAAGAGGCCAAAAGCAAGACTAGTTTACTCTTCGTTATGGGAAATTGTAAATGAGTAAGAAATACAAAGAACAAGTACAATTTCGTTATATAACAGAGGTAGAATGATGGCAAGTAATATTGGTTTCATAACAGGTGCAAGACTGGTAACTGGCAGCCAAATCAATAGTGAAAACAGGCAAGAGAAAAGGAGGAAACCCCGACAGCACTAGGCAAAATTGGGCCAACGCAGGTGCTGCACAGCCAGTCTGGCTCTCAGCGCAGGTAGCCCCTTCGGGACCTGCGTTGCAAAGCAGGTAGCCTGTGTACTACCTGCTTTGGAAAACGAAACTTGCGTTTTCACAGTTTCCTGGTCATAATTTTCTCAAAAATGCACAGTTTTTGCTCAAATCAGAAACAATTAGTCAAGCACACACAAAGGGATGATTAGGAAGGTGAAAAGCTATCACTAAGAGCTTACAAGGATCCTTGTAGATCAGCTCTTCAAATCATGAACTTGCTCAGAAATGAGCTAGAGTAGCTGCCCTCTACTTCGCTTTTGATATAGTCAAAAGCTTTTCGATTTGGTACTCTTTTGTTCAGGAAATGAATAGCAAAATACTACAAACACAATCAAACGGATACGTTCCCCAGCGGAGTCGCCAGTTTGTTGTAGGGAAAAGTATCCGACTCGGATGACCCTATCCCACTCTAAGGGTGATAGTACCTTAGCAACAACTGTAAAACAAACTACTTAAGGTTTACTTCTTTATGAAAGCAAAAGAGAATGGAGAAATGCATTAACCGTTGCCTTGCGCTTAATGTCGAATCCAAACTCTTCTCTTTGGCTGCTTGCTCCCAGCTCCTTGCTCTTTTGCTGGCCCAGCTACAATGAGATCCTGCAAAATAACAAAGAAGGAAACTACAAGAAGCATGCAATCATAACTGGTTCAAGGATTAGTGTAAACCAAACATGCAATTATCACAATATATTATTGAAACAAGAGCACATAGAAGAACCTCAATAGCTTTTATTAATGAAGAAGTAAAGGTTCTGAGAGTATTACAACCATTGAAGGCTCCAATCCAGCAACACCTCCCAGCAGAAAGAATTTCTCCTCTTCACCTCTCTCAAACAATCACCCAATAGCTCTATAGTGAAACCAACAACATATCATTACTTTGCACAAAATTCCAGCCTCCTGAGCTCATAGGAGAGAGCTCAATATATAGATGTATTGAGAAAGGATGAGTCAGCTTGCAACTGATGTGTAGCTGCCTTGTGTCCTCTCTCTCTTCAGTTAATCTTTAGTTGATCTTCAGTTCTTGAGTCCACTTGGTGAACTTTGCTTCCACTTGGAGAAACAGAGCCTCTGACTCATCACAAGGCGAAATCCCTGATCCAAGTGTCATTTTTGGAAGATTCCAAAGCAATGACTCATTATGCCACTTGTCCCATCTCGCTCAGCACAGGTGGCCTTTGTCCCACTTGCTTTGCAACGCAGGTACACCATGGAGCAACTGAGTTTCAGCGCAGAAACCTAGTGGAGCACCTGCTTTGATTTCAGGATTGCTTGTTTTTGAGTGTTTTCAGGTGGAGAACTGATCTGAGAGCTGTTGGTTTGCTGACCTTGTTCCTCTAGGGGTAGGAACATCATGTTTAGGGAACTTTGGATCCCTTGGATTATTGACAATTCATGCTTGTTGCTGTAAGGCACAAAATTGTCTATAACAGTTAGACCAATCAAGATGGCATTATTTTCTTTTTCATTGTCTAAGTATTTGTCTTTACCTTCAAAACTTGTTGGAAGAGTTATTAGAACATCATAACCATTCTCAACATATAACCAAATTTTAGTTCTTAGAGCCACAATATAGGTGCTCATATTTACCTTCCAAAATGCATAGTTTGTGCCACCAAATAGGTGATGTTTGATCGAGGAGGAAACCTTGTTGTTAGACATGATCCCTTGTCATTTAACTTTTAATGTTTAAATTTTCTATTGAATGAACTTGGATTTTATATGAATTGTTTGATTTTAATTATATTAAGAGGTGTGATGAATTAGTATAATGGAAAATTTTAAAACTTAGAATAATTCATACTTTTTAAGCATTAATCATACAAGGAACACATCATAACACTATAAATACATGGAAACCCTTAATGAGAGAAAACAACAAAGTTTATGTGTAATAATATTTTCATAGCAGCCAACTTATTGTTACATCAATTTACCGGCACTAATGATCCAAGAGGATATTGGTGGCCACCCGTCTATTCCACGTAGACCTCTATTTAGTTTCATCTATTTCCTTTCTTTATTGAAACATTAACTATTTTTAGTGGTTTTTCGGGTCCTAAAAATCTGGGGAAGTTTTGACCCCATAAAAAACATTTTTTTGAGGTCTGCGGCAATCCCATAGCCATAGATAGGGGCCTACTGCAAATCCTATAGTACTCAAAGAGATCTTTCCAACTTATGCAACCAGCTCACAAAATAGAAGGAAAGATAGATTAACGACTTCAAAATCAGCCTCTTCGAGGGGGAAACCTTCTTTACATTACACAAATGAAAAATTCTTGGATTATTCAAATCAAAAAACCTCCTTTCTATATATAAGAGTCTAAGGGGTCACAATATAATCAAAGTTGGCATAACAATAATAATATAAGGGCACAAAAATAACAATAGTGGGATTCTATGGGGCACAATAATAACAATATGGGTACAGTAGGGGCACAACAACAATAATAAGGGCTACAATGACAATAGTAATGGGAGAATTGCTAGTATTATAGAGACCTAATGTTGGCTTAGTGGGGCCTGACCTAGGTTCAAAAGTGATTTAGCCAAGCAAATCCCAGTACTACTGGCCCTTTCGGCAATAGTCCGCGGAGCGTGCACTGAGGTCTCACCTGAAGTATTATGGGAGGATGCTAGAACCAGGTTTCCACACCCTGGGGATGTCTGATATGTGATCATTGGTATGTGATTCAACCTTCACGCTTACTGGGCTACGTGCACCAGCGAGCCCTTTACGTCCTTTGTGCAGCTCTAGCCGCAGCACGACCAGTGTTAATTACCCAAATCTTCCTTACTTAGGTTCTGTTCGTTAATTACATAGATGATTTTCATACATAAGCATTCATATCAATGTTTACCAAGTGCACACATATAAATAAATAGATACAATTAACACATAACATCAAAATACAGATCCACAATATAGATGCACAATATGCCAAATCCAACTTATCTTTATTAATAATCCTTTTCAAGTTCAGATCAATACAGACCCAACTCTGCCCTGTGCACTCAACTGCAGGGGTCCATGCACTCAACTGCATACTCTACTAGGCCTCTGTGCACTTAGTTCCAGAACCTCTACCTACTACTATGACTCAATACACTTCAGTTCCACTTCAATCCTCTAACCATGCCTTCGCATCTATCTATTACTTTCTTACTTCCCCCAGAAACTAACTTTACACTTAGAGCCTCACTCTATTTATACAATCCCATGGTCCACAGACCATGGGTAGGCCAACATAACTTTACATTATTTTACAATTCTTAGGGCGAACAACCCTATGACTTGTCCTAGAATTTCGCACTCCACATCTGTACTTCGCGGAGTCTTTACATTACAATGACAAAAACTCGAGCTTTAAGCCCTAAAACCTGTTGTGGGGGATCCCATGCCCAACAGGTCCCCAACACAATCATCGTGACTCGTCCCAAGTCACTCTGCTGGTGCAACAATCTTTGGGCGAAGCCCATCCAGCAAGTCTCGTGCAGCTTGGGTGTCTGCAGCACATTGTTTAGCTATTTGTTGTACTTGTTGCACACGTAGCTCTGAATCTTCGTGAGCAAGGTCATATTTCTATCCAACCGCATAAAGTTCTTGCATCTGTGCCAGCTTCCCTTCAATGTTGGTTATAATTGTGAACGCTTCATCGATCCATGGTTGGATGTGTGCTTTAAGTAGGGCTTATTTTTGGTGCGTGACATCTAATTGGTCCTTCTATGCCCTTGCCTGCTGTAGTCTGGCGAGTCATTGAGTAAGGACAACCGTCGGCATGGTGCCCTGGACACTGTCATACTCCTGCTGCAACTCGCATGCCTTGGTTTCTAGGTGCTATAGATTCAGGTCTTCTTGCAGGTGCGTAAGCATGGTTAGTGCTTGCTCCAACATCCCGGTGCAATCCTGTGTTGCCTGGCCAATGTGCTCCAACTCCATATGGATAATGTGGGCATGCTACTCTCTGACTTCTAGGGGCATGGAGGGCTGCGCTTTCAATTATAGCTTGATGATCTGTAGGTTCAGCTCCAACTGAACCTTTGTCATTTCTTCCCTGACCTCGCAGACTCTGGCCACCAATCTATGGACCCACTCTGCTACTAGTAGCTCTGTCGGCATGGCCAACTCAGGGACACTCTTGCATTCATCCTCTGTCACCTGCTCCAGTCCTCGAGCCTGCGTAACCAACTCATCACGCTGGAGGCTGAGCTAGTCCATGGTGATTTTTTGCTCGTTCAGGACTTGGATCGCGTGACCTTCCTGGGCGTGAAGCTTTGTGATGACCCCATCCTATAGTTGGTACAGAATTTCACGCAGCAGGGAAGTCAAGTTCAATCCAACACCTTTCATGCTGCTCATCGCAGCCCGATCACCCTTGTTTGCTACTACTAGCACGCCTTCGAGCAATACAAAATCGTTGTCCATACGGGTGTGCAGCGTCTATTCGGCCTCGGTGGTTCCTGGTACGATGTACTGAGCCATTGTACTTGTTTGGGGGGATTGTACCTACAAGCCGTGTAACTGCGTACTGAGTGCCCCGAACATAGTGTTCTGCTCCATCCTCAGCTCCTGTAGCGTGTCCTTCGTGACCTCGCAGATCGTTTCGCTAATGTCAAATAGATCACCTTCTATGAGCGTCATCAAGTTGAAGGACATCTTTGTCACTTTTACCTTCTTCTTGGCAACTTTTTTTTTAGGGCCACATGATCACTTGAGATGGGTTGATGCGGAACCGAGGTCCATGCATTCTTCTTCCCTGTCCACTTCCCCGGTCTACTACCCCATGGACATCTCCTGGCCCTCCTCGGGCACTCTGGTTGGCGATGTTGTGGTTTCTGCCATCTGCACTGCTGCTGCTACATCAGCAGCCTTCTGCTATGTGATTGCTTCTTGTTCCTGGTGCCTCTTCTCAGCCAGCTACGCAATGCACAACTTAGTGTCCTTATTTCTTTGCTGGGCTGCAACCTTCTTCCTTTCGGCCACATCTATGGTGTGCCACTACAGAGGCCATGACTCCATTACTACGAAGATCACATCATCTGTTGCAATGAATGGAAGGTTCACACATTTCTATGTTGGATCCTTGCGTGCCCAAATATACAGGTTATGCATATCCGCCTTAAACTCTACTGCGCTTTGCAAGTTGTTATGCACCATAGGAGATAGGTGTGGCCATCGGTTGATCCACATTTGGATGCTTGCCTCCACAAACACCCAAAACACCTTCGTCTCGTGAATCCTCTTTGTGTCTTTTGTATCCCAGAGTGAGGTGTACCTCGTGGCTTCGGGTAGGTCACCCTCAATAGTGGGAAACTGGTTGTCTTCCAGTAGCTCCCCTGCAACCAACAGGGTGGATAAGAGCAACCACACATAGTGGAAGGTCTTACCCTACTCCTGGGCCTCCCTATAGTTCATCAAAAACTTGTCACAAAGGAACTGTGCCCAGTTGAACTGGACCCCCTCTGCACATTGCTCTGCCAATGCAATCGTAGAAGTTGGCACTTCGTCACCGTGGAATTTCCTCATTAGCTTGCCAGCCAACAGCTGGGTGGCTACGTGCACCCCTTTGTCCTTAATGCTTGATATTGCGTACCCTCACTTTTTATTTTCTAGTTTATACTTGCCATTCATGGCTTTTACGAGGGCCAAGTCACTACTTTTCCCTGCTATGGCCGCGGGGTCATGTCCTTTGAATGGTAGTCGAGAAATTCGGCAAATTAGGTCAGCCATGATGGGGATATGCTCCTCCAGCCAGAGATACCCATCATGCACCAGCCACAATAGCTGCCTAATGATGAAAATGGTGATGGGCGCGCAGTGGTAGTGGGATATCCATCACATATGGAGTAACTGATGCAAGAGCATGTGACTTAGAGGGAAAAATTCTTCAAACATATTCCAAAAATCTAAAAAAATCTATAGGCAAGGGAGTGGGGTCCTTTAGCCAGCAATTTCCATGCTTTCCTAGTTTAGGATAAAAATAGAATTAAGAATAGATCATGCAAAATCATCTCTTATGGACAGTTGTAACAAAGATTTACACTTTAAATCACTCTATGTAAAAGCATTCTTTTATAAAGGATAATGGCCGAGAAAGGCTTTATCTATTTATTATAAATAAAATGATGGGAGGCTCATAGTGAGAGGGGTGCTCGAAAGTATTATCCTTTGAAGAAACCTCTCTCTGTGTATTTACATTGGTAGTTCTATGTTAATTGATAATTATATGTGTGTATCAGTTCAAGTGCTTCTTTTGAGTTTGAATATGGATGAATTGGCCTTATTTTCCCATGAATGTTTAGGTTGGAGCCTTTAAGATTACTTTTCCTTCATATCGGTGAGTGCAGGCTCTTAAATCGTTGCATAGAGTTACGCAGCAAACTCTGTTTTACACAGAGAATTTACGGAAAAACCTTAGTCTGGACGTAGCTCTGGACTTGAAATTTTATCGATTCTGGTTCATACCGTATTGGGTCCAAACCTTTATCACATCGCCTAATTGCAAGTGGAGTGGAAAGGGCTATGGAACTACCGAGGTCCGAAACCTCGATAAGCTTGGACCTGAAATATTATATAGTGGGTTGGATAAATTTTCGGGTCTGCAAGGGCTGTCGCATCACATAGTTGAAGTGGGAGGATTCTATGGTGTGGTCTTTTGGAATCGTCGATAGCGATTGTCGATAGCCATGTGTTATCACATCGGAGAAGGAGCGTTGGAAGGGGCTGATAGTGTATATTGTGTATAACACAATACTTTAAATATTACCGCGCCAATAGTGTAATTCCTTTGGAATTAACACGAAGACTGTTTGAATGCCGCAACTGTGGTTAAAAGCACCGATAGTGTATTTTGTTCCTTTGGAACAAAATTCCCGTTGATAGTGTATTTTGCATTGAAAACGCAGGTTCCTCATTTTTAAAGTACCGAGAGTGCTTTTGTGTAATTCTTTTGGAATTATACTCCCAATAGAGTATAAGGATCTGTGTATCAACTTCCCACAGATAACAAGGATTAGGGTGATCAGAGGGGAAAACCTATGTGGATGTAGATGACTGATACACCAATATATGAAGAAGGAGAAATTCAACTAGATATTGAAGAAATTGTAGCCAGATTTGAGAGGTTGTCCATATCACCTGCACCCAGGCCACCATTAGTGGTATCAGAGCAACCAGCTAACATTGGATTGAATCTTAGAAGCAGGAGAAGGAAAGTTACTATGGATTTTAGATTTTGAAGAGGATGAGGACATGATGGAAGAGGATAGCCTGTTCCAAATGCTAAAGTGATGGAAGTTGTGCAACAGATGCAAGCTAGATTGGATGCATTAACAACAGGCAAGAACATAGATGATGGAGATGTTAGTGAACCTAAGTTTGAAGCTGTAGAGGATGAAGCTATAGCAGATACTCCTGAGATGAGGTTCTTTTAGTCAGTATTGAGATCCATAGCTAGGCCAAAGACCAAGGTATCAATATATGAAAGAGGATTGAATCCAGAAGAATTGATAGACTAGAGTAGTGGCATGGAGAAATTCTTTGACTATGAAGAAACAAAAGATGAGAAGAAAGTGAAGTTTGTTGTCACCAAGTTAAAAGGCCATGCAGCACTTTGGTGGGATGGTGTGCAAGCAGAAAGGAAGAGACTTGGCAAGAAACTGATTAAGAATTGGAGAAGGATGGTAGCAAAGCTAAGAGGTAAGTTTCTACCAAGTAATTATTAGCAAACCTTGTTTAGACAGAGGTCTTTGACAGTAAAAGAATACACAGAGGAATTCTACAAGGTAAGGATAAGAGCTGGAGAAGCTCAGGATACAGATGAAAAGGTGGCTAGATATGTGAATGGCCTTAGGATGGACATTCAAGTTGAAATAAGTCTACTGTCTCCTAAAACAGTAGAGGAAGCTTATCATATAGCACTGAAAGTTGAAGAAAAACTCATGAGGAAGCAATCTGCCAAAGGGAGAGGTACGTTCCAAGGAAGGGGAAGTCAAGGTAGTAGAGGGAGATCTACAACACCTAAAGATGGAGCTAGCAGCAACTCAACCTAGCATGCACCCACAGGAGGTGATGCAAGAGGTAGAGGGAGTTTTTCTACAGGAATAGGAGGCAGAGGAAGAGGTAGAGAAACAAGATGTTACAGATATAACAAATTGGGACACAAAGCTTTTGAGTGCCCAGAGAATGCAGAAACAAATAAGAGGAATGCAATTGTTTCTCAAGCTGAGGGAGAGCCACCAGCAGTAGTAGTGACATAAGAAGAAAATATACCAAAGAGAGGAGAATCTTTGGTAATTAATAAAAATTTTCTCAAGCTAGCAAAGGAGGTGGTTGAACCATCACAAAGAAAGACTATATTTAGGACATTGTGTAAAGTCCAAGGGAAATGTTGCCAGATGATCATTGATAGTGGCAGCACTGATAATTTGGTCTCTACAGAAGTGGTGGAGAAATTGAAGCTGAAGACAATGAAACATCCAACACCTTACAAGGTGTCATGGTTGCAAAAGGGACATAAACTGTTAGTAAATGAACAGTGTGAAGTGGAATTTCAGGTGGGAAAGTATAAAGATAAAATTGTATGTGATGTGATGCCAATGGATGTGTGTCACATATTGCTTGGAAGACCTTGGCAATATGATAGAGGAGTCATGCATGATGGGAAAAGAAACACTTACAAGTTTGGGAAGGATGGTGTCAATTATATGTTGCTGCCTCTGCAAGAAGAAGATGTACCGGGAAATAAGACTGATCCAAAAACTCTGTTATTAGGAGGAAAGCAATACTTGAAGCAGATTTAAGAAAATGAGGTAAATTTTGCTGTAATTTGCAAGTGCAAGGTAATAATGAATTCTACTAAAATTTCTGATTTACCCATTGAAATTCAAGAAATGTTGGAGAAATATTGTGATATTATTGTTTATGATTTTCCAAATGAGTTGCCACCCATTAGAAGAATTAGCCATCGTATAGATTTGATTCCTAGAGCAAGTATACCTAATAAAGTAGCTTATAGAATGACTCCTACATAAAATGAAGAAGTTATAAAGTAGGTGCAAGAATTGCTTAACAAAGGGCTGATCAGAGAAAGCTTGAGTCCTTGCGCAGTACCAACAGTGTTGAGTCCAAAGAAAGGTGGAATTACTTGACAAAGGGCTGATCAGAGAAAGCTTGAGTCCTTGCGCAGTACCAACAGTGTTGAGTCCAAAGAAAGGTGGAGGCTGGAGAATGTGTATAGATTCAAGAGCCATCAATAAAATCACAATCAGGTACATATTTCCATTACCTAGAATTGAATATTTAATGGATTGATTTAGTGGAGCAAAGTATTTTTCAAAACTACATCTTAAAAGTGGGTATCATCAGATAAAGATAAGAGAAGGGGATGAGTGGAAAACCACTTTTAAGACAAATGAGGGATTATATGAGTGGAGAGTAATTCCTTTTGGGTTATCCAATGCACCAAGTACATTTATGAGACTCATGAATGAAGTTCTTAAATACTTCATTGGTAAGTTTGTAATTGTATATCTGGATGATATATTAGTTTACTGTAGGTCTAAGGAGGAGCACATGAGACATCTGAATTATGTCTTACAAAGACTGCAGCAGGAGAAATTATTACTGAATTTGAAGAAGTGTTCATTCATGAAAGAAGAGCTAGTGTACTTGGGTTTTGTTATTTTTGTTGAAGGGCTAAAGATGGATCCAGAGAAGATCAAGGAAATTATGGAGTGGCCTTCACCCAAGAGTGTTTTTGAGGTAAGGAGTTTTCATGGTCTTGCTAGCTTTTATAGAAAATTCATCAAGAATTTTAGTAAGATTAATGCACCTATTATTGAGACCATAAAGAAGGATAAACAACCATTTAGATGGACTACTGAAGCAGAGAAGAATTTTCAGCTGTTAAAGAAGAAAATCATTGAAAATCCTATTTTGGTTCTGCTTGATTTTAACAAACCTTTTCAAGTGAAGTGTGATGCCAGCGGAGAAGCAATTGGAGGTGTTTTAAGCCAGGAAGATAGACCAATAGCCTATTTTAGTGAAAAGTTGAATGATTCAAAAAGGAAGTATTCTTCTTATGACAAGGAGTTCTACGCAGTTGTGCAGTCATTAAAAAAATGGAGGCATTATTTAATGTCAAAAGAATTTATCCTTTATTCAGATAACCATGCACTACAGTTTATAATGCAGTAGCCAAAGCTTAGCCAAAAACATGCTAAATGGGTAAAGTATCTTCAAGGTTTCCATTTTCTTTTGAAGCATATAAATTGGAAGTCAAACAAAGTTGGAGATGCCTTAAGTAGGAGGAATGTATTATTTCAAGAGAGTCAAATCCAAGTGTTGGGTTTTGATTTTCTTAAAGAATTGTATGAGACTGATTCAGATTTTAAAGAGGCATTTGAGGCTTGTAAAAATCCTATTTTGGTGGATAGGAGTAGATGGTTGGATTACTTCTTACAAGATGGACTGTTATTTAAGAAAAATCAGCTGTGCATACCAAACTGTTCAATGAGGGAGAATTTAATCAAAGAAAAACATAGTGGAGGACTTGCAGGACATTTTGGCATAGAGAAGACTTATGAGCAGCTAAACAGATTTTATTTCTGGCCGAAAATGAAATCTGAAGTGGAGAAGTATGTGAGAGCTTGAAAAGTATATCAACATGAAAAGGGAAGAAGCCAAAACATAGGTTTGTATATCCCATTACCAATTCCAGATAGACCTTGGGATATGGTGAGAATGGATTTTTTTTGGGCTTACCAAAGACTCAAAGAGGTAATGATTCAATTTTTGTTGTAGTGGACAGATTTTCAAAAATGGCACACTTTATTCCATGTTATAAAACTAGTGATGCTTCTGACATTGCTAATTTGTTTTTTAAGGAGATTGTAGGATTGCATGGGTTGCCCAAAAGTATTGTCTCAAACAGGGATTCCAAATTTGCTGGACATTTCTGGAGGACACTATGGAAGAAGCTGGGAACTAAATTAAGTTTCAGGTTTTCCTATCATCCACGAAATGATGGATAGACTAAAGTGGTGAATAGGAGTTTAGGCGATCTTTTAAGGAGCCTTACTGCAGAACATCCAAAGCAATGGGATCAAGTATTGGCACAAGCTGAATATGCATATAATGACTCACCTAACAGGAGTACAAGATAGAGTCCATTCCATATTGTTTAGGGAATGCATCCAAGAGGAGTAGCTAAGTTAAGAAACTTGGGAAAAGAAGAGATGATATGTGTAGAGGGTGAAGACTTTGCTTCAAAATGTAGGCAATACATGAACAAGTGAAGCAGCAACTGCAGGATAGCAACATCAAATACAAAACTAGAGCGGACATGAAAAGAAGATAGGTGAACTTTGAAGTTGGAGATCTAGTTTTAGCACATCTCAGAAAGGAGAGGTTTCCAAAGAGGGTGTATAACAAACTAAAGTTCAAAAAAATTGGACTATGCAGAGTGTTGAGGAAATTTTCTGCAAATTCCTATGAGATTGAGTTACTCCTTGATGTTGGAATATCACTAATTTTTAATGTTGCAGACCTGTACAAGTATGAAGGTGAAAATGAAGATGATACAACACAAGATCAAGAGACCCAAGAGATTGACTGGGTAAAATAGCTACCCACAGCAAAGAATTTACAGCCAGAAAGAATTTTGGACAAGAAGGTGTTTAAGAAAAAAAGGGGACAAGAGTACTTCTAGTATTTGGTAAAGTGGAAGGATCAGCTGACCACTGAAGCTACTTGGGTTACAAAAGATATGATACAGAAACTGGGCAGTTCTATAGATGAACTCATGGACAGGAAACCCTGAAGAATTTTGTCCTCAGGAGTCTGATGCAGGAGCATGTGACTGAGAGGGAAAAAGTCTTCAAACATATTCCAAAAATCCAAACAAATCTACATGCAAAGGAATGGGTTCCTTTAGCCAGCAATTTCCATGCTTTCCTAGTTTAGGATAAAAATAGAATTAAGAATAAATCATGCAAAATCATCACTTATGGATAGTTGTAACAAAGCTTTACGCTTTAAATCACTCTATGTAAAAGCATGATTTTCTAAAGGATAATGGCCGAGAAAGGATTTATCTATTGATTATAAATAAAATGATGGTAGGCTCATAGTGAGAGGGGTGCTTAGAAGTATTATCCTTTGGAGAAACCTCTCTCTGTGTATTTACATTAGCAGTTCTCTGTTAATTGATAATTATATGCGTGTATCAGTTCAAGTGCTTCTTCTGAGTTTGAATATGGATGAATTGGCCTTATTTTCGCATGAATGTTTAGGCTGAAGCCTTTAAGATTAATTTTCCTTCATATCGGCCAGTGCATGCTCTTAAATCATTGCATAGAGTTATGCAGCAAACTCCGTTTTACACAGAGAATTCACGAAAAAGCCTTAGTCTGGATGTAGCTCTAGACTTAAAATTTTATCGATTCTAGCTCATAACGTATCGAGTCTGAACCTTTATTACATCGCCTAATCGCAAGTGGAGTGGAAAGGGCTGTGGAATTGTTAAGGTCCAAAACCCCGATAAGCTTGGACCTGAAATATTATATAGTAGGTTGGATAAATTTTTGGGTCAGCAAGGATTGTCGCATTGCACAGTTGAAGTGGGAGGATTCTATGGTGTGGTCTTTTGGAGTCGCTAATAATGATTGCCGATAGCCGTGTGTTATAGCATTGGAGAAGGAGCATTGGAAGGGGACGATAGTGTATATTATGTATAATGCAATACTTTGAATATTACCATGTCAATAATGTAATTCCCTTGGAATTAACACGAAGAATGTTTGAATGCCGTGACTATGGTTAAAAGTGCCGATAGTGTATTTTGTTCCTTTGGAACAAAATTCCCGCTAATAGTGTATTTTGCGTTGAAAACGCAGGTTCCTTATTTTCAAAGTACCGAGAGTGTTTTTGTGTAATTCTTTTGGAATTACAGTCTTGATAGAGTATAAGGCTTTGTGTAGCAACTTCCTGCCGACAACAAGGATTAGGTTGATCAGAGGGAGAAACCCCTGTGGATTTAGATGACTGATACACCAATAGATGCAGAAGGAGAAATGCAACCAGATATTGAAGAAATTGTAGCCAGATTTGAGAGGTTTTCCATATTCCCTGCACCTAGGCCACTAGTAACCTAGCCTTCTCCACACCGTGCAACCATTTCTACTTTATTAACTTCTCTACGGCCAGGTGTGGGAACTTCTTGCTATCCACGAGGTCCCAATCCTCGAAATTCATGGTAGGTATTCATCCCAACGGTAGACCTTCAAACCTTATACCATCGGGGAGGAGTGGGGTCCGGAGTGCACTCTTTGTGGCCTCCAGGTCCTTTGGTATCTTGGCTTTCCCCTTCAATGGGGGGATGTATGGAGGTAAATTTGTCACAGAAGGAATTTGTGATACATCCTTTGCCTCTTCGTCTTGCACCTCAATTTGAGCGATCAAAACTTGCAAGTCTTCCTCCTCCTCGTCTGTTTCAATGGTGATGACTTTTCCCTTCTCTACCATTGACAATTTTCCAAACCTGTGGGTTTCTTAGGGATAGATGGATTAGCCCCATAGTTTGCTTATCTTTCTATGGCTGCAGTGCTCATGGTGATTTTAGAACTTCTGGTGTAACTACCACCTCTCCAGGCTCCTCATGGGTCATATGGGGCTCTGCAATATCTTCGTCGAATCAAACTCTTGTTCTAGTAGCAGACATCGTGTCTATAGTCAAAGGTGGTAAGAGTATGCGACGCTCACTGCTTTGTAACTACTCAATTCTCACACAACCAAGTGTTGCCTTGAGGTTGGCCCCAGGGATTCTCTAGTATCATTGAATTTGAATTCAACCATTCCCCCCACTTCTAAGCCATTAATGCCTTCTTGGCCGAAGATCGTCCGAAATCTAGCTCTTAATTCCTGTCTTAATTGCCCGCTGCCCGCTCCTTTTTGCCTTAAATTGAAACTCTTGTCATGAACAGTGACACCAATGATCACCTCCCAGCCTACCCACATGGTAGTGCAGCCCCTTGTGTGCGGATGTGACCCATGTGACATACTGATCATGCGCGCAACCTCCTTATCACGCAGCTCCCATACACTCTCTTTTATAGTCCCACACTCTCATTCAACTACTTGGAGCACTGAGATTGTGCTTCTTACAGATAGTCAGGTGGTCGCACCACCTGTGCGAGGCTTCAATTCACCTTCTAGCCCAGTTTGCAAGCTGTCCTTAGTTACCCTAGCGCCAGTCATCGCCTCGCGTTCTTCCTTATGCAATGCGCTCCCCTGGTTACTTTGTCTGATAAGGTGCGGTCGCAGCCATGGTAGCAGAGCCAGAATTTCTCGGCGACAATATTCTAATGCAGTGGTATGGTTGTCCATATATTATCCTATCCTTCTATCGATGTGACATGCTTGCACGATTTCGGTTTTGAGTTTTTTTATTTCTGTGTCCATTAACATGCTTTTCTACCTCAGTCGTACCCGATCTTCTTCGAGTTCGCGAAGCTTAAGGTTTCCTCGCCGAATGGCTTTCTAAATCTGCATATGTTCGTCCTCGTGCGGCTGCATAATTCCTTCATCTTGGTCCTTATGTAATGTCACAATTGTGGGAGCTATTGCATGAGCATTCCTTTCCTCCACAACTATGGCCTCGACTCTGCTCATCGGCTTTAGAATCATTTCTGTGCTCAAGTTTTTATACATGGCCCTATAGGCCCATCAAGCTGTTGGTACACGCAGGTCCCAATCGGTTCAGTTCGCCTGGTGGACCCTATTCAGGATTCTACATACCTTCTTGAATGCTTCCACATGGAACCTCTATGGGGCGTGTCGCTTTTCTTGCTGCTAAGTCCTGTTCTGATTTTTGATTCTTAGTTTGGGGTGTGTCTGTTTGGACTGCATAGCACACATCTGTACCCATCAACCTAGGTAGGCGCACAAGCTACTCCATCCTGGATACCCGAATCTCGTTCAAATTTGGGGGCTTCCAAATCGTAGGTGCATCATCCTTCTACATCCACACCAATCGTCAAAATTTCCTTGATGGGTACCCCACCATCATGCAGGTGTTGCGCACAATGCCCACTTCAACGCATTGAACCGTTGTTGTTCTAGTACTGGGCTTTCAAATTTGATTAGGAATTCATCCACCACTATCAGTCCATCATATGTCGGCAGCTCTCGTGCCTCTTTTGTCATGAAATGTAGTGATCTAACCATCATGCTACAATTCAGTGTTTTCACTTCATGCAACCAATTCTACTAGTGCTCTACTTCTTCGTCTAAATCAAAAGTACAGGAGCTTTCATGCTCCCACAAGATTCTCCCATCTACAGTTAGATTCACCCAATCCTGGTCTCCCGTAGTTATCTTGTAAATACAATCCAGCTCATCGTCATGCACTGGTTCAGTGTAGCGCGCCCCTTCGATTGGGTCCAGAGGGACTACTACGTGTAGCGAATTTTTCTTAAAGATCATCTTGCACTTCTTCAGATTGATGACTCTATTCCTATCAGTGGCCTAGTCGATTCCTAACAATGCGGGATAGGGATTGCTTTCATCGAAAATCTCTATCACTTCAAAATCCATCTGTGTGCTCGCACCTTCAATATTAACTATTACCCCTTGGAACCTCCCCATGGGCAAAATATTATGTTGGTTCGCCATTCGTAATTGAATAGGGGACCACTATAACACGGGCCTACCCATACATTCCCATGTTTGTTGTGGTAACACATTCGTGTCCGAACCCAGATATATGATTACCTGATCCATTTCATACTTACTAATCTGCATAGTCAATCTCATCTCCCTTCTAGTAGGCAAGGCATGCTTTCCCAATTTCCTGACTATGCATGGTTCTCCTGACCCCACACACCTAGTGATAAGCTCCTGTAGTCCCTTAACTGCCTTGTTTTCATGCATTAGTTTCACGCATGTCTCCAGAAAGGTAGTAAGCATAGAAGGATCCATCCCTAGCTCTGGTTGATCCTTACTACCTGAAGTGGAGGCCTCCGCGAAGCTCTTCTTAGCTTCCATCAACGTCTCCTTTGCGCGTTCTAAGTCAAACTCAGGTTCCTTTGCAGGAGCCTTGTGAACACATGTATCTTCCTCAGGCTGCTTCGCCTTATCCTCCCCTATGGTCGCACTGCTTTTGAGCATCATGTTCACATTCGGGTCTTATTTGCGTGGTTCAGACCTCATCATTTGTATATTCTGAGTCGGAGGACGCTGGAATACCTCTTTTTCACGCATATCTATGATCAACATAGGGAAATCTATTGTTTCATGAACAAACTGAGCACAGTATGAACATGATATCCTCATTGGGTTCATACAATCACGGGCATAGTGCCATGGTCCTTTGCAATTGTAACAAATTAACTATCCATGGCCCCTTCCTGGTCCCATTCCTCCTCGTCCTCGACCTTGTCCCTGAAATCTAGCATGCGCCATGCACCCAGCTAGGTCGAGGGCTTGCGTTTCTATCTGCATTCTATATTTTGGGGTTCGATCCATAATTAACTCGTAGCTGCGACAAGTGCTCTCGTCGTGTCCTACCGACCTATAGAAATTACAAAACAACTGTTGGGGAGTCTGTGTATACTTTTGCAACAAATGACAATTATTCATCATTTGTTTTCCTCATATCTGACAGATCGCGCACCATAACGCGGGTGTCGCACTCGGCCCTACTTGTGTCTATGGTCTCAATGGCATTGGCCCCCCTCCTGCCAAGTAGTTCGCAAACACTGGAGAATGATCCTTGTCATGGCCATGGCCTTTGCATTTTATGCACCATACTTTCTCACACGCCTCTGGCCGCGGTGCTCTATCCTACTTCAAACTTTGCATTTCTAGGCATAGATTCTATAACTGCGCGTGGATTTGTTGAACCCCCAACCCAGGGTCTTGTATCAGGGTTTTATGCAATCTCATTGCCATCTCCAATGCTTCAGCCTGGGTAGATGCTATGACAGCACTATCCTCAAGTGTGGTGTCAGAGATGCTACAAACCATGTGCAATGTTGTGCATCTGTTAGCATAATATTGGCTTCGCAGATCGTACTCTTCAGCCTTTGGTCTAAATCCCATGGAGTCTCACCTGGAAGCATCGTGATCTCTTCAAACCCAATGATTGACTGTGTCTCTGATTTAGGCCTGCTAAATTCTCTATTCAACGCATTATGGGTCTCTGTTATCCATGTGTTTTGGTGGTCATTAGAGTGCTTCATGTACCACGTTAATGTGCAATCATGCAGTGCGCTCACTAATGTATCCTTCTTAATATTGTTGTCTGTGACACCTTGTGCTTCACATACTGCTCTTACCACGAACCAGAATTGGCCTGGATCCTCATTCCCTAGTCCTCTAAATATTAGTAGTTTGATCGCACTCGCCATACCGAACTGTGGAGGTGGTCGAGATGGAGTGGGTGGGGATGGAGGTGAGGGAGGTGAAGCGGGTGGTGGGGTGGGTGTTATAGCTCCAAATCTCACCCTTGATATTTGTGTTTTTCCATTTATGGCCTAGGGTAACGCCTCCTTCTAGACCTGTTCCAAATACTTAGAAAACAATGTTTTACTCCATATAGGCAACATTGCCCTGAGATAAACACGTGTGTACGCGGGTCTGGGTATAACCAACCAGTGTATATGTCTTAAAACACTTAAAAAAAATAAATCTCCTTAATTTTGGGTGGAGATCACAGTTTTTACTTGTTCAATACCTATTAGTGCCCGTGGCCCAACTGTTCGCAACAAATTCCAAACTAAAAAACGAATTTGGGAGAAGTATAAAAAGGCTTCAATGGGAAGGCCTAAGGGAGAGAGAATAAAGAGAAAATTACTCTGCTGAGATTTTCCCTAATCAAGTCTGAATATTCTTGTGCTTCCAACAATCCCCCCATTACAGGAAACCCTTGTTTCCTTGAGCTTTGATGTTATTTCACTAGTTGAGATCTCTTTGTATGAGTCATGGAAGGAGCCTTTTGAAGACTTAGGGTTGGACGGATCCGGAGGTTGGTTCCACTTGGAGCCAACGAGACGAAGATTCAAGTGATATCATTCCTTGCATTGTTTTAGTTATCTGCAATAAAGAAACATTTGTCTTGTTCCCAAAAACAATCTTCTTCATGCATATGATGTTAATGTTATGGTTTACATATGAATAATTGTTTCAACTGTATAACTAACTACCTTTCAATATGTTATGAAGTCGATATGATACTTGGTCCATATATTGCTATGCTTCTTTGAATTGGTTGTTTTACAGGTTCAAGGATCAAGAGGAACTCCAAGAGGGTTTGGACCCTAGCTGGATCTACCCGAACAAAGGTGTGATGCAGGAAAGTGTTCCATCTGTGGACAGAGGCAACCCCTCTAGCCCTAGAGTGGGTCTAGTCACAGCAAGAACAAAACAACAATTGATTCCCTTAAATAGTCATCGTTGGAGGCCTACCTCAAACTGGTGATTGATGAAGTTCCGTTGCATTGCTCCAGCTTCCGTTTCCTTCTCCTTAATGAGCAACCAACCTGAAACACCACAAAGAAACAACAGAGCATGTAATCGAGAGACAACAATAATCTATTTACTCATAATGTCAAGAAGTCATGAGCCATCAAGTAAATTACATACAAGACATAGGAAATCATCATTGATTGTATTAATAATGAAACACGAGTAAGCTTACAACTGAGTTTTGACGTCGCAAGCCTTCTCAGAGGGTCCAACTAGTGTGTTTCTTCAAGCATTCACTCTCAAATATGGGTCTCACAAATAGCAATATATATCTCTCTCTCTCATTCACAAGCTTTACATAAGATCAAGGGCACTCCACACCTTCTTGCAAACTATAAAGCAATCTCACACTTGTCACACTCACACCAACTATCTATCAAACTCAAAAGCAGTAGCAGCACTGTACAACCAAAAAAAAAACTCGCAGATGATAGCAATGGTGAGTGATTTTATAGGAGAAGGAGTCTCCATGAAACGAGGGAGAGGGAGCTTATCCTCAAGGCAAGTAGTACGAAAGACAAAACTACCATGCCAGAGGGAGGAGGGCGACCCAAACTGACTCAACAACTAGGTCCAGAGACATCCAGAAGGCCGACTGTTGGAACGAATTCTCCCAATCTGGATCGTCGCGAGTTTGTAACTAAGCTCTAGCGCTGACATCACTAGTAAGCAATGTAATCAGCCAAACATTCGCTAAAGATAGCATATAGACTCGCGCCGGAGCATGAAATCCAATCGTCGCGGGAATCAGATGTACTCCTACGATGGAAGCACAATTGGATTGTTTATTACTGTTGTCTGTCACATATATTTAGCTAATTATCGCGACGAGGTAGAAAACTTAGGGAAAGTGGGTCAATTGGCAACATAAGAGAGCACTTGTTCAGTATGAGCATGTTTTACTGGACACATGACACAGTAGAAGGACTGGGGTGAAGGCAGTGACAAATTACTATGTAACAGATGCCCCCTAAAGTATGAAGCTAGAGAGAGTGGGAGGGGTGAACTGCTTTACGAAACTGTCTGAGTTGGAACACCACCTGGAAGAACCTACAAGCGTAAGTGGAACTGATATCTCTGATAGTGAAATACATGTAGTCTAGCCATGGGCGCAACCATCCAACTAGTAAGACCATGATAATGATAAAGGTATGGTCACAACCATCCATCAACGAGTCATGTAATCACAAACCAATCCACACAACCCGAACATTTGTAATCTTAGTTCAGGGTCTTGAAACCCAACCAATCATAGTACAAATTATAGCATGCGAATAGATGTGCTGAAGTCGAGCATGATAGAAAGTCGCTTGATTACCGGTCAATGAGGAAAACTGTTAACAAGCACGAGAGAAACCACCAATAATGCCAATGGTTCTCAAGGTACTGTCCAGTACAATCCATGAAGTGTGAAGAATGAGCTGAAGTCGAACACTCGCAGAATCACCCAATTGACGACCAATGATGAAAGTCGATCATTAGGCGCGAAGAACTTGCCATTGAGGCATGCAAGCTCCAAGGTACTGAAGGGGATCTCTAGATCAGTCTCCTGGATAATGAGTTGATGTTGAGAAGAGAAGATCCGCCATAGGAGGGCCATAATGTTTACCCCATCAATGAGACGAGATAAGGAACAAGTGGTAGATGGCAAAACGGAGTATCAGAAGAGGAGGTAAGGATGTGAACTGCAGAAGGATTATACTCTTGAACATGTTGGTGACAGGACTCCAGATGGTGGCAGCATTCAGGTACCAAGGGATCAGAGGCTTGATGGAAACAGTGCAGATCAGATGGAATAAAGCTAAATGGCAACCCAAAACCCCGGAAGGCCAAATGACGACGTATGGATATCCCAACCCGATAAGAAGAAAAAGTGTCGATGTTCAAGAGTGACTAGCTGCCATAGGCAATCAATGACAACTTCCAAATTCTCCCCCACCATTGCTTGCGAGTACCCCAATTATTCTTGAAAACAAGCTTGAAGGGGATAGCATATTCTTGTAATATAAGTTCGACCTTTGGCCGAATCCAACCTAGTAATAGTTTAATGAGCCCTAGGAAGGAGAAGCTCGAGTCTTGTCATGGTGATGAGTCCAATTTCATCAGGGTTTAACGAGTCTGACATAGGCAAAACTCTGAGTCCTTTTCATGTTTAGAGAGTTTGAAAAAGACAGGAAAAAGAAAACTCCAGGGGGGTCCTTTTTCATAGATTTGTGTCTCTCAAGCCCGAAAAAATATAAAACAATACCCGAGAGAACTGCTTGACCATTACGATCAAGGAGTACTTTTCGTGATTAGTGACCTCGACCTGAAAAATTAGAAAAGCAATCAAAACCACATCATTTCGTAACCAATAACGAACCTGAAACGACAAAAGCTTGGCAATATTTTCGCGCTTATACGGCGAGAAAAGAGCTTAAAGCAGACCACCTCTTATTTCGTTTAACAATTCGAAAAGGAATAACTCGACTCTCTTTTTGTTGTTTAAGTCGGAAAAGAGCGTTAAAGAAAAATTTATGGACCAAGTGCATACAAAGTACGACATTATCTCGCCACCTGTAGCTCTGCACAAAAACACGTCAAACGTAAAACCCATTCGACATAATGATTAATATATGTGGAAATACAATTAAAAAACCAAAAACCCTTATTAACCATGCAATAAAAATGAGAAAACCCATATTTTAAAGTATAATTCTTTTAATTTTTCAAAAAATTACTATAAAAAAGGGGGGCAATTCATTTGTTTTTACCATTTGCACTGTTCATTTTACCTTTGAGCTTTTGGAGCACCAACCTGAGCAAACTTCTCAAGCTGATTCCGGCCTCATCCATCCACGGTTCGTTCTGAAATATTCGCCAAGTACATTTCTCCTTGCGCTGAATTTTAGTAGTTTTTTCATGCAATTTAGTGCTAGGTAGGTGGGATTAGGCAGATTTTCAAATCTGAGTCCGCCTCTCGGTCGTCACGGAAAAGCCACTCGGGTTTGCAACAACCGAGCGTGATTACACGTACCACCTCCAGGATCATCGCGAGAAAAATGAACTATAGACTTCGTGCCATCACCGCTATTTTGAAAATAGCCGCGATGGTGACGTTAAATTGAGTTTTCGTGTAAATTATGAATTTAAATTTATAAAAGGAGCTCTAATTCGTTTTCCTTGTCATGCAAGGCAACATGGCATTTGTTTGGCAGGAACGAACTCATGATATCAACGATGAGGAAGCATCCAATGATGCTAGGTGCCGAAATGCTCTACGGGCTTGCAGGCTATTGAAGTTTTTTCTCACTCCGCACCTTCAGGCTCAACCTGATTTACTAGAGTTGCTAATTCATGCTTGGAACCCAACAGATGGAAAATTCATTATTCATGGTAGAGACATTGAGTTCGATGCTATGGACATATATTTCCTGACCAGATTGTCTCATCGTGGTGAGAGGCCAATTCTAGAGGGCCAACTGATCATGGGTGAATCACTAGACATGCTAATAGTACGAGTGTGCCAACGGGCACACAAATCAAAAAGCGGGAAGGTGGCAATTCCCACAGTGGAAGACTTGATTCTTCATGCAGTTCTATTTATGGTGACGAGGGTAGTGGGCTCCCAAGCCCAACACGAGGCAACAAAGACCCAACTCCGGTTGGCTCTTGACTACCTCAACCCGACCATGTTCAACTGGGTGGAAACAGTGACAGCCAACATGAAAAGACAGCTCACCAAATGTCATCGCGGGGAGGTGACGCAGTTTGTCTATGGGTCTATCTTGATCCCACTCATGCTGGAGTGGGTGCCGATACTACAGTTGGAGGATATGGACTTGGACAGGCCTAGACCGTGGGAGACCAGGATCACACGGTGGGCACATGTTATGCCACAAGAGGGTGGCGGACGACCAGTGTCATGGAGGACACTATTCCATGAGTGGTTGGATTGCCAGATGGTCTTCGTCAAGGATTGGCCATATGCTGGTATGGAATTTCGTGGAGACCCCGACATGCAGCTGACCGCTGGCGAGCAGTGGGACAATGGCGGTAAAACACTTGATCACACTATTTTTTGTATTTTGGCTTTTATGATGTTTTTTAGATTTTTTCATGCATATGTCCTAATGACGTATTCTATGGTACTTGCAGACGTGGGACCAGAGAGGCCTATGGGGCTAGCTCCAGAGGCACAGAGGGATCCACAGGGCATTAGAGAGCTGGCCTTAGCTCCCCCACCTGGTAGTTTAGTGGAGACAGTGGCCCAAAATCTTGAGGGTCTGACGGAGGGGATCCTTGATTACAGGGTGATCGAGGAGGTCCCCATAGAGTACCAAATACATACAGTAGGGGTGATACCCAGGGTGCACCAACTTTTGAGGTGAGTCGCACGAGCGGTGGTGTGCTACAGGGAGCATAACCCACCGCAGTAGATGCCTAGGTTTTATTTCCTGCTAATTTTTGAGAGACATGTGTCTCGGATGTACGGAGAGCACAGACTCTATTTGGACATATACACTTATTTTTTGAGTGCCTCGGTGCGCCACATGAGATATATATATATATATATATATATATATATATATATATATATATATATATATACATATTCCTATGGTTCATTATTGTGTTTTGGATGCTTCTATATGTTGTTTTAATTACATGTTGTGCAAATGTCTGTCTAATACATGGTTTGCTAATGCATCAGTTAACATGTTTAATCTTCTTGGAATGTGTTGATATGTAATAAAATCAAAATTTCTTTCCAGCAATTTAACATGTAAATACAACCTTAAAATCCGATTATCTTTGACGGAATAACGCCCATTAAGCTGGTCGACAACAAGCTGAGAATCCAGATTCACAACCAATGTACGAATACCGAGGTTGATAGCCTCGATCAGTAATTCAATAACAGTACTATGTTCAGCAACATTGTTTGTGGTGCAACCTAGACAATCACCTTGAAGGTCTACTAACTCACTGTGAGGATCGTAGATCACCCATGCCGCAGAAGAAAGATTCTGGGTACTGCGACAGGCACCATCAGTGAAACCAACATATGGCGTATCAGACATCTGCACACGAAGCAAAAGGACACAATAAGCGGAAATTATACCTACACACCAAGCCAGACATGAAAACATGCACACAACACACCTACTGGAAACACACGTATGTAAAAATAAAAAATGCATGGGGTTCATGCATAATATTTTTTCAGATAAAGCCCATTTCGGGGCTTATCTAGAGGGTTCCCTTCATAATCAATCAGCTCATAGGCCCCTCTCTGCAAAACTCGTTTTACAATATATGGCCCATGCCACATAGGCTTGAATTTTCCTGCCCCCAGCTTATCATTTTCTTGATCATAAAGTAGGACTAAATCTCCTTCAACAAAAGAATGGGGATGGACAGTATGATCGAAGTGAGTTTTCACTCTCTCCTTCTGTGCTTCAATAGCTAGATAGGCCAGTCGACGAGTCTCATCCAACCGCTCTAGGTAGAGAAGACGTTCTTCTACCGAAGTAGTGTTGTGGAGTAATTTGATGGCTAATTTCAGAGAAGGGATCTCACATTCAATGGGAAGGGTAGCCTCCAAACCATAAACCAATTGGAACGGAGTGAACCCAGTGGCATACTTTACTGAAGTTTGGTAGGCCCATAAGGCGGAGAACAACATCAAGTGCCAGTTGGACTTGTGCATGCCGATGGTTTGTTGAAGTATTGTAACTAGAACTTTGTTGATGGCTTCCAATTGGCCATTGGCCTGAGGATAGTACGGTGTCGAGCTATCATGCCGCAAGCCTAGCTGGGTCGTTAACTCAATCATCATATGATTACGGAAATGTTTGCCATGATCAGTGACGATATCCTGAGGGACTCCGAACCATGATATGACATGATTAAATAAAAATTGCGCCACTGTGTGACCATCTTCAGATAGTGTAGGCGTCGCCTCGGCCCATTTTGTGAAATAATCAACGACAACAATGATATACCCATGCCCCCCAGCCGAGTGAGGGTTACAAGTCATATAATCAATGCCCCATTTGGAAAAAGGGCCGATGGTAATGACAGAGTGCAATGGAGCGGGGGGCGCACGCATCTTCTGTTGGTAGATTTGGCACTCATGACAAAAGTAGATGGCAAGAACACAATCCTTGAATATGGAGGGCCAAAAATAACCAGCATGGAGGATCTTCTGAGCAGTAGCATGCCCAGACATATGACCACCACAGGCACCAGAATGGCAGTCATTTAGAATTGTTTGGCTTCCTCAAATGTTAAGCATCGGCAGAGAATAGAGTCAGCGTCGAGACGGTACAGGGTGTCCCCAATAATGCGATAAGGTTGAGAATCATGTAAATTCATAATTTACATGAAAACTCAATTTAACGTCGCCATCGCGGCTGTTTTCAAAATAGTGGCGACGACGCGGAGTCAATAGTTCATTTTTCTCACGATCGTCATGAGAGCACATCAGTTTCTTGCGATGATCCTCGAGGTGGTACGTGTAATCACGCTCGGTTGTTGCGGACCCGAGTGGATTTTCTGTGATGATCAAGAGGTAGACTCGGATTTGAAAATCTGGCTAATCCCACCTAGCTAGCACTAAATTGCATGAAAAAACTACTAAAATGCAACGCAAGGAGAAATGTACTTACTTGGCAAAGATTTTAGGACGAACTATGGACAGATGAGGCCGGAATCAACTTGAGAAGTTTGCTCAGGTTGGTTCTCCAAATGCTCAAAGGTAAAATGAACAGTGCAAATGGTAAAAACAAATGAATTACCCCCCCTTTTTATAGTAATTCTTTGAAAAATTTAAAAAATTATACTTTAAAATATGGGTTTTCTCATTTTTATTTCATGGTTAATAAGGGTTTTTGGTTTTTTAACTATATTTCTGCATATATTAATCATTTATATCGAATGGGTTTTACGTTTGATGTGTTTTTGTGCAGATCTACAGGTGGCAAGACAATGTCGTACTTTGTATGCACTTGGTCCATAAAGTCTTCTTTAATGCTCTTTTCCAACTTAAAAGATGAAAAGATAGCCGAGTTATTCCTTTTCGACTCATTAAACGAAATAAGAGGCGGTCTTCTTTAAGCTCTTTTCTGACTGTATAAGTGAGAAAAGATTGCTGGGCTTTTGTCGTTTCGTGTTCGTTATTGGTTACAAAACGACGTGGTTTCAATCGCTTTTCTACTTTTTCAGGTCGAGGTCACTAATCACGAAAAGTAATCCTTGATCATAATGGTCAAGCGGTTTTCTTGGGTATTATTTTATACTTTTTCGGGCTCGAGAGACACAAATCTATGAAAAAGGACCCCCCCTAGAGTTTGTTGGAAATAATACTGAGAGGGGGGGCGTGAATCAGTATTATCACATTAATAAAACTTTTTCATTTCCATATTCAGATTTATATATGCTACTTCCACAACTTCTTAAGATTCAGATAGTTGATCATTAATGAGTGCATTAGAACATTATCAACCATATTAATAGTAAACAGTTGCAGTAAAATAGAACAGATCATCACACATAAGTCACACACATGAACACCATGATATAAGGTGGAAACCCAATGTGGGAGAAAACCACCTGTTGCAAGTCATCTCAATCTTCTTCTTAATAAGAAAATCCTTTTACAATATTTATGTACTGGTGCAGTCTTATACCAGTACGCAGGCTTCTACCTGCAGAGAGCTACAACCCCCATAGTTCTTGTACTATCCAATCCATTTACTAGTACGCAGGATGCTACCTGCTACAATGTTTCAAAGTTTTCCCCTAGCTCTTGTACCAGCTTAAATACTAGTACGTAGGCGCTGGCCTACAATCTTCTCTCCTCCAGGTACCACGTTTCATACATTTTCAGACTGGATACACCTGAAGCACAACACATAATCTGAAAGGCCATGTTTCATCCAATTTTCATACTGGGCCCATAAATATCATTGAAGCACATAATCAATCAATCTTTTGGATCACCCTAAACACTAGATCAATACATATACAAGGATAATATGTGAGTTATCAACCAAATCTAGTCCATCAGATCACATAAAGTTAAGTCATTAATCATGATGTTGTCAGAACACAATACTAGTAACCAAACATCAAATATGCACCCAGAACCCTGCAGAATAGACAAAGATAGTTAAAACAAATTTCAAGCAGGGTCCGCAACTTCACCAATAAGCATCTGTGGATATCCGCACTTCAACTGTCACTGTTCCTGCAGATCTCCGCATCTGCAACTGTGGGTTGCCTGCGCACCTCCGCACAATGCCTTCTGTTGCGTTGCGTGCCTACGCACCTGCGCCTTCAGCTGCGCTGCATACCTACGCACCTGCCCCTTCAGCTGCGCTACGTACCTGTGCACTTTTCCTGTGATGCACCTGTGGTCCTGAGGTTAAAGGTGATTTTCAGACTTCAAGCTTACCCCAGACTATCAGATCTACAGATCTAATCATGCACCAACCCATCAGTAGATTTGCCTTATAAAGCTCATGTTTCTCCTTGATTTAGATCTAGACATTACTCCCAAGAGATCATTAGTATTTCAGATCTAGCTCTCCTTAAGATATTCAACCCATAAGCATGGCCTAGCCAAATTATCTCCTTCCTCTTTATAGAATTAGGCCTTTCACAATACCATGGACCAAAACCATACGATCATGAACGAGGGGCTAAATACCAAGGGTTAAACATTAGAAACCCCACGTGTGCTTTTCTCTACATGAAAGTGTGTGCACTTTAGGACCCCACCTTTTGTTCTGTGATCCCGTGAACATGTCTGCACCTTCTGAATGCAGAACCTGTGTACCCAGCTTATGACCGCACCTACTAAACGGCGCACCTGCGTACTTCTTATTTTCTTCATTCTTTGTGAGCTGATCATCAATCTCTGCTACTGACCTGTTGTACTGTGATCTATCACCTGTATGAGTTGCCAACACTTTAGCCATAATGCCAACAATCTCCCCCTTTGGACTTGATGGCAAAGCTTACTTGTCATACTAAGGACTTGTCATTTGATTCCTTTGAGCTATCCCGCATCCATGTATTATGTCACATCTGATATCTCTTCTGTGGATTCACTTGATTGTATATAAGTGAGATGTTCTTCTATGAGTGGGTTGTCATCAAGTACAACACATGCATCATAATGCCAACAATCTCCCCCTTTGGACTTGATGGCAACAACACCAAATCACTCTCCCCCTTTGACATCAAGGGCAAAGGGCAGACCAAGATATTCTCTTCCTTTGCTGTCCATACTCCCCCTGAGTACCTGCTGAAATCTCTGAATGAGCTTCCCCCTTTGTATATTCCAAGGTGTACCAATCTATCCATGCTACATGCTGAAAACTCTACTTTGCTGACATGAGTTGTTCATGCTCCCCCTGACTGTAAGAAAGGTCTGCAAAAAGAAGAACATGACTCTATACATCATAAATGACCTTCCTATCACCAAAGATTCATACATACATCTATCTCCCATCACAATGGAGATATACCAAGAGTTTACATATGATAACATAAGAGAATAACATCATTCATCCCAGGCATAGTGGGGAAACCAACATAGGTCGTTACATGACCTGAAGAGATCTCATCAAATGACTACAATAGATAGAGACACACTATTACATCATGAGTCTTGATATGACCTTTACAGAGACCAATCACCTAAATAAAATCATGATAAACATCAGCAACGACACTGTATGATCTGCTCCATAGCATCGAATCATTCACATTCTATCATATGTGAGAAACACCATAGCCATCCAGATCTGCATGGACCAAGTATCATCAATTGGGAATATCAGCATCAATCAACACATGTACGAAACAACCTATCGTCATATAGGTAAGAACTAATCATCATAATGTCTCCAACAATGCAACTTTGAATAATCATCCATGTATCCAGCCAACAATCCTCATCCATATATGTGCCAAGAACAATAGGAATCCTGCATCATAACTGTAATATATGATCTTTATGCATATGACGACAACAACATATGAGTGACTCATCATCATGTAAAGAAGACGTGAATTCAAGCTATGTACTTCTCCTTATCCTTATGAAGATCACCATGTAAGCACCATTAGGGAATCATCCACAAATCTAATCTAAATATCCACTATGTAACCCCAAGAATCATCTGAACAACTCATAACCATATCATAGCAAGATGAATCATTTATCCATATAAGCATCATCACCAAGGACTATTAACCATAATGCCAACAATGCATTAAAAGCATATGCTTCCCCTAAACCTGTGCCATCTGTTAGATCAAATCATGCATATATCAGCAATAAGCATCAAGACATCATCATCATCAAGTTAGGATCAAAACACTTTTAACCATCAAGTCATTTTCACACATCATCAGCAAATTGTAACCATTATCAAACAGTGCAAATAATAAACCGAATCATCACTGATCCTTTTCCTGAACCTGTCCCTACTGCCTTTCCTCAAACAATCATATACGCGACTATGCCATAACCAACTCGCGTATATACGTGACTTCTCTTTAAGAAACTTGCATATGAGATTTAGGACACTGAAGTTTTACACTTCCAGCTCCCTCTGATTCTGTTATGTCTGTATGTTGTGCTGTGCCACCTCTTTCTGACTGTACTTCTTTCTTCTTCCACATCTTCAAGTTTGATGATGATGTTTTCTCCTTTTGGTATGGTGCCCATACTTTGTTCCTGCATTTCTTAGCTATATGTCCAAGCTTGTTACATGTGTAATATCTTACATGTCTCATATTTCTTTTATAGCAATCAACAGCTCTGTGACCAAAAATATTGCAAGCAAAGCAATATCCATTAAAGTACCTTGAATGTGATGATCTTACTGCATGATGGTCTTGAACATGTCCATAACATTCAACATTATTCATAGGAGGAGTAAACGATTTTCTTTGAAGAATTTCTTTCCTTGATTGTTGATGGGGTTGACCTCTCATATCCTTGTTGATCACTTTGGATTTCTCTTTAGAGTTCCTTGCCTCACCTTGTGAACTAGATTCACCTTCAACAGATTCATGAAAACCAAGACCAATCTTGATAGCAGGAGACCTTTGACTACTAAGAATATCATCCAAGGCTTTCGTACTATCTTGAAATCGTAACAGCATATCCTTTTCTTCCAATTTACCTTTCAAGATATTTACCTCAACTTGAAGTTGTTCTTCCTTTTCAAGACATTTCTTCTTCATGTCTTCTTCAGCTTTCCTTCCTTCTTCCAACTGATGCCTCAGTTTGAGAATCTCCTTTTCTTGTTCTTCATTCAAATCCTGCTGCATTTGACGAATTTTGAAGGCACATTCTAGCTGAGATTTTAAGCTGATAACTTCGTTTTCTTGTTTTTCAATAGCTTGGAGTAGATCTTTATTTTGCTTCTTTGATTCTTCAAGATCTTCCTTTACCGAGCGGATCGTGGCTTCAAGACTTTCATAATAACTGGATCTATCTCTGAGTTTCTTGATGATTGTGTCTTTCTCATTGACTTCATTTCTTAATGATGTCACTTCATCCTGCAACTTTCGATATTTTTCCTTGAATAGCTTCCTTACCTGGTTAACTTCCTCACGTTGAGCCTTTAGTCTGGTAACAACTTCTTTGATGGCACCATCCTTTATGTTCAGTAGATCTTCTTGATCTCTGATTTTTTCAGTCAAGCTTTTAAATTCTTCCTCTATTTGATATCTTTCTTGCTCGCCCATAAGCGCACATTCAGTTGTTTCGCTATCACTTTCATATTTTCCAAATGGATAGATAGCTGAAACATCGGAGGATTGCAAATTCATACCTGATAGTTCATCTTCATTCTGAAATGATTCTGAATCTAATTCTGAATCTGAAGAGCTTCTTACACCTAATCCCCAATCAATTCTCCCACTGTCATAGTTCTTCTAAGATGTCTTCTTCTTCTTAGGTGCTTCCTTCTTGAGCTTCTTTCCCATTGTTCCACAGATCTCCTTCAAGTGATCAAGCTTCTACCAAAGGACCTTCTCTGATACCAATTGTTGGAAATAAAACTGAGAGGGGGGGGGGGGGGTGAATCAGTATTATCACATTAATAAAACTTTGTCATTTCCATATTCAGATTCATATATGCTACTTCCACAACTTCTTAAGATTCATATAGTTGATCATTAATGAGTGCATTAAAACATTATCAACCATATTAATAGTAAATAGTTGCAGTAAAATAGAACAGATCATCACACATAAGTCACACACATGAACACCATGATATAAGGTGGAAACCCAATGTGGAAGAAAACCACCTGTTGCAAGTCATCTCAATATTCTTCTTAATAAGAAAATCATTTTACAATATTTATGTACTGGTGCAGTCTTATACCAGTACGTAGGATTCTACCTGCAGAGAGCTACAACACCCATAGTTCTTGTACTAGCCAATCCATTTACTAGTATGCAGGCTGCTACCTGCTACAATGTTCCAAAGTTTTCCCTTAGCTCTTGTAATAGCTTAAATACTAGTACGTAGGCGCCGGCCTACAATCTTCTCTCCTCCAGGTACCACGTTTCATACATTTTTAGACTGGATACACCTGAAGCACAACACATAATCTGAAAGGCCACGTTTCATCCAATTTTCATACTGGGCCCATAAATATCATTGAAGCACATAATCAATCAATCTTCTAGATCACCCCAAACACAAGATCAATATATATACAAGGATAATATGTGAGTTATCAACCAGATCTAGTCCATCAGATCACATAAAGTTAAGTCATTAATCATGCTGCTGTCAGAACTAAATACTAGTAGCCAACCATCAAGTATGCACCCAGAACCCTGCAGAATAGACAAAGACAGTTAAAACAAATTTCAAGTAGGGTCCACAACTTCACCAATAAGCATCTGCGGATATCCGCACTTCAACTGTCACTGTGCCTGCAGATCTCTGCATCTACACCTGCGGGCTGCCTGTGCACCCCCGCACCCTCTCCGTGTCTGACTTGCGCACCTCCGCACAGTGCCTTCTGTTGCGCTGTGTGCCTACGCACCTGCGCCTTCAGCTGCGCTGCGTACCTATGCACCTGCGCCTTCAGCTGCGCTGCGTACCTCCGTACTTTTACTATGATGCACCTGTGGTCCTGAGGTTGAAGGTGATTTTCAGACTTCAAGCTTACCCCAAACTATCAGATCTATAGATCTGATCATGCGCCAACCCATCAGTAGATTCGCCTTATAAAGCTCATGTTTCTCCTTGATTTAGATCTAGACATTACTCCCAAGAGATCATTAGTATTTCAGATCTAGCTCTCCTTAAGATATTCAACCCATAAGCATGGCCTAGCCAAATGATCTCCTTCCTCTTTATAGCCTTAGGCCTTTCACAATACCACAGACCAAAACCATAGGATCATGAACGACGGGCTAAATAAGAAGGGTTAAACATAAGAAACCCCACGTGTGCTTTTCTCTGCATGAAAGTGTGTGCACTTTAGGACCGCACCTTTTTTTCTATGATCCCTCGAACATGTCTGCACCTTCTGAACGCAGAACCTGCTTACCCAGCCTATGACCGCACCTACTAAACGGCGCACCTGCGTACTTCTTATTTTCTTCATTCTTTGTGAGCTGATCATCAATCTCTGCTACTGACCTATTGTACTGTGATCTATCACCTGTATGAGTTGCCAACACTTTAGCCATAATGCCAACAATCTCCCCCTTTGGACTTGATGGCAAAGCTTACTTGTCATACTAAGGACTTGTCATTTGATTCCTTTGAGCTATCCTGCATCCATGTATTATGTCACATCTGATATCTCTTATGTGGATTCACTTGATTGTATATAAGTGAGATGTTCTTCTATGAGTGGGTTGCCATCAAGTACAACACATGCATCATAATGCCAACAATCTCCCCCTTTGGACTTGATGGCAACAACACCAAATCACTCTCCCCCTTTGACATCAAGGGCAAAAGGCAAACCAAGATATTCTCTTCTTTTGCTGTCCATACTCCCCCTGAGTACCTGCTGAAATCTCTGAATGAGCTTCCCCCTTTATATATGCCAAGGTGTGCCAATCTGTCCATGCTACATGCTGAAATCTCTGCTTTGCTGACATGAGTTGTTCATGCTCCCCCTGACTGTAAGCAAGGTCTGCAAAAAGAAGAACATGACTCTATACATCATAAATGACCTTCCTATCACCAGAGATTCATACATACATCTATCTCCCATCACAATGGAGATATACCAAGAGTTTACATATGATAACATAAGATAATAACATCATTCATCCCAGGCATAGTGGGGAAACCAACATAGGTCATTACATGACCTGAAGAGATCTCATCAAATGACTACAATAGATAGAGACACACTATTACATCATGAGTCTTGATATGACCTTTACAGAGACCAATCACCTAAATAAGATCATGATAAACATCAGCAACGACACTGTATGATCTGCTCCATAGCATCGAATCATTCACATTCTTATCATATGTGAGAAACACCATAGCCATCCAGATCTGCATGGACCAAGTATCATCAATTGGGAATATCTGTATCAATCAACACATGTACGAAACAACCTATCATCATATAGGTAAGAACTCATCATCATCATGTCTCCAACAATGCAACTTCGAATAATCATCCATGTATCCAGCCAACAATCCTCATCCATATATGTGCCAAGAACAATAGGAATCCTGCATCATAACTGTAATATATGATCTTTATGCATATGACGACAACAACATATGAGTGACTCATCATCAAGTAAAAAAGACGTGAATTCAAGCTATGTACTTATCCTTATCCTTATGAAGATCACAATGTAACCACCATTAGGGAATCATCCACAAATCTGATCTAAATATCCACTATGTAACCCCAAGAATCATCTGAACAACTCATAACCATATCATAGCAAGATGAATCATTTATCCATATAAGCATCATCACCAAGGACTATTAACCATAATGCCAACAATGCATTAAAAGCATATGCTCCCCCTAAACCTGTGCCATCTGTTAGATCAGATCATGCATATATCAGCAATAAGCATCAAGACATCATCATCATCAAGTTAGGATCAAAACACTTTTAACCATCAAGTCATTTCCACACATCATCAGAAAATTGTAACCGTTATCAAACAGTGCAAATAATAAACCGAATCATGACTGATCCTTTTCCTGAACCTGTCCCTACTGCCTTTCCTCAAACAATCATATACGCGACTATGCCATAACCAACTCAGGTATATACGTGACTTCTCTTTAAGAAACTTGCGTATGAGATTTAGGGCACTGAAGTTTTACACTTCCAGCTCCCTCTGATTCTGATATGTATGTATGTTGTGTTGTGCCGCCTCTTTCTGACTGTACTTCTTTCTTCTTCCACATCTTCAAGTTTGATGATGATGTTTTCTCCTTTTGGTATGGTGCCCATACTTTGTTCCTACATTCCTTAGGTATATGTCCAAGCTTGTTACATGTGTAACATCTTACATGTCTCATATTTCTTTTATAGCAATCAATAGCTCTATGACCAAACATATTGCAAGCAAAGCAATATCCATTAAAGTACCTTGAATGTGATGATCTTTCTGCATGATGGTCTTGAACATGTCCATAACATTCAACATTATTCATACGAGGAGTAAAAGATGCTCTTTGAAGAATTTCTTTCCTTGATTGTTGATGGGGTTGAACTCTCATCTCCTTGTTGATCACTTTGGATTTCTCTTTAGAGTTCCTTGCCTCACCTTGTGAACTAGATTAACCTTCAACATATTCATGAAAACCAAGACTAGTCTTGATAGCAGGAGACCTTTGACTACTAAGAATATCATCCAAGGCTTTCGTACTATCTTGAAATCGTAACAGCTTATCCTTTTCTTCCAATTTACCTTTCAAGATATTTACCTCAACTCGAAGTTGTTCTTGCTTTTCAAGACATTGCTTCTTCATGTCTTCTTTAGCTTTCCTTCCTTCTTCCAACTGATGCCTCAGTTTGAGAATCTCCTTTTCTTGTTTTTCATTCAGATCTTGCTGCATTTGACGAATTCTGAAGGCACATTCTAGCTGAGATTTTAAGCTGATAACTTCGTTTTCTTGTTTTTCAATAGCTTGGAGTAGATCTTTATTTTGTTTCTTTGATTCTTCAATATCTTCCTTTAGCGAGCAGATCGTGGCTTCAAGACTTTCATAATAACTGGATCTATCTCTGAGTTTCTTGATGATTGTGTCTTTCTCATTGACTTCATTTCTTAATGATGTCACTTCATCCTGAAACTTTTGATATTTTTCCTTGAATAGCTTCCTTACCTGGTTAACTTCCTCACGTTGAGCCTTTAGTCTGGTAACAACTTCTTTGATGGCACCATCCTTTATGTTCAGTAGATCTTCTTGATCTCTGATCTTGTCAGTCAAGCTTTTAAATTCTTCCTCTATTTGATATCTTTCTTGCTCGCCCATAAGAGCACATTCAGTTGTTTCACTATCACTTTCATATTTTCCAAATGGATAGATAGCTGGAACATCAGAGGATTGCAAATTCATACCTGATAGTTCATCTTCATTCTGAAATGATTCTGAATCTGATTCTGAATCTGAAGAGCTTCTTACACCTAATCCCCAATCAATTCTCCCACTGTCATAGTTCTTCTGAGATGTCTTCTTCTTCTTAGGTGCTTTCTTCTTGAGCTTCTTTCCCATTGTTCCACGAATCTCCGTCAAGCGATCAAGCTTCTACCAAAGGACCTTCTCTGATACCAATTGTTGGAAATAATACTGAGAGGGGGGGGTGAATCAGTATTATCACATTAATAAAACTTTTTCATTTCCATATTCAGATTCATATATACTACTTCCACAACTTCTTAAGATTCAGATAGTTGATCATTAATGAGTGCATTAGAACATTATCAACCATATTAATAGTAAACAGTTGCAGTAAAATAGAACAGATCATCACACATAAGTCACACACATGAACACCATGATATAAGGTGGAAACCCAATGTGGGAGAAAACCACCTGCTGCAAGTCATCTCAATCTTCTTCTTAATAAGAAATCCTTTTACAATATTTATGTACTGGTGCAGTCTTATACCGTTACGCAGGCTTCTACCTGCAGAGAGCTACAACCCCCATAGTTCTTGTACTAGCCAATTCATTTACTACTACGCAGGCTGCTACCTGCTACAATGTTCCAAAGTTTTCCCTTAGCTTTTGTACTAGCTTAAATACTAGTACGTAGGCGCCGGCCTACAATCTTCTCTCCTCCAAGTACCACGTTTCATACATTTTCAGACTGGATACACCTGAAGCACAACACATAATCATCAAGGCCACGTTTCATCCAATTTTCATACTGGGCCCATAAATATCATTGAAGCACATAATCAATCAATCCTCTGGATCACCTCAAACACTAGATCAACACATATACAAGGATAATATGTGAGTTATCAACCAGATCTAGTCCATCAGATCACATAAAGTTAAGTCATTAATCACTCTGCTGTCAGATTTCAATACTAGTAGCCAAACATCAAATATGCACCCAGAACGATGCAGAATAGACAAAGACAGTTAAGACAAATTTCAAGCAAGGTCCGCAACTTCACCAAGAATCATCTGCGGATATCTGCACTTCAACTGTCACTGTGCCTGCGGATCTCCGCATCTGCACCTGCGGGTTGCCAGCGCACCTCTGCATCCTCTCCGTGTCTGACTTGCGCGCCTCCGCACAGTTCCTTCTACTGCGCTGCGTGCCTACCCACCTGCGCCTTCAACAGTGCTGCGTACCTACACACCTGCACCTTCAACTGCACTGCGTACCTCCGCACTTTTCCTGTGATGCACCTGTGGTCCTGAGGTTAAAGGTGATTTTCATACTTCAAGCTTACCCCAGACTATGAGATCTACAGATCTGATCATGCGCCAACCCATCAGTAGATTCGCCTTATAAAGCTCATGTTTCTACTTGATTTAGATCTAGACATTACTCCCAAGAGATCATTAGTATTTCAGATCTAGCTCTCCTTAAGATATTCAACCCATAAGCATGGCCTAGCCAAATGATCTCCTTCCTCTTTATAGCCTTAGGCCTTTCACAATACCACGGACCAAAACCATAGGATCATGAACGACGGGCTAAATACCAAGGGTTAAACATAAGAAACCCCATGTGTGCTTTTCTCTGCATGAAAGTGTTTGCACTTTAGGACCGCACCTTTTGTTCTGTGATCCCATGAACATGTCCGCACCTTCTGAACGCAAAACCTGCGTACCCAGCCTATGACTGCACCTACTGAACGGCGCACCTACGTCCTTCTTATTTTCTTCATTCTTTGTGAGCTGATCATCAATCTCTGCTACTGACCTGTTGTACTGTGATCTATCACCTGTATGAGTTGCCAACACTTTAGCCATAATGCCAACAATCTCCCCCTTTGGACTTGATGGCAAATCTTACTTGTCATACTAAGGACTTGTCATTTGATTCCTTTGAGCTATCTTGCATCCATGTATTATGTCACATCTGATATCTCTTCTGTGGATTCACTTGATTGTATATAAGTGAGATGTTCTCCTATGAGTGGGTTGCCATCAAGTACAACACATGCATCATAATGCCAACAATCTCCCCCTTTGGACTTGATGGCAACAACACCAAATCACTCTACCCCTTTGACATCAAGGGCAAAGGGCGGACCAAGATATTCTCTTCCTTTGCTGTCCATACTCCCCTTGAGTACCTGCTGAAATCTCTGAATGAGCTTCCCCCTTTGTATATGCCAAGGTGTACCAATCTGTCCATGCTACATGCTGAAATCTCTGCATTGTTGACATGAGTTGTTCATGCTCCCCCTGACTGTAAGCAAGGTCTGCAAAAAGAAGAACATGACTCTATACATCATAAATGACCTTCCTAACACCAAAGATTCATACATACATCTATCTCCCATCACAATGGAGATATACCAAGAGTTTACATATGATAACATAAGAGAATAACATCATTCATCCCAGGCATAGTGGGGAAACCAACATAGGCCGTTACATGACCTGAAGAGATCTCATCAAATGACTACAATAGATAGAGACACACTATTACATCATGAGTCTTGATATGACCTTTACAGAGACCAATCACCTAAATAAGATCATGATAAACATCAGCAACGACACTGTATGATCTGCTCCATAGCATCAAATCATTCACATTCTATCATATGTGAGAAACACCATAGCCATCCAGATCTGCATGGACCAAGTATCATCAATTGGGAATATCTGCATCAATCAACACATGTACGAAACAACCTATCATCATATAGGTAAGAACTCATCATCATCATCTCTCCAACAATGTAACTTTGAATAATAATCCATGTATCTAACCAACAATCCTCATCAATATATGTGCCAAGAACAATAGGAATCCTGCATCATAACTGTAATATATGATCTTTATGCATATGATGACAACAACATATGAGTGACTCATCATCAAGTAAACAAGACGTGAATTCAAGCTATGTACTTCTCCTTATCCTTATGAAGATCACCATGTAAGCACCATTAGGGAATCATCCACAAATCTGATCTAAATATCCACTATGTAACCCCAAGAATCATCTGAACAACTCATAACCATATCATAGCAAGATGAATCATTTATCCATATAAGCATCATCACCAAGGACTATTAACCATAATGCCAACAATGCATTAAAAGCATATGCTCCCCCTAAACCTGTGCCATCTGTTAGATCTGATCATGCATATATCAGCAATAAGCATCAAGACATCATCATCATCAAGTTAGGATCAAAACACTTTTAACCATCAAGTCATTTCCACACATCATCAGCAAATTGTAACCATTATCAAACAGTGAAAATAATAAACCAAATCATGACTGATCCTTTTCCTGAACCTGTCCCTACTGCCTTTCCTCAAACAATCATATACGCGACTATTCCATAACCAACTCGTGTATATACGTGACTTCTCTTTAAGAAACTTGCGCATGAGATTTAGGACACTGAAGTTTTACACTTCCAGATCCCTCTGATTTTGTTATGTCTGTATGTTGTGCTGTGCTGCCTCTTTCTGACTGTACTTCTTTCTTCTTCCACATCTTCAAGTGTGATGATGATGTTTTCTCCTTTTGGTATGGTGCCCATACTTTGTTCCTGCATTCCTTAGCTATATGTCCAAGCTTGTTACATGTGTAACATCTTACATGTCTCATATTTCTTTTATAGCAATCAACAGCGCTATGACCAAACATATTGCAAGCAAAGCAATATCCATTAAAGTACCTTGAATGTGATGATCTTTCTGCATGATGGTCTTGAACATGTCCATAACATTCAACATTATTCATAGGAGGAGTAAAAGATTTTCTTTGAAGAATTTCTTTCCTTGATTGTTGATGGGTTTGACCTCTCATCTCCTTGTTGATCACTTTGGATTTCTCTTTAGAGTTCCTTGCCTCACCTTGTGAACTAGATTCACCTTCAACATATTTATGAAAACCAAGACCAGTCTTGATAGCAGGAGACCTTTGACTACTAAGAATATCATCCAAGGCTTTCGTACTATCTTGGAATCGTAACAGCTTATCCTTTTCTTCCAATTTACCTTTCAAGATATTTACCTCAACTTGAAGTTGTTCTTCCTTTTCAAGACATTGCTTCTTCATGTCTTCTTCAACTTTCCTTCTTTCTTCCAACTGATGGCTCAGTTTGAGAATCTCCTTTGTTCTTCATTCAGATCCTGCTGCATTTGACGAATTCTAAAGGCACATTCTAGCTGAGATTTTAAGCTGATAACTTCGTTTTCTTGTTTTTCAATAGCTTGGAGTAGATCTTTATTTTGCTTCTTTGATTCTTCAAGATCTTCCTTTAGCGAGCAGATCGTGGCTTCAAGACTTTCATAATAACTGGATCTATCTCTGAGTTTCTTAATGATTGTGTCTTTCTCATTGACTTCATTTCTTAATGATGTGACTTCATCCTGCAACTTTTGATATTTTTCCTTGAATAACTTCCTTACCTGGTTATCTTCCTCACGTTGAGCCTTTAGTCTGGTAACAACTTCTTTGATGGTGTTGTTGGGAAAAGTATCCAATACGGAATGACCCTATCCCACTCTAAGGGTGATAGTTCCTTAGCAACAATCAAAGCAAAGCTATCTAATATTACTTCTTTATGAGATGTAAAAGAGGGGAGAAAGAGATCCACTAACCGATGTCTTTCGCTAATGGTTGATCCAATCTTCTCTCTTTGCTGCTTGCCCCCAGCTCCTTGCTCTTTCACTGGCCCAGCTACACCAAGATCCTGCAAAATGGCAAGAGAGGGAAACTACAAGAAGCATACATTCATAATTGATTCAAGGATTAGAATAAATCAAATACACAAGTATAACAATACATCATTGAGACACATGTATATAGAAGAACCTCAAATGCTTTATTAATGGAAGAAGTAAGGTTCAGGAAGTGATACAACCATAAGAGGCCCAATCCAGCATCACCTTCCCAGCAGAAAGAAATCTCCACTTCACCTCCTTCAAAGCAAATCACCCAATAGTTCTAAACTCAAACCAACAACAATTCTTTACATTCACAAGATTCCAGCCTCTGGATCTCATGGGAGAGAGATCCATATATAGGAGTTTCGAGAGAGGATGAGTCAGCCTGAGATGTGACTAGTGTCCTCTCCCACTCCAGTTCTTTTTCAGTTCTTGAGTCCACTTGGAGGTTCTTGCTTCCACTTGGAGATCTAGAACCTCTTACTCATCACCAGTCGAATTCCCTGATCCAAGTGTCATTTTGGAAGCTTCCTGGGCATTGACTCATTGAGGAATGAGACTTCCACCTGTCAAAACTCGCTTAGCGTAGGTAGCCTTTGTTGGAGTTGACATTCAACGCAGGTGGTCCATGGAGCAGTTGACATTCAGCATAGATGCTCAGTGGAGTAGTTGACATGATCCAGAATTGCCTTGTTTTTGAGTAATTTTCAGTGGAGAACTTGTTTGGATTGCTGTGGTTTGCTGACCTTGTTCCCCTAGGGGTAGGAACAACATGTTTAGGGACTTTGGATCCCTTAGATTATGGACATTTCATGCTTCATGCTGTAAGGCACAAAAATGTCTATAACAGTTGCCCCCTAAAGTATGAGGTCGTTTATCGGGTGAAACGCTTTATCAGGAGGATCCGAAGTTCATTCAATCGCTGAGAGGTGACCTGTAATAAGATACAATACAATACATTATTTTTCATACTGCTTTCATGATCTAGCTGAGGCAGGCATTCCCATGCTCAGCTTTATAAATACATTTTTCTGTACATAGAACAGACAATCGTCTGATGGTAGACTGATACTTCTCTGTTGAAATTATCATCCTTTGAGTAGGATGATCATCTGCTGCACATGTCAATGTCTTTATTTCCTGAATATATATCGCAGCCTGGATGGATGAAACTAGATCCGGGGTCTTCAAACTCGTCCGATCTTCACTCTAAGTACAAGTCGATCCATGTGAGAATTTCTTGGAGTCGAACATGGAAAGACATCGCTTGATTACCAGTCAATGATGTAAACTGTTAACAAGCGCGAGAGGAATCACCGATAATGATAATGACCCTCAAGGTACGACAGTACAATCCACGTGGTGTGAATAAAGGACTTGGCGTCGAACACCACGCAAAATCTTTCGGTCGAAGGTCATTGATGTATACCTGTCGCCGGAAGTGAGAAACTTGCCATTGAGGCATGCAAGCTTCAAAGTACTGAGGGGGTTGTTCCTAGATCAACTTCTTGGATAATGAGCTGAAGTTGACAAGAAGCGATCCGTCAAAGGAGGGCCTTAATGAATCCCACATCAGTGACACGGAACGGAGCTAATGATTGTGATGAAGGTGAAAACGATCTGTGAAATATGATTCAGGGTGGCGGTCATGAAAGGATGAAAGATCATGTATGGTAGTGGATGGGACATGGTTGACTCTTTCTGAACAACATCTCTTGAACATATAACGACACTGATGCGATGGATCGGTAGCATTACCCCAAATGTGGATGGTTTGGCGAGACCATGGTGATGAGACCGGTGAATGAAACAACCCAACCCGATGTGGTACGGAGGAAAAGTGTCATGTTCAAGAGTGACTTGCTACCATTACAGCTTTGAGGTTCTCCCAATTTTTCCCCAGTCATTTCTGACCAGTACCTCTTTATTTTTGTCAAGCTTGAGGAGGATAACATATGCTTGTTCTATAACCTGCCCTTCGGGCAAGCCCATCGCTATATTTTAACGAGCCTAGCGATAGGGAAACTTGTTCTCGTCTAAAGACAAGTTTGTCGCTATTTAAAGCATTTTAACGAGTCTAGCGACAAAGACAACTCGGTCCTTTTCATTTTTAGAGAGTCTGAAAAGGTACGTAAAGTTAACTCCAAAGGTCCTTTTTCGTCATCTAATCCCTTAAGTACGAAAAAGTATAAAACAATACAGAAGGGATGAATGTTCGATAGTTTTATCGAGCCGAACCAGACAAGCGCTCGATCTTTTTGTGCAATAATCCCTCAAGTCCGAAAAGATTAAAATCTAGAGGAGGGATAGCTCTTCCGGTCATTTTAACGAGTTGGAAGGCCAAAACTCGGCAAACTTTTCATATTTTACGAGTCAGAAGAAAAGAGCTCAAAGAAGACTCGTATTTTGAGGAACGAGTGATAAACAAGGATAGCAGTAGATTCCAGGTACAGGTTGGAATTTTCCAATCACGGCAGTGTCACAAGGATGGCTAGGTGAAATCACTCTTCGCAGCTGTTCCTCAAAATAGGTAAACAATCAAGTGGAGGTGAATGATCGGCCAAATGAAAAGTGGAGGTGATGGTGCAAACACGACCAAGGCTTTTATGGCTGATGAATTTACGGTCTCAAATGGTTATTTACCGGTACTGGGTTCATTTTTTAAAGAGCTTGAATGCGCCAAAACACTGCTCAATCTTATGTTTATTTTTTAACGAGCATGAACTATGTGCTAAAACTGCTCGGTTGTGCGTTTATTTTTTAACGAGCATGAACTTTGCTAAAACTGCTCGTAATACCAGTCATATGATAAGAGTGTCTCATTGGAGATCGCTATTTTTTATGGAGCTTCATCTCACCATGCTTTGCTCCACATCCTTTCTTTATGCAAGCTCGGAAACGACTAATCCTACGAGTTTAAAGGGTTAGACCTACAGGTTTAAAGGGAAGGACCTAAAAATTTAAAAAATAAATAGTCGCCCCTTGCAAGCACTCCAAAAGGTTTGCATGCCCCCAGGTATAAAATACAATTTCAAGGTTGCCCCTCCTCCTTCTCACCTCTGTTTTTCTTTGGGTGTTCACAGCTACTTGTCGTCTTGCTAGTCCAGTTTTAACGATACTTGTCTTCTCGTTAATTTTAACGGGTCTATACGGTACTTGTCTTCTCGTTAGCCCAACTTTTAATAGATTTTTCGCAAGATCGCAAGAGAACAACTACTTGCGACAAGAGAGCAGCTACTTGCGACAAGAGAAGAACACTACTCAAAGACAAAACATTTGTGTTACGGAGGGAGGCTTACCTCTTTCTGGTTACCCAAAGATTGTCTTGTTCGCGGCTACGAATAAAACATTTCTTCAGCGATGTTTACCGAAATAGACAATGATGAATGACCCTGTTCCGTCAAACACATAACTTTGACAAAAGAATCTTATTCCAGAACAACCCTCTTTCCTAGACGGACGGGGTACGGACTAGTCATATTCTCTCGCGGAAACCTACCTTATACCCAAAGTTCTCTGCCGAAGCAGACCAGGACGCATGCCCCCTGTGTTCCAGTCATATCCTCCCGGATTACTCGTGCTCATCAGGAGGATGGACCGTGGGTTGAGACACTTCTTGCATGAATAGACCATTTAGGGATGGTACATGACTATTTGCGATGTGTGATCCGGGAAACGAAAGTTGGTCCACGAGCTTGACCACTCTTCCTTCATGCGGAAAACACATTACTCTAAAGAGTGAGGAGACTATTGCTCCCATGCAATATACATAGTCTCGTCCAAGGAGTAGGTTATAATCCAAGGGTCCTTGAACGACCATCACGTTCATTTGAACGGCCTTCCCTTTCAATGTAATGGGCACATTGTGGAGGATCCCTAATGGTCGACTGGTTCTTTTATCGAAACCCGAGAGATTTCTTATCTCAGGCAAAAGCGCCGGGGAACCCAGCGCTTTCCAAGCAATAGAGGAAAGGATACTCACAGACGCCCCTTCATCAATGATAGTGCCAGCCATTACCATTCTGTATATTTGGACTATGATTCTGAATGGTATACTGGCTGGCAACTGGGGTCTGCCTAGTTGGTTCCAGTCAAAGGACACAACCAGGTTGCTTGGTGGTGGGACCGAATACACGGCCGGATATGACCCTGACGATGTTCCTTCCTGCGATAAAGGAATGGGCGCATTGCCCTGACGCTCGTCAGAGTCTGTGTTGATGAAAAGAATCTGGATGGTGTCATCCTTATTCTCTTCAGTGAGGGTTTCATTTGAAGATGAATCTTCAGTGACGGTGTCATTTGAAGATGAAACTTCTGAAGGGAGAACCGGGTCAACTGCCGTTTCGACCTTTGGACTTTCGTCTGGTCTAGATTCAGTAGGTTCATTTTCAATGACTGACGCTTCAGCTGACCACTTGAGCGGGCCAGCTATATTCTCAACCAACGAAGGACTTGGCACGAGTTTTTTGTATCCAGGAGGAAGTCTCAACAGTGAAACCGGACGATCTTCCAAAACTCTCTTTGCTTCGTCTAAGAAGGGACAACGGTGGATGGCGTGATCGCCTTCACACAGTCTGCAGGGGGATCTTGCTCCCCCTCTTTGTCTTGAACCTTCACTTTCGCTGGTTGATGGTAAGCATTCAACATGGCTATCAGAGGTTGATGCTCCCGAACTGTGCAAACGAGGGTACCAGTCCCTTAGTATCCGGGGAATACAGGGACAATCTCTATGGAAGTGGTCTCCTCTACATATGACACATGGCCATTTAGGCCCGGTCTGTGCTGTGTGTGGATTTTTGTCAGATGTCTTTTGCTTGCCCCCAGTCGCCTTAGGCTCCTTCTTCTTCTTCTCTCTCTTCTTCTTCTCCTTCTTCTCCATGGGATCTTGGCTTTTGCCGGCTCTACCTTGCGAAGACGAAGGATTGGAGGAAGAGTTATAGGAAGTAGAAGGCTGGTGGGCAGCTCTAGACTGATCTAACTGTTGACTCGACTGTTCAGGAACCATGGTGTTCTGAACTACATTGGTTGAGAATAGCCAGATTGGCAGGCCAATTGTCAGTCCTGGAAGCGACAATGTGGCCATGTGGGGCGCACCAACTTCTCCCCAAGAGGAGAAAGGACTAGGATTTCCATCATGGGGAATTCCTTGGTTGGTGTGTTCCATGTTCTCAACCTACAGATCAACGCAGGAATAGGAGGTGATTATGTTCCGTTTTAAAATAAATTTTATAACGACGCTTTAGACACAACTTGCTTTTTCACTTTTTAAGAGTCGAGAAAAAGCTAAAGATGACTCTAGTCTCCTTCGATGTTTTAACGAGCCCGAAGTGACAAATGCTCGGATGGACTTTTTCAGTTATAGAGTTTGAAAAAGGCCAAAAGAAACTACTCTGGAGTTCTAGGCAGAGGGTGTGCCAAACTTTTCGCAAAACCACAGAATACGTTTTACGGTACGGGTGGTCGATCTTCGTGAATGCTGTGTTCACTGCATTGCGATCAGTAGGGCGGCTGACACGGCTTCCTATGGATAAAGGCTTTGTTCCTATAGGGTCTCCCAATATATACGCGACGGTATGTGGGAGCACAAGTCCGTATTGATACTTATCGTTTCACCGTGGAGGAATCACCCAACCACTCAACGTTAAGATATCACGTTTAACGACGTCGGAACACATCTCTAGCTTAGACCTCTATGTGTTTGTGTTATGTTTCAAAGCATTGTTATGTAAATTCAATTTATTTTAGGTTGATCTTGTTTAGCAGTTTGCCTTTATGGATCACCACGAGATGTATGGTACAACTCCTAAATGCAGTCTAAAGATGAGAAGCAAGCTTTTTCAATCTTTTCAACTTATGAAAATCTTAACTACTGAGGGAAAAGAAAGACATCATCTTTTCACACAGATCATAGAGCACACACTAATGCAATTTTTCCTAAATCAACATGCAAGCTGTCAAAATGCACATGCACAATGCAGGTATTTCTTTTCTCTTTCTTAATGTTGATGTACTGCAAAAAGAAAGTTGTTGTATAACTTTGAATTCAATTTCAAGTGAAAGCAAACAAGCTTTTATCCAAAATCAAAAGATACCTTAAGATTTACTTGTTTCAACACTAGAAATACATAAATTCAAACCATACGACGAAAGCAAAAGCTCAATCAGCTATGAACAACAAACAAACTAACTCTTAAGATCAGAACGACACTTATCACAGGTCTAGATCTAAGAGGCCACAGCAAGACTAGTTCACTTTCGTTATGGGAAACTGCAAATGATGTAAGAAATACACAAAGAACAAATACAGTTTCTTTATACAACCGAGGCAGAATAGTGGCAAAGAAAGGTGGTTTCAGATAGGTACATTGACTGATAACAGGCTGCAAAAACAGGGATGAAAACAAGGCAACAGAAAGCAGAGAACCCCAGTTGCACAAGGCCACACTGGTTCAGCGCAGGTAGAACACTGTCAGTTTGACATTCAGCGCAGGTAGCCCCTTCGGGACCTGCGTTGAAATGCAGACTGCCTTCACAGTGCCTGCAATGAAGAGAGAAAATCTCGTTTCTCTTGGTTTCCGGGTCACAGATTGCTCAAAAATCAACAGTTTTTGGCCAAATCAAAGCTACCAATCAAGTACACACTAAAGGATGATTCAAAGGAGGATGAAAAGCTATCACAAAGAGCTGTTCAGAGTCCTTGTGGATCAGCTCTTCAAATCATAAACATGCCCAGAAACTGAGCTAGAGTAGCTGCCCTCTACTTTGCATTTGAAAGATCCAAATGGAGTTCGATTCGGTACTCCCTGTGTTTAGGAAATGAATAGCAAAAACACAAACAACCAACAAGATACGATCCCTAGTGGAGTCGCCAATTTGTTGTTGGGAAAAGTATCCAATACGGAATGACCCTATCCCACTCTAAGGGTGATAGTTCCTTAGCAACAATCAAAGCAAAGCTACCTAAGATTACTTCTTTATGAGATGTAAAAGAGGGGAGAAAGAGATCCACTAACCGATGTCTTTCGCTAATGGTTGATCCAATCTTCTCTCTTTGCTGCTTGCCCCCAGCTCCTTGCTCTTTCACTGGCCCAGCTACACCAAGATCCTGCAAAATGGCAAGAGAGGGAAACTACAAGAAGCATACATTCATAATTGATTCAAGGATTAGAATAAATCAAATACACAAGTATAACAATACATCATTGAGACACATGTATATAGAAGAACCTCAAATGCTTTATTAATGGAAGAAGTAAGGTTCAGGAAGTGATACAACCATAAGAGGCCCAATCCAGCATCACCTTCCCAGCAGAAAGAAATCTCCTCTTCACCTCCTTCAAAGCAAATCACCCAATAGTTCTAAACTCAAAACAACAACAATTCTTTACATTCACAAGATTCCAGCCTCTGGATCTCATGGGAGAGAGATCCATATATAGGAGTTTGGAGAGAGGATGAGTCAGCCTGAGATGTGACTACTGTCCTCTCCCACTCTAGTTCTTCTTCAGTTCTTGAGTCCACTTGGAGGTTCTTGCTTCCACTTGGAGATCTAGAACCTCTTACTCATCACCAGTCGAATTCCTTGATCCAAGTGTCATTTTGGAAGCTTCCTGGGCATTGACTCATTGAGGAATGAGACTTCCACATGTCAAAAATCGCTCAGCGCAGGTAGCCTTTGTTGGAGTTTACATTCAATGCAGGTGGTCCATGGAGCAGTTGACATTCAGCGCAGATGCTCAGTGGAGCAGTTGACATGATCCAGAATTGCCTTGTTTTTGAGTAATTTTCAGTGGAAAACTTGTTTGGATTGCTGTGGTTTGCTGACCTTGTTCCCCTAGGGGTAGGAACAACATGTTTAGGGACTTTGTATCCCTTAGATTATGGACATTTCATGCTTCATGCTGTAAGGCACAAAAATGTCTATAACAGATGGCACCATCCTTTATGTTCAGTAGATCTTCTTGATCTCTGATTTTGTCAGTCAAGCTTTTAAATTCTTCCTCTATTTGATATCTTTCTTGCTCACCCATAAGAGCACATTCAATTGTTTCGCTATCACTTTCATATTTTCCAAATGGATAGATAGCTAGAACATCAGAGGATTGAAAATTCATACCTGATAGTTCATCTTCATTTTCAAATGATTCTGAATCTGATTCTGAATCTGAAGAGCTTCTTACACCTAATCCCTAATCAATTCTCCCACTGTCATAGTTCTTCTGAGATGTCTTCTTCTTCTTAGGTGCTTTCTTCTTGAGCTTCTTTCCCATTGTTCCACGGATCTCCTTCAAGCGATCAAGCTTCTACCAAAGGACCTGCTCTGATACCAATTGTTGGAAATAATACTGAGAGGGGGGGGTGAATCAGTATTATCACATTAATAAAACTTTTTCATTTTCATATTCAGATTCATATATGCTACTTCCACAACTTCTTAAGATTCAGATAGTTGATCATTAATGAGTGCATTAGAACATTATCAACCATATTAACAGTAAACAGTTGCAGTAAAATAGAACAGATCATCACACATAAGTCACACACATGAACACCATGATATAAGGTGGAAACCCAATGTGGGAGAAAACCACTTGCTGCAAGTCATCTCAATCTTCTTCTTAATAAGAAAATCCTTTTACAATATTTATGTACTGGTGCAGTCTTATACCTGTACGTAGGCTTCTACCTGCAGAGAGCTACAACCCCCATAGTTCTTGTACTAGCCAATCCATTTACTAGTACGTAGGTTACTACCTGCTACAATGTTCCAAAGTTTTCCCTTAGATCTTGTACTAGCTTAAATACTAGTACGTAGGCGTCGGCCTACAATCTTCTCTCCTCTAGGTACCACGTTTCATACATTTTCAGACTAGATACACCTGAAGCACAACACATAATCTGAAAGGCCACGTTTCATCCAATTTTCATACTGGGCCCATAAATATCATTGAAGCACATAATCAATCAATCTTCTGGATCACCCCAAACAATAGATCAATACATATACAAGGATAATATGTGAGTTATCAACCAGATCTAGTCCATCAGATCACATAAAGTTAAGTCATTAATCATGCTGCTGTCAGAACTCAATACTAGTAGCCAAACATCAAATATGCACCCAGAACCCTGCAGAATAGACAAAGACAGTTAAATCAAATTTCAAGTAGGGTCCGCAACTTCACTAATAATCATCTTCGGATATCCGCACTTCAACTGTCACTGTGCCTGTGGATCTTCGCATCTACACTTGCGGGTTGCCTATGCACCTCTGCACCCTCTCCATGTCTGACTTGCGCACCTCCGCACAGTGCCTTCTGTTGCGCTGCGTGCCTATGCACCTGTGCCTTCAACTGCGCTGCGTACCTACGCACCTGCGCCTTCAGCTGCACTGGGTACCTCTGCACTTTTCCTATGATGCACCTGTGGTCCTGAGGTTAAAGGTGATTTTCATACTTCAAGCTTACCCCAGACTATCAGATCTACAGATCTGATCATGCGCCAACCCATCAGTAGATTCCCCTTATAAATCTCATGTTTCTCCTTGATTTAGATCTATACATTACTCCCAAGAGATCATTAGTATTTCAAATCTAGCTCTCCTTAAGATATTCAACACATAAGCATGGCCTAGCCAAATGATCTCCTTCCTCTTTATAGCCTTAGGCCTTTCACAATACCATGGACCAAAACCATAGGATCATGAACGACGGGCTGAAGGGTTAAACATAAGAAACCCCACGTGTGCTTTTCTCTGCATGAAAGTGTGTGCACTTTAGGACCGCACATTTTGTTCTGTGATCCCGCGAACATGTCCGCACCTTCTGAACACAGAACCTGTGTACCCAGCCTATGACCGCACCTATTGAATGGCGCACCTATGCACTTCTTATTTTCTTCATTCTTTGTGAGCTGATCATCAATCTCTGCTACTGACCTGTTGTACTGTGATCTATCACCTGTATGAGTTGCCAACACTTTAGCCATAATGCCAAAAATCTCCCCCTTTGGACTTGATGGCAAAGCTTACTTGTCATACTAAGGACTTGTCATTTGATTCCTTTGAGCTATCCTGCATCCATGTATTATGTCACATCTGATATCTCTTATGTGGATTCACTTGATTGTATATAAGTGAGATGTTCTTCTAGAGTGGTTTGCCATCAAGTACAACACATGTATCATAATGCCAATAGAGTTTTCTCTTTCGTGTCATTTTCAAACTCTCTAAACATGAAAAAGACTCTGAGTTTTGCCTATGTCGGACTCGTTAAACCCTGATGACATTGGACTCGTCACCATGACGAGACTCAAGCTTCTCCTTCCTATGGCTCGTTAAACTATTATTAGGTTGGATTTGGTGGAAGGTCAAACTTACATTACAAGCATATGCTATCCCCTTCAAGCTTCTTTTCAAGAATAATTGGGGTGCTCGCCAGCAATGGTGGGTAGAAATTTGGAAGTTGTCATTGATTGTCTGCGGTAGCTAGTCACTCTTGAACATCGACACTTTTGCTTCTTGTCGGGTTGGGATATCCATACATCGTCATTTGACCTTCTAGGGTTTTGGGTTGCCATTTAGCTTTATTCCATCTAATTTGCACTGTTTCCATCAAGCCTCTGATCCCTTGGTACTTGAATGTTGCCACCCTCCGAAGTCGTGTCACTTACGTGTTCAAGAGTATAATCCCTACAGTTCACATCCTTACCTCCTCTTCTGATACTCTATTTTGCCATCTACCACTTGTTCCTTATCTCGTGTCATTGATGGGGAAACATTATGGCCCTCCTACGATGGATCTTCTCTTGTCGACATCAACTCATTATCCAGGAGATTGATCTAGAGATCCCCTTTGGTACCTTGGAGCTTGCATGCCTCAATGGCAAGTTCTTCGCCCCTAATGATCGACTTTCATCATTGGTCATCGATTGGGTGATTCTGCAAGTGTTCGACTTCATCTCATTCTTCACACTTCGTGGATTGTACTGGACAGTACCTTGAGAACCATTGGCATTATTGGTGGTTTCTCTTGCGCTTGTTATCAGTTCTCCTCATTGACCGGTAATCAAGAAACCTTCTCGACTTTAGCATATCTATTCACATGCTAGAATTTGTACTATGATTGGTTGGGTTTCGAGACCCCGAACTAAGATTACACATGTTCAAGCTGCATGGATTGGTTCGTGATTACATGACTCGTTGATGGATGGCTGCGACCATACCTGAGTCTTCATGGATGGCTGCAACCATACCTTTATCATTATCATGGTCTTACTAGCTGGATGGCTACGTCCATACCACAGACCTAGTTCGTATGTCTTTTGGATGGTTGCGCCCATGCCTAGACTACATGTATTTCACTATCAAAGATATCAGTTGTACTTGCGCATGCAGGTTCTTCCCGGTGGTGTTTCGATTCAGACAATTTCATAAAGCATTTCACCCCTCCCACTCTCTCAGGCTTCATACTTTAGGGGGCATCTGTTACACAGTAATTTGTCACTGCCTTCACCCCAGTCCTTCTACTGTGTCATGTGTCCAGTAAAACATGATCATATTGAACAAGTGCTCTCTTATGTTGCCAATTGACCCACTTTTCCTAAGTTTTTTGCCTCGTCGCAATAATTAGCTAAATATATGCAACGGACAGTAGTAATAAATAGTCGAGTCGCGCTTCCATCACGTGAGTACATTTGATTCCTACGACGATCGGATTTCATGCTCCGGCGCGAGTCTATCTGCTATCTTTAGGGACTGTTTGGCTTATTACATTGCTTACTAGTGATGTCAGCGCTGGAGCTTAGTTATAAACTCGCGACGATCCAGATTGGGAAAATTCGTTCCAACAATCGGCCTTCTGGATGTCTCAGGACCTGGTTGTAGGGTCAGTTTAGGTCGCCCTGCTCCCTCTGGCATGGTAGTTCCATCTTTCGTGCTGCTTGCCTTGAGGATAAGCTCCCTCTCCCTCATTTCATGGAGACTCCTTCTCCTATAAAATCACTCACCATTGCTATCATCTGTTAGTTTTTTTTTGGTTGTACAGTGCTACTTCTGCTTTTGAGTTTGATAGATAGTTTTTGTGAGTGTGACAAGTGTGGGATTGCTTTATGGTTTGCAAGAAGGTGTGGAGTGCCCTTGATCTTGTGTAAAGCTTGTGAATGAGATATATATATATATATATATATTGCTATTTGGGAGACCCATCTTTGAGAGTGAATGCTTGAAGAAACACACTAGTTAGACTCTCTAAGAAGGCTTGCGACATCAAGACTCGGTTGTAAGCTTACTCTTGTTTCATTATTAATACAATCAATGATGATTTCCTATGTCTTGTATGTAATTTACTTGATGGCTCATGAATTCTTGACTTTATGAGTAAATAGATTATTGTTGTCTCTCGGTTACATGTTCTGTTGTTTCTTTGTGGTGTTTCAGGTTGGTCGCTCATTAAGGAGAAAGAAATGGAAGCTGGAGCAACGCAACGAAACTTCATCAACCACCGGTTTGAGGTAGGCCTCCAACGATGACTATTTAAGGGAATCAATTGTTGTTTTGTCCTTGCTGTGACTAGACCCACTCTAGGGCTAGAGGGGTTGCCTCTGTCAAGAGAGGGAACACTTTCCTGCATCCATGTCAGAAGAAGACATTGGGACTGAAACACCAGGAGGAGTAAGGGGAAAATCTTCTTCGGAAGGCTCCCAAATGGGGTTCCAACGAATATCATAAGACTCGTCTTCTGGAGCGCGAGAGTTAAGCGGTTGGATACTCAGAATAACAGGAAGAGTATCACTAACAACCAGTACCTCAGGAGCGACAAAAGATGGGGATCCTTGGTTGCTTGGAACGGGAGATGGGATCGGTGATTCTACCAGGATGATTTAACTCAAAAGCCCTAGGGAGAACTAATCGAGTAAGGAGAAAATAACCCTACACAAACTAAAACACAAAAAGATCTAACAGGGTAAATGTGAACGTGGTCGAATAAATTTTAAGACACCGAAACAAAACTTGACCTTTTCATCTTTAAAGAGTTGAGAAAAGGGCGAAAATATGACTCTGGTCACCTTCCAGTATTTAATGAGCCTAAAGTGGCAAGTGCTGAGATGGACCTTTTCTTTTAAGGAGTCCGAAAAGGAATGAAAGTGACTGCTCTGGAGAAACTAGGTAAAAGGTTTACCAAACATCCTGTAAAACTGCATATACACCTTGGTGATCATATGAAAACCAAGGACTTTCCATACGGCAGTCAATCTTCCTGAATGCTGTGTTCGGTGTGTTACGGTTTGCAAGGCGGTAGACACAGCTTCCTAGGGGTATACAATGATAACCTAGTGGGGTCTCCCAACATATACGCGACGGTACTGGGAGCACAATTCCATGCTAGACCACTACTGAGTCATAGAAGGAGGAATCACCCAACCTTGAGTGAAAGCAATAGTGATTAGGTTTAACGACGCCGGAGCACATCTCTAGTCTAGACCTCTAAATAGTGTGCATTATGTTCCAATGCGTTGTTAAGTTCATTTAGTTCATTTTAGAGTTGATCTTGAATTATGTTTAAGCTCTCAGGCCTTACCGTATGTATACAGAAACCTAGGATGCAACTAGAATGAGTAAAACATCTTTCACTTCAATGAACACCTACCTATAGGAGGGTAGAGAGATCATTTCCAAACCAAGAAAACCAAGACAAGAAAATGCAAACATTAAGGAACACAATGCATCAATACATCAACCCTACAGTGCACAAATACTACTAATAATAGATTTTATCATTTGCATTCCAATATGCAAACTTGAAATGCAAATTTACTTTCACTTTCTTATACTAAATGAATGCAGTATTTTGATTTTGATTGCTTTAAGTTTAAGAGAAACAAACAAGCAAACAAGCAAGTGTGAAAAAACCGGTTGATCCAAACAGTTGTGATCTATGTTCGGTAGTGAAAAGAAATTGAATCAATGCTAAAGATTGGTTCAATAATTGTCACTAAAAAATCAACCAGAAACAGGCAATGGAAAAGGTTCAAACAAACCAACAAGAAAGCTGCAAACGAACCTTGGGAAAACCAGAAACCAAGCATATTGATTCAAAAACTTGAAAAAATGAACTAGGTCACACGGGAAAAAATGCAAGATTCATTCAATAAAGCCAAAGAAAGAGTGCCTTAACCATAAACAGTTGAAAAAAAGCTATTGAGCAAGAGAAAGAAGGCAAGGGATCAACAGGACTGGTAAATTGAGGAGGTAGAATTGAAAAAAACAATTCTACAAGAATCGTCGTGGGTACTACATGAGCAACTAGCAGCGATAAGCCAATGTCTGTAGCAACAGAGCGACGTCGTCGCGAGAGTACACGTCTCTTCCACGATGGACCGATTTCAGAGTCGTCGCGACTGTGCAACGGGATTCAGCGACGCACAGGACTTTACAAAAGAGTAAAGGCAACGTCGACGCAACTGTTAAGCTATTTTCCATGATGATATTAAAAAAAAATGACAAACGAACAAAAACTCCCAAACAAAAACCAGTCAATCCTTTAATCAATGTAGGGATCTCCCAGATCAACCCAGGTAACCCAAAAGACTTATAGTGTATCCCAAAAATTCAAAAGACACCAAATCAAAATCAAATCAAGAGAAAACAAGAGAAGCAACATACAAAGGACTCCCCAGTGGAGTCACCAACTTGTGATGCAGGAAAGTGTTCCCTCTGTGGACAGAGGCAACCCCTCTAGCCCTAGAGTGGGTCTAGTCATAGCAAGGACAAAACAACAATTGATTCCCTTAAATAGTCATTGTTGGAGGCCTACCTCAAACTGGTGGTTGATGAAGTTCCGTTGCATTGCTCCAGCTTCCATTTCCTTCTCCTTAATGAGCAACCAACCTGAAACACCACAAAGAAACAATAGAGCACGTAACCAAGAGACAACAATAATCTATTTACTCATAAATTCAAGAAGTCATGAGCCATCAAGTAAATTAATTATTACATACAAGACATAGGAAATCATCATTGATTGTATTAATAATGAAACAAGAGTAATCTTACAACCAAGTCTTGATGTCGCAAGCCTTCTTAGAGGGTCCAACCAGTGTGTTTCTTCAAGCATTCATTCTCGAAGATGGGTCTCCCAAATAGCAATATCTCTCTCTCTCTCTCTCATTCACAAGCTTTACACAAGATCAAGGGCACTCCACACCTTCTTGCAAACTATAAAGCAATCCCACACTTGTCACACTCACACCAACTATCTATCAAACTCAAAAGCAGTAGTAGCACTGTACAACCAAAAGGAAAAACTCGCAGATGATAGAAATGGTGGGTGATTTTATAGGAGGAGTCTCCATGAAATGAGGGAGAGGGAGCTTATCCTCAAGGAAAGTAGCATGAAAGACGGAACTACCATGCCAGAGGGAGGAGGGCGACCCAAACTGACCCAACAACTAGGTCCAGAGACATCCAGAAGACCAACTGTTGGAATGAATTTGCCCAATCTGGATCATCGCGAGTTTATAACTAAGCTCCAGTGCTAACATCGCTAGTAGGCAATGTAATCAGCGAAACAGTCGCTAAAGATAGCAGATAGACTTGCGTCAGAGCATGAAATCCGATCGTCGCGAGAATCAGATGTACTCCCGCGATGGAAGCGCGACTGGACTGTTTATTACTGCTATCCGTCGTGTATATTTAGCTAATTATCGTGACGAGGCAGAAAACTTAGGGAAAGTGGGTCAATTGGAAACATAAGAGAGCACTTGTTCAGTATGAGCATGTTTTACTAGACACATGACACAGTAGAAACACTGGGGTGAAGGCAGTGACAAATTACTGTGTAACAGAAGGACCCCCAGGTGTGCCTCTCTTCGTGTAGTTTTCTTATTTAAGTATCATGGCTATGTGGAATGCTTGTTTTTTATTGTAGATAACCCCTTCTTTGCTAGGGTGTTGGCCCAAAACCCTAGGGGACTTTGTCCCTCAACAGAATTGGCGACTCCACTGGGGACAACAGTATTGTTGTTCCTAGTTTGGGTTATTTTAAGCCAATCAGGGCTCAACCATAGTTGTTCTTGCTGTAACTGGTTTGTCTATTCCTGTAGGAACTTAGACTTCAAGTCTGAGTAGTTTCTTCAAACCCATTTTTTGTTTTTTCTTGTGAACTGTTATATACGCAGTTTTGTTAGGTTGCAATAGCGTATGTGCGCAAGTTTCCCCATATGAACCCGTGTATACATAGTTTTGTTAGGTTGCAATAGCATATGTGCGCAAGTTTCCCCATATGAACCCGTGTATACGCAAGTTTCTTTGGGATAAACCACATATACACACAACTATGTATTGACGCAGTCGCATACACCCTAATTTTCCAAGATTTTGTTAAATATTTTTGTTTCTAAAGATTTGTTTGCTGGTCTGAGGGTTTCCTAAACAATCAATTTTTGTTGTCAGTCTTTGGTTTTGCAGCAAGTTTCCAGTTTCGATTTCTCCCTTATTGTGGTAAGTTTTGGTCTTGTTTTTGTTTTGTCGCAAGTGTCATCATTTGTGTTTGATCACACGAGATTTCTTTCTGGGAATCTTGGCTATTTTAGTCTTCCAGAGCAGAAAGATTGGTTTCAATCTTTGTGACAAACTTTATCTTTGTGATCTTCTTGCTGTGTGTCATAACTCATCTTGTGGCCATTACTTTTCTCACTTTTTGAAAGTTGTTGAGTGACGATTTTGAAAGTTGTCTTTCTTGGTCTTTTGATCATTGTCACCAAGCTCTTTTTTGTTGCTTTTTGGTCATTAAGAGCATCTTGAAACACATATTTTGTTGAGTTGTCACCCATTTTGAGTTGATAACTTGCAAAGTGTTTTTGTTGCCTCTTTTTCAGTCTCAATTTTTTCAATAGTATTTGGAGCACTTTTGAAAAGTTGTTTTTGTTTTTTCTTTTGAAGAAACTTCTTGAAAACTCGGTTTTTGCTTTCTTTTGCCTTGTTTTGATTTGGTTTCCTTTTGTGAGTAAAAGTGCATTTTTGTTTTTCTTGAGATTTTCTTTTAGTGTTTGGACAAAAATGAGCATTAGCAACTTATATTCTATCTAAAAATCTTAAGTGGCTATTTAGAAGCGATAAACAAGTTACTTTCATTTTTTGCTTTAGAGTAGTCTTAAGTTTTATGCATCAGCATATACTCATTGCATTACAATTGTTTGTGCATCTTGTAGGGCATCCATATTTTTGTTTAGTTTTTGTGAGTGTGAAGCTTTTTAAAAGAAAAGAAAAGAGAAATTTATTGCTTTCTTAGAAGTTCCTTAGAACCTGGTAGAAATTTATTTCATCGAAGAGCAAAACAATTGCATCTGCATATAGTTTGGTTTTTATTAATTTCTTTTGCATCAAAAAACACCACAAGTTTCATTTCCATTTATCCCTTGACTTAAGAACAACCCATTTAAAAACAAGCGCTAACTAAAATATACTATAACTTTTTTATATTGTTAATTTAGACACACCAACAAGTTATAGGATATTTAGGGCCTTGGATTAGGCGAGTGGAGAGAAAACTCTCCAAGGCCACTTTAAACTGTCAATGTTATGAAACCAGCTCAAGAAAAGATAGAAAAGAAAGATCAACGCCTTAGAATTCAGCCTCTTCGAGGGGGCAACCTCCTTTACATTACATAAATGAACAATTCTTGGATGATACAAATGACAAAACCTCCTTTCTATATATAGGAGTCTAAGGAGTCACAATATAATCAAGCCGACCTAACAATAATAATATAAAGCCACAAAAATAACAATAGAGGGATTCTATGGGGCACAGAAATAACAATATGGGGGTAATAGGGGCACAACAATATAAATAAGGGGTATAACTACAATAGTAATGGGGTAATCACTAGTATTATAGGGACCCAACATGCCCCTCTCCTTCAAAAAAGTGTTGTCCTCAACGCTTGAGCAGTTCTGGATACTTCTGCATAAAATTCTCATCCTCCCATGTGGAATCTTCAGCGGATAAGTTCTTCCACTTGATAAGATACTCTGAAATTGATCGATTTCGTAGCTGTCGAGTTCTTGTTTCTGTGACTGCTTCCGGTTCCAATATAATTTTTCCTTCCTCGTCAAGTTCTGGCAATATTGTTTGAACTGGGAGCTTGTCGCCTATAACCTTCTTTAAACATGAAACATGGAAAACTGGGTGCAATCGAGAAGCTGCAGGAAGCTCCAATTTGTATGCCATAGTACCAATCTTTTGCAACACCTTGTACGGACCATAATACTTTGGTGATAATTTATTATCCTTCTTAGCTTGCTTTAGGGACATTTGCTTATATGGTTGTAGCCGTAGGAATACCCAATCACCTACATCAAAACTTCTTTCACTGCGATGTTGATCTGCCTGTTGTTTCATTCTATTTTGTGCCAACACGAGGTTATCCTTTAAGAGTTGGAGGACTTGTTGTTGATGTTCGATGTGATGTTCCACTGCCTGAACCTTAGAATTTTCTCTTAAATATGATGTGATGGATGGTGGTTGATACCCATAAAGTGCCATAAATGGGGTCATTTTTGTTGCTGTATGGAAGGAAGTGTTATACCACCATTCAGCCAGAGGCAACCATTTGACCCATTGTGTCTGTTTATCAGATACAAAGCAACGAAGATATCCTTCCAAACATTTGTTTACTATCTCAGTTTTCCCATCAGATTGAGGATGATAAGATGAGCTATGAGCTAACTGAGTACCAAGACAAGAAAATAATTCTGTCCAAAAATTTCCAGTGAAAATGGGATCTCTGTCACTTACAATAATCTTTGGGTTTCCATGTAGCTTTTGAACTGTTTCCATAAATGCAGTAGAAACTGTACTGGCTTTAAATGGATGTGATAATGCACAAAAGTGTGCATACTTGGTAAGTCTGTCAACTACCACCATGATGACACTCTTTCCCTCAGACTTGGGTAAACCTGTGATAAAATCCATTGAAACCTCCTCCCAACGTTGGCTTGGAATGGATAAAGGTTGTAATAGACCCGGTGTCTTAATTGTTTCAACTTTATTTTGTTGGCAAACCAAACATTCCGCCACAAACTTTTGAATATCTGATTTAAGGCCATCCCAAAAAAATTCCTTCTTAACCCTGTGGTAAGTTTTTAAAAATCCTGAGTGCCCTCCTAAGGGAGAAGTGTGCAATTCCATAAGAATCTTTTGTTTTAGCTGGGAATTCTTACAGAGGTATAAGCGATCTTTGTACCATAACGAATCATTTTGCCAGCTAAATGTATCAGAAGTACTGGAATCTTGTTGTAGCTTTCGAATAAGTGCCCACACTTCTTCGTCATTCTTCCATTCCTCCCTTGCTTCGTTTATCCAATCTGGTTGGATAATAGAAATGGCACACAACAATGCTTCCACATCCTCATCCTTTCTTGAGAGTGCATCTGCCACCACATTTTGCTTCCCTTTTTTGTAGATGATTTCAAAGTCATAACCCAACATCTTTGTGACCCACTTTTGTTGCTCTTCAGAGGATAATCTTTGTTCTAAAAAGTATTTAAGGCTATCATGATCCGTTTTTACCTTGAAGTGTCTTCCCATTAGGTAGGGTCGCCATTTCTTAAGTGCATGGAGTATTGCCAACATTTCCTTCTCATAAATAGCTTTGCTTAAAAACTTTCCCTTGATTGGACGACTTTCAAAAGCAATGGGTCTTTCATCTTGCATTAGAACAGCACCAATTCCATTTCCTGAAGCATCACATTCCACAATAAAGGTTTTTGTGAAGTCCGGTGTAGCTAAGACCGGTGCTTGGCACATTGCCTCTTTAAGATGTTCAAAGGCCTTTGTTGCTTCCGGAGTCCATGAAAATGAATCTTTCTTCAATAATGTTGTTAGAGGTGCTGCTATTCTCCCATAATTCTTAACAAACTTGCGATAATACCCTGTCAACCCAAGAAATCCTCGCAGATGCTTTATGGATGTGGGGATTTTCCATTCCTTAATGGCTTTAATTTTGCTAGGGTCTACCTTAACTCCTTCATGAGATACAATATGACCCAAATATTCCACCTCCTGGACTCCAAAGAAACATTTGGATCTTTTTGCATATAATTGTTTCTCCTCCAATAGTTGTAGCACCTTGTCAACATGTTCAACATGATCCTTCCAAGACTTGCTGTAGATTAGTATATCATCAAAAAATACTAACACAAATTTTCTAAGGAATGGTTTGAAAATTGAATTCATCAAACCTTGAAATGTTGAAGGTGCATTGGTAAGGCCAAAAGGCATGACCAAAAATTCATAATGACCCTCATGAGTTCTAAATGCCGTTTTCGGAATGTCTTCAATCTTCATTCTGATTTGATGATATCCCGAACGAAGATCCAACTTGGTGAAGTAAATTGATCCATGCAATTCATCCAGTAATTCATCAATGACAGGAATGGGGAACTTATCTTTAATAGTGAGCTTGTTGAGCTCCCTATAATCTGGACACATGCGCCATGATCCATCCTTCTTGTGCACCAATACTACTGGAGCTGAGAAAGAACTTTGACTCGGTTGAATTATACCAGCCTCTAGCATTTCTGCAACCATACGTTCAATTTCACTTTTTTGGACATATGGATATCTGTACGGCCTGATGTTTGGAGGAACACTTCCTGGAATCAGATGAATAGCATGATCATGATCACGCATAGGTGGGAGACCTTTGGGAGTCTCAAATACCTTGGAATGATTGTCCAGGACTTTTTGGAGATCTGGAGAAATAGATGATTCCAATGTGGAAACATCTAGCGAACATAATTGTGCAATTACACCTCTTTGCTCCTTTTTTAGAAGCTTTGTCATGCCATTAGAGCTGATTATCTTTCCTGGTTTCCCTGCAATACCCCTTAATTCAACTTCCTTTCCTTCCACAGAAAATTTCATGAAAAGTTCTTGAAAATTAAAAGCTATTGTACCCAAGGATTGTAGCCATTGGACTCCTAGTACAACATCAGCACCTCCCATTGGAATGGAAAGCATTGGGCTAGTCAATACATATTCTCCCATGGATAGCTTGATATTATGGCACTTTCCAGAACAATTTATTGTTCCTCCATTTGCAATCATCACTTGACACTCTGGTGCTGGATATAGGAAGCAATTCAATTCTTTTGCTACCCTACAATGAATAAAATTGTGGGTGCTTCCTGAATCAATCAACACTATTACCTTTTTCTTCTTGATTTGTCCTTCTATCTTGATGGTTTGAGGAGTGGTAATTCCCGCCAATGCATTACAAGATATGGTCGGATTTATTTGTTCTTCATCTAGGCTTTGTTCCTGGAATATATCCTCTTCTTTTGACCTTTCTTGCTCCTTTTCTTCTTCCTCTTCACAATCTATGTAGAATAATTTCTTCTCAGCACACTTATGACCTTTTGTGTATTTGCTATCACAATTGTAACAAAGCCCTTTTGCTCTTTTTTCTTCCAATTGTTGTGGTGTCAACCTTGTAGGTTGTGGAAGACTATGGGCAACAACACTTCCGTCTTTATAGTTGTGAATGGTATGCTTCCTAGTTGCCATAATTTTGCTTTCCATTTTTCTTGCTAACCTGAATGCCTTCTCTAATGAATCAGGTTCCCAAAGGCGCACATCATGTTGGATATTATCCTTTAAAGACCCTATGAACACATCAATCCTATGCTCCTCTGGAATATCTTTTACCCTTATGTTCAATTTTTGGAACTCCTCAATGTGCTCCATTATTGAACCCTTTTGTTTGAGACTTATCAATTGGCTAAAAAAAGTGTTGCTTTTTGTATCCTCATAATGTGCTATCAATTCTTCCGTAAAAATTGCCCAAGTGATAAATTGTTTACGAGAACAAAGCCATTGATACCATACAAACTGATTTGGTTCCAAATATAAAGTTGCCATACGTACCTTTTGTGTGTTTTGCACATTATTGAGATCGAAGAATTGCTCCATCTGTAATATCCATGTGGCGGGATCCTTGCCATCAAACTTCCTCATATCGATTTTTGGAACATGGTGAGTCTTCGATCCAACATTAGAGTCTATGGAATCATGATTAACATTTCTTTTGTTCTCATCATGAGTTTCCTTTAGTACTCTTTCACCCTTAGTGACCATTTCTTGTAGCAACTTATTCATATTTATCTTCAATTCTTCCATCTTATCATCCATGCCATCAATTTTAGCATCCATGCCATTCACCTTAGCTTCCATGCCATCCATCTTAGCTTCTACGCATTTATTTAAACATCCATCTTAGCTTCTACACCTTTCTTTAAACCATCCATCTTAGCTTCTACATCTTTCTTTAAACCATCCATCTTAGATTCTGTTCCTTTTTGTGCAAGGGACAGTTGTTGCACTTGTTCTTGTAATTTTGATATATCATGTAGCATTTCTTCCTCTTCTTCATGAGTCATGCTAGAGCTTTCAGGTTCCTTACTAGGTGTTTGCATTTTCTTTCCTCGGGGCATCAGTTACCGATAATAATGCTCTACTATGCCCTTTGAATTCCTTCAAAATAAATTTTCAAACCAAGCTTAAGCAAAAATTTAAAAAAATCTACACACCTTTTTTCACTTTGTAGGAGCTTGATATTGCCTCTGATGTATCTCTGTACTTTCCAATCATCTAGTTCTGAAATTGTACCTGTAGTAGCTCTCTATGTCCTCTTTCCAATGCCACCAGTCTGATCCAAATTGGATTCTCCAAGAAAGAGTTATGCACAATCTCCCAAGTGACTGATTATAGACTTTCAGTAGAGCGAACTTGTATGAAGTGCCACGTGTCACTTTTTGACCTTTGGTTCTAAAAACGATATAAGAAACTACAGTCCGTCCTCTTTCTGTACCTTCTTACGAAATTTCAATCCGATCCCCAGAGAGAAAGTTATGACGATTTTCCCCAGGTCACCTGTTTTGAATGTAATTCAGGAGTCTGCAAAAAGACCAACTTCCTCAGATCATATCTCCGCAAATATCGCGCGAAAAGCTCTGAAATTCGGACCCAAGGTTCAGCGCGATTTCTTCTCAAATGGGTTTTTTTTGCGACTTCTGAAACGTCACAGAAAAAAAGTTATAGCGAAAATGCCACGATGACCTGTTTGGAGCAGCGAAACCCTAGAATCCAAAGCTCTGATACCAAATGTTATGAAACCAGCTCAAGAAAAGATAGAAAAGAAAGATCAACGCCTTAGAATTCAGCCTCTTCGAGGGGGAAACCTCCTTTACATTACATAAATGAACAATTCTTGGATGATACAAATGACAAAACCTCCTTTCTATATATAGGAGTCTAAGGAGTCACAATATAATCCAGCCGACCTAACAATAATAATATAAAGCCACAAAAATAACAATAGAGGGATTCTATGGGGCACAGAAATAACAATATGGGGGTAATAGGGGCACAACAATATAAATAAGGGGTATAACTACAATAGTAATGGGGTAATCACTAGTATTATAGGGACCCAACAGTAAAAAATAGAAGTCTGAATAACGAGTGCAAATCCAATAGTGTTAGGGAGAATAGGAAATCTCTAGATCTGGGAGATAAGCACGAGGGTTTTTGAAGATGAGGAAGAGAGATACCCCTTCTCCTACTTGTCAGATCTTACCTCAAGACTGTTCCTCCTGGCTTCTGATATGAGTTGGTAATCTTAGTTGTTTCTCCTAGGGACCTACATAGGTGGCTGTGGAGGGGAATGCCGTGGCACCCGAGGTCGACGTTGTATCACTCTCAGTAGTACTTCTGGAGGGCACCCTTGTGAAGCTTAGGGGCTTGCACTGACACAGGCTGTTGTTTGGAGGTCAGCATAACTTCCTCTGATGCCTTCGCTGGTAGGCCTGGGCCGTCATTATCCCAGACTATCTTCGGAAGGTCCCTACTTCACTTTCTTGTATTTTGGTGTCCGATCCTCATCACCCGTAGCTTAAATACTTGAAATTTGTTTGACTGGCTGATATTTTTTAAGGACTTTTTTAGTGCATGCTCTGTGCTCTTATTTGGCCTAGCTTTCATTTTTTCTTGAGTGTTTAATTAGATCTTAATAAAAAATTCAAAGTGGTTGACTGATCACCTAGAAGGACTCGAAGACTTCGTGGTCTTTCACCACCTAGTCTAGAGCCTTCTCCTAGAAGGCGCAGAGGCAATACTGTCAGTGGGTTTCACCCGATGGTAAATGACGCATCAGGGATTGATCCTCCGCTTGGGGGCATTCGTGTGCAAGACAGGCATGGTACTACCACAGAGCCAGAGAGGAACACTCTAGTTCTCTCTCGATTCCTCTTCCAGTCGGAAGATAACATTGAGGTAGAAGAACTCTCAGAGCCATTAGCAGTTCTGAATTCTCCTTTGCCTTCTGATCATTTGGATGTAGTAGTATACGTTGGGACTCCGACACATAGACCTTTAAGTCCAGGTCACATCACACACATCCCGTTGATGACCATTGCTAGGAGCATTGCATCAACTACAAGTGCTACAGGCACGCAGACTCCTATATCAGTACAAGGGGGAGGAACAATTTCCATCCCTTCTACATCTTTATTTGCGTCTGTTACTAGCACATATTTTTTTGGGTCTACTTCCATTCCGTCAATGAGTGGAAGTTCCTAAGAACATGCATCCAATTATGGATTCTTCCTGTTTGGCACCCAGTCGTAGGGTATTCCATCAGTTCCGTTTAGTGCCTCCACATCCATGATGAGTGGATCAACTTCATTTCAGGGTTTTCCTTTTGGAAGTGGTCATATACCACATTCCAACCTGATGATAGGATCTATGCCTTTTTCTTCTATAGGTCAAGGAAGTAATCCCTTTCAAGGTTGGACTAACCCTGCGATTAGTGGCATAGGAACTAGGAGTCCATTTTTTGGCCAACCAGGGAATATGCCATACTCCACAATTAGTTCATTTCGAAGTATTCTACCTTTAGCTACCACTTGGAATCCTTATTAAGGGTTGTCAAGTCCTTATAATTCTTTAGGAGGGAACTTCGCTAGTTTTGGAGGTGTTTCGGCTGGAGTTGGTAAAACTCTGAGTTTTGCTAAACCATAAGGGTCACCTTTTAGTTCAGCGGGTTTCGCTAGTTACTTCGAGCAGCTTGGTGCCTTAAAAAATGCAAGCCAATCTTTTCAAAACTTTGGGAACTCCGCCAATCTAGGTGGAATCCCCAAGGTCCTCCTAAGCTTCCATTTCTGGCAATGTTGAATTTTCCAGATCTCACTAAATTAACAAATGATCCAATCAGATACAATCTGGCCTGGCCTCCAGTGCCAACCAAACTCCCATCAGATATTCCAAAGTTCAAGGGGAAGGGTGGTGAAGACTTGGGCAACCATGTAACCACATTCCATTTGTGGTGCTCATCAAACTCCCTCATCGATGACTCAGTTAGGTTGAGACTTTTTCAATGCACCTTAACTGGCAATGCAGCCAAGTGGTATATAGAGTTTCCAGGGGGAAACTTTACATCTTTCACTGATTTGGCTAACATTTTTCTAAACCATTTCCATTTGCCCATCCGTTATGATGTTGGAACTGAACTTCTGGCCAATTTCTGTCAGGATGTGGTAACTCACATCTCTGATCATATTCAGGAATGGAGACAGAGAAAGAGGCTCACTAAAGCCAAAATTCCACCTAAATATCATCTCGAATGGTTCTTGAAATCGTTACAACCTGATATTTCCAAGGATTTCTCTCTGTCCAGAGTCTATTATGAAGAGCAAGCTATTTTTCGGGCCTAGCAGTTAGAATTGATTTACTCTCAGTCTGGGATTCTTCAGAAAATCTTGCTTGATGCTCCTGGGACTAAGGTTGATATAGCCAAATAAAATTAAGGTCCTCATGCGGATGGTATCGTTGGATCAATAGACACCAATGCGGTGAACCTGTTGAGCCAATTGCATCTGTTGTCATTACAAATGGCTCCTACCAATCAGGTCACATCGTCTAACCCTTTGCCTTCCCAACCTTCTTTTGTAAACGTCGTTTAGTCTTCTAACCCCAAAGGAAATCAAAACTCTGATGGGAAGAAGAAGGGACGAGGTAAAAAGAAGAATCAAGATGGGAAGGGTAGTGCGAACAATCCCGGCAATGGTGCTGGTGAGGGTGGAAATGGATCTAAAAAGAAAGTCAAGTTTCCATGCAAGCTATGCAGTGGAGACCATTTAACTCATCTTTGCCCGTAAATTCAAGATGCTCAGCGCTTGTTAGCATAGCAAGGGTCTTCTAGCTCCCAGGTTGTCTTAACTAACCCTTTGTTCGAAGGGCAGCAGTTGCTTGCCAGCGCGAATTCAAACCCTGGTACCTCTGTAGGGGGTAACCAGGAGGGGGACAATTCCTCAAATGTCTTCATGAAGGGTTCTCACACCAATGTGGCCACATGGTCAGATGATTATGGTGAAGCTGAAACATCCAAGGATAAATCTGCTCCTGGAATTATCAAACCACTTCATATTGAGCGACCCTCTATCAAGAATATGCCTCGGATACCGAAAGGTTCCACCAAATGTGCTACTATCAACCCTAATGCTAGGGCTGCCCAGAATTACTCCATTGTGGAGGATCTGGCTCAGATTCCATGCGTGATGTCTGCTTTAGAGGTACTCTAGTCGTGTCTAACTTAGTGAAGTGCTTTACTTTCGACGATAGGGGCAGTTGATCCAAATAGTTCCTTAGCTCTCACTTTTGATATGCATAATGTCAAAAAGAGACTTCCTCATCATATGGCTTTCCAGATAAAGTCTACTTACCAGAAAACTAATATTTTTTGGATGGTTATAGATGAGGGAGCTTCCACGTGTGTCATGTCTATGTCATGTTGGAAGGCCATTGGATCGCCTTCGGCTATTCCTTGACTCACCCTCTTGACAGCGTTTGATGGTCATTCTCATAGGCCACACGGGATTATCCCGACATTTCTTATAGGTGTTGGAGGAAAGGTCATTAACGTCAAAGTAGAAATTGTCGATGCTAACCTAGATTACAACCTCCTCTTAGGATGTAATTGGATTTAAAATGGATTTTATCGTTTTGATTGTATTCCATGTCCTTTGCTTTTCTCATGAGGGGAAAATTGTTAAGGTTTATCAATTGGATTATTCTCCAGTTGATCCTCGTGCAACTTCAGATTCTACTGTTACGATGGTGGATAACCACCATCCGCCTACTAAGAATCTGGGAGTTGGGATGTGTTCTTCATTGATGGGTACGTTTAATCTTTCCCCTCCTACAGCTAGAATAGATACAATTTCATCTTCGAAGGAGCCTTTACGGAAAGAGTTTGTAAAAACTCATTATTTTTCAAATCTTGGAGCTTTATCTTCATTTGTGACCACATCAGATGATGGCAAGGTGGGTGAAACAGAATCATCTATGTCTACAATAGAGCTTAGATATGAGTCTACCAATAACTCTACGGATAACCATTCTACTCCTTTCTCTGGGGAGGAGTTAGATGGTGATGTGGCCCCTATTGGTACCCTTGATTCCACTTCTACTTTGGAGTGGTTAGATACAGTTTTTCCATCCAACGAAGTGATATTCGAAGAAATGATGACTGTAGATCGACCATCGAAAGATTTACATCATCATTTATTTGTCCGTCATCCTTTGCATGAAGTTGAATCTAGGTCCTCCAGTCTACTTACTAGTGATGTTTGTACGGTTCCTTTGGCTCCAACATAGATGTCTGCCGAAGGTAATATATTGATTGGTTCAATGACTGTACCTATAAACATCCCTAGGAGCAAGTTGGCGGAGCCCCCTGATTGGCTCTACCTTAAGAAGTACTTTGCTTAGGTAGCAGCTAGGCAATGGCTTCTTTGTACATTTTGTATTTTTGTACATATCTCATAGGGAGTTTTTGATATCAACACTTTTTGATCTACTGTGGCAGGTGTTGATGGATGACTTGGTCTATTTTGGATTCGCCAATGGTGCTAGTCGGCACACTCAGAACCTCGCTTCTGCAACTTGGGTGATCTACTATCCAACTGGTCAGTTGATGGTGTCAAGGGGAGTATGCATTGGTCCTACATCAAATAATATGACAGAGTATACTACCATCATTAATTTACTATTCGAAGCTATTTCTTATGGAATCGATTTGTTGGTAGTCTATCTTGATTCACAACTGATAGTGTCACAATTGAATAACATTTATCGGGTAAGGGATCCACATTTATATCGCCAGTATTTAAGGGTGAGGTTGTTGCCAAGATCATTTACTTACATTAATTATTTTCACATTCCAAGATCTCATAATTGGTTAGTAGATTCTATCGCTAATCAAGCTTTAGACTGGCACATCATTCATTCATCATAATAAAATCAAGCATCAAAAAGTCGAACTGTATATATATATATATATATCATAAAACATCCTGAGTGTACATAAGTATCTCCAAAATGATATACAAAAATTGGGACTCAAATGCCCGTAATCATGTCCAGTACATCTAATGCCCTGGCTCAGGATGAGCAGCTAAGTATGCGACTACTACTTTGGCCACACGCCTAAGAGTTTGAACCCAGTCCCATGGCATGTCAACCACATGACGCTACATGTCTATAGGGAGATCCTCTACAGCCTCCATCGTACTCGATGAGTTAATCTCACCAAGTGCCGTTGAATTGTGTGTAGGGGTCACTCCATATCAGTGGTTGCCTCTTTGGCACCTCAGCTGCAATGTCCATGCCATGGGAATCCATCTGGTTGTACTAGCCCAATATATGGAATGTGATCATTATATTAGTCATTTGAATCCCATCAAAAAAAAAAATTCAAGTTCATTTTTATATTTGAAAAATCATAAAAATCATAAAATCATAAAATCAAAAACATTTGTTACCTATATTGCCCCATGCCATGGCTGGCAGTAATGCTAGATCTAGATCTCCCTAGAATTCCAAGCCGGCATAAGGGTAATCATCCAATGTGATGATCTACTACTCCCACCAGGAGAAGAAATCATTATCGAACGTTGTCCGTGGTATGTCCCCGCCACCTAGTCGTTTCATCAGATCAACCCACCTGCCCACCCGTGGATCTCCCGGGCTACTGATTGGAACTAGTACTCTAGGGCATAGGGCTTGGACCCTCTCAAAAAAGGAGGAGCACAAAATGGTCCCATACCCAAAATTTTTGGTCTGGCTGTTTTTGATAGATGATAGCTGGCTCTTCAAGTTGGTGAGAAGAGGAGTACACCGATCAAATACTGTGGTGAGAGAGTCTACCGCTAAGCTCATGGCAAGCCATGAAGCCTGGTGTAAGGAAGTAGATCCATTCACTCTGGCTATAGTGAACAAGATGATCCTCAATGATAAACTCTCCACGTGCTTGATTGGAATTTGGCTTCCAATCTTTTCTAGATGACCCGGGCAATTGTTAAAATTGGCAACCAGGGTAAAACTTCATGTGGGTCATCTTATTCATGGCTTATAATATTTTTATTAGATTCCTCTCGTCGAAAGGTGTAGGACTAATATAAATATCATCCGATTCCAATAAGTATTCATGGAGATATGAATTTATTTTGATTATGGAATTATTATCAAGCCGACCTACAACTCATGTAGGCTTAGAAGCCCAACAGTCGCATCTATTCAAACACCAATGTTGTGTATAAATATAAGAGGAATTTTCCTCATTGTCACTCACTCTTCTCATCATATCTCTCTCTCTACTGTGCAGAAATGAGTCTCTTCTCTACTACGCAGAAATGGGTCTCTCTCTCACACATGTGAAGCCGGAAGCTGTTGAACCTGAAGCTGCAACTGCAGAAGCAAATATTGACCTGCGTGGCCTAGAATATCTCCTCTTTGGAATTGCGTTGTAGGTCCATCTAGATCTCCTCTGAGAACCGCAACTTTTGGAGGTGGAATGAAGTCAATCCAACAAACGGTTTGCAAGATATCGACTGCCCTAGTTTGAAGCCGAAAACTGCTGAAACTGAAGCTGCAACTACAGAAGAAACAATTGACCTGTGTGGCCTAGAAGATCTCCTCTTTGGAACTATGCTATAGGTCCATCTAGATCTCCTCTGAAAGCTACAACTTTTGGTGGTGGAATGAAGTCAATCTGACGAACGGTTTGCAAGATTTCGACTGCCCTAGTTTGAAGCCGGAAACTGCTGAAACTGAAGCTGCAACTGCAAAAGTAAAGATTGACCTATGTGGCCTAGAAGATCTCCTCATCTGAACTACGTTGTAGGTTCATTTGAACCTCCTCTAGAAGTTGCAACTTTTGGTGGTGGAATGAAGTCAATTCGACCGTCAGTTTGTGAGATATCGTCTGCCCTAGTTTGATAATGAAGCCGCTAATGCTGATGCTACTGATCTAGGGTTTTCTATTGCTGATATGAATCAGATTTATTGTACTATTTCTCTTTGCTGAATTATTGAAGATAAAAGAAGATTTGATCAAAGGGTTTTCCCACACATTGTGGGGTTTGTCCCTGGCTAGCCGCCACATCTTGTGTCTCTTTTCTTGGCTTATTTTCTGTCGATCGTTTAATGTCCTATCTGCACTTTACTTTATGTACATGTGATTGCTAATCTGTGGAATATAATAAGAAAAATAAGTAAATTGTTATAAGCATAGAACATACCATAACTTAACATGGAATGAGAGCTGAGGTGAAGACAAAGCTCGAGCAAGAGCAAGAGCAATCACCGAAGAGAAGATTGGCAAGGCTATCCTAAAAGAACTATGGGGTCCTCAACACTCTTTCCTACCGAAGACAAGCTCTGTGAGAAAGCTGACTATCACGGATGGAAGATGTCTATCAATCTAACCCTTGAAGACCAAGGAGTGCTGGACCATGTAAGAGGCAATATTGTTGATCCTCCATCGAATGCATCCGCTGTTGCCTGGAACAAATGGAAAAATGGAGAAGTCAAAACAAAGAAGATCATTCGGGACTCTATCGACAAGCACTTGGTGGCCTACATCTTTGAACTGGACACCTCCAAGGAAATCTACGATGGACTAGTGAGTTTATTTAAAGTTAATAACGCAAATCAAGTTTTATTTCTTAGAAACCAGCTGAGGGAAATCAAGAAGGGTAAAGATGAGAGCATGCAATCATACTTCTTAAGAATCACTGAGATCAAGAACGATCTCCTATCTATTGGGGAGACTATTATTGATAGGGAAATGGCACTCACGACTCTTGGAGGATTACCATCCGAATGGTATGTGTTTAGGACTACTCTTCTGAACAATCATGTAATTCTTGGTTTCAAGGAATTAATGGCTAGATGCATTCAAGAAGAAACAAGGGTAGAAGAGCAAGAAATTCCCTTGCCTAAAGTTCCTCCTTCTGCCTTTTCTTATCATGCTAAGAAAAGAAATAAATCAGCGACTAAATCAAAAGGAAAGGCTGGACCTAAGGATGGAAGAAAAGGACGATGTTACATTTGCAATAAAGCAGGTCACTATGCAAGGGAGTGCCCTGATAGAAAGGACTCACACTGGGACGATGATCAAAATCCCTCTGATGGCAATCAAAGGAATGACAAATTCAATAGCAAAGGTAAGAGGAGAGTTGGGAATCAAGGAAGAGGACAAGCATTCAAGAAGGCTAGAAATTCCAGGATGTATTAAATGCACCTAACCTCAAAAAGAACTTGGTGTCCATCTCGGCGATGGAAGACAAAGGCTACAAGGTAACCTTCAGCGATGGCAAGGTACGTATAAGGAAAGATAATTTTAAATATGCCTTTACTCTTGGGTTTCATGTTCATTCATTATATCAGGTCAATGGAAGTCCGCTAGGTGTCATGTCTTATGACACATCTATTCAATTTGAACTTTGGCATCAAAGGTTTTCCCCCCTTCATTATAAAGCTCTACTGGGTGTAAGACAAATGGTGACAGAGATGCCCGAATTCCAAGTAGAGAAAGAAGGTGTGTGTCTAGGATGTGCAAAAGGAAAGCTCAAAAGGGGACCACTCCCCTCAAGCCAAAGCAAGACCTTTGAGATATTACAATTGGTTCACTCAGGCATATCTGAGGCTGGCATTAAGAGGGAGACTAGTACACCACATACTCTAGAGTAGAATGGTGTGGTACCATACGATTGTGGAAGTTGTCTCTATGGGTAGATGATGTAACAATGCCTGATGTGGAAGAACTGATGGATCCTATTTATCCACCTGAGCCTTCCTCTTCCAGGAAGAGGCCTTCATGGCTTAGGGGGCTACTTGATGATGCTGAAGGACATGTTGCACCCCGAGGAACCTTTTGTGAAAGTAAGAAACCTAATAGGTATCAGGGATACCTAACCATCATGAGCACAATCATACAAAATGAGCCTTCATCATTCTCAGATGTCGTCAAGCATCAAGTATGGAAGGATGCTATGACCATTATGGAGAATGATGTCTAGGAAGTAGTTCCCAGACCCCAAGACATGACAATTGTTACTTCAAACTGGATTTACAAGATAAAGCTGTAGCAGAGGGAAGTGCGGAATAGTATAAGGATCATTTTGTTGCTCGTGGTTTCTCCCAGAAGGAAGGTATAGACAATGATGTGATATTTGTACCTATTGCCAGATATATGATGATCTGCTTGATCGTATCCCTTGTGACTTCACAAGGATGGAACCTACATCAGATGGATGTCAAGACCGCGTTCTTGCACAGTTCGATCAAAGAAGAGGTATATGTGGAGCAACCCGAAGGATTTGAGATTTATGATTGAAAATCTCATGTATGCAGGTTGAAGAAGGCTCTCTATGGGCTGAGGCAAGCACCCTGAGCATGGTATGAGAGGATCGATAGGTACTTGATGAAGCTGGGATTCACTAGGAGTGAAGCTGATCCTAACCTTTACTTTAAGGTTGAAGATGACAAGCCTCTCATACTGGTGTTGTATGTGGATGACCTCTTTCTAACAGGTGCATACCCTCTCATTCACAAATGTAAGAGGGAGTTGGCTTCTGAATTTGAAATGAAGGACCAAGGACTTGAAGTGTGGCAGAAGCCAAGGGAAATTTTCCTATCTCAAGGAAAATATGTGGTAAAGATATTGAAAAGATTTGGTATGATGGACTGCAAGCCTATGACTACCTATAGGATCTTAACTTTTAGAAGTTATATGGTAGTGATTTCGGACCAGATTTGGGAAATGCCTTTAAGTTTCATAAACTCATTCGCATTGATGTTCTTAGTGAACCTCCGTCTGAACATATGTTTTGCAGTTAGCATTGTGAGCTCATATTTGGTTGAGACTCACTGGATTGATGCCAAGAATCTTTTGAGATATCTTCAAGGCACAATTACTAAAGGGTTAAGATACACTGCTAGAGATGTGAGACTACTTGGATATACTGAGGCTGATTGGGCAGGCAGTGTGGTGGACCGTAAGAGAACTTTCTGGCGTTGTTTCACATTGGGATCTGCTTCGATATCCTGGATGAGCAGGAAGCAGAAGTCGATGGCTTTGAGCATCACCGAAGCAGAATATATTGCTGCTAGCATGGCCTCCTGTGAGGCAGTCTGATTGCAAAAGCTCTTCAATGAGCTATTTGGATTTACATTGGATACCACTATGATTCTCCGTAACAACCAGAGGTGGGATTCGATTATTGAGGAATCCTGTGTTCGTCGATTGCTCCAGCAGATAGACATCATCTAGGATATGGTAAGACAATGAGCAAGGAGGCTCCATCACATTAAGATGATGTACAGGTCAATACACCTTGTCAAAGCCCTGAGGAAAGATCTAATCTGTGATTTTCCCAAACGACTTGGAGTCGTCAAGAAAGCCTTGTACAAGGGTCCTGCATGTTGCATACATTGAGCTCTGAGAGCTCAGAGGGCTTGCGGTTCTTACTGGAGCAACATACGACCACAGGGTGACTCACCCTCCCCTGGTGGTGCGCACTGGAACAATATGACTTGCTCTCTTGTGGGACAAGATGATTCGCTCTCTTGTGGAACAGGATGATTCACTCTCCTATGTAGTAGGATTGATGTGTTCTCCTGTGAGGCTTGGATTGATGTGTTCTCCATGGCGATTGTAGCAGGATTGATGTGTTCTCCTATGAGGCCTGGATTGATGTGTTCTCCATGGCAGCCTGGATTGATGTGTTCTCCATGGCGGCCTGGATTGATGTGTTCTCCATGGCGATTGTAGCAGGATTGATGTGTTCTCCTGTGAGGATAGGATTGATTAGTTCTCCTATCGAGGCATCCTACCCATGTAGTCTGGGACTCATGGGAAGTACCTCTCATCTGATCAATGAGCAAGGAAATGAAGTTAGGGACCATAGTAGTACCGATGGGCGCATCGTTATATCTACCGTACTCCCCACACTAGGATGACCTCCATTGATCTGGGATCAATGGTACTGGTTTGGGACCAGTGGTAGTAGTTGTACCATACTATGACGCTAACTTCGGGTCGGTTTAGACTAGTCTAGGACCAATGGTACATACTCCGAGACTGACTTCGTGTCAGTGCAGTACTGGTCTGGGACCATTGAGAGTGGTACATACTATGATGCTGACTTCGGGTTGATTGAGACTGGTCTGGGACCAGTGGTACACTCTCTGAGACTGCAATACTGGTCTGGGACCAGTGGTAGGAGTTGTACCATACTATGATGCTGACTTCGGGTCAGTTGAGACTGGTCTGGGACCAGTGGTACATACTCCAAGACTGACTTCGTGTTAGTGCAGTACTGGTCTGGGACTAGTGAGAGTCGTACATACTATGATGCTAACTTCAAGTTGGTTAAGACTAGTCTGGGACCAGTGGTACACTCTCTGAGACTGTGATACTAGTCTGGGACCAGTGGTAGGAGTGGTACTTACTATCAAGCTGACTTCGGGTTGGCTGAGACTGGTTTGTGAGTGCAGTACTGGTCTGGGACCAGTGGTACACTCTCTGAGACTGCAATACTGGTCTGGGACCAGTGGTAGGAGTTGTATCATACTATGATGCTGACTTCGGGTCAGTTGAGACTGGTCTGGGACCAGTGGTACATACTCCAAGACTGACTTCGTGTTAGTGAAGTACTGGTCTGGGACTAGTGAGAGTCGTACATACTATGATGCTGACTTCAAGTTGGTTAAGACTAGTCTGGGACCAGTGGTACACTCTCTGAGACTGTGATACTAGTCTAGGACCAGTGGTAGGAGTGGTACTTACTATCAAGCTGACTTCGGGTTGGCTGAGACTGGTTTGGGACCAGTGGTACACACTCTGAGACTGACTTTGAGTCAGTGGAGGATGATACTGGTCTAGGACCAGTGGAGTTGTACTCATTATGACGCTGACTTCAGGTTGGTTGAGACTGGTCTAGGACTAGTGGTACATACTCTGAGACTAACTTTGAGTCAGTATGATACATCCTTGATCATTTCTTTTTCTTCATAATTCAGACAAAAGTAGAGTAGAACGGAACAATGCAAGAGCAGAGCAGAATAGAGCAAAACAATACCGATCAGTATAGGGCAGAACAAGACAAAGCAGAATAGGCAGAATAGAGTAGAGCAAGGCAAGGGTTAGGCTGTATAGGGCAGTGCATTTGATGGATGAATAGTAATGACCGATAGACAGATTGTAGACGAAGTTCTCCCTGGTTGAGAGGGAGTGTTAAAAATGGAAACCAGGGCAAAGATTCATGTGGGTCATCTTATTCATGGATGATAATATTTTTATTAGATTCCTCTCATCAAGAGGTGTAAGATTGATATAAAGATCATCCAATTCCGATAAGTATTCATGGAGATATGAATTTATTTTGATTATGGAATTATTATCAAGCCGACCTACAACTCATGTAGGCTCAGAAGCCCAACAGTGACATCTATTCAAACACCAACGTTGTGTATAAATATAAGAGGAATTTTCCTCATTTGCACTCACTCTTCTCATCACATCTCTCTCTCTCTACTACGCAGAAATGAGTCTCTTCTCTACTGCACAGAAATGGGTCTCTCTCACACATGTGAAGCCGGAAGCTGTTGAACCTGAAGCTGCAAGTGTAGAAGAAAATATTAACCTATGTGGCCTAGAAGATCTACTCTTTGGAACTGCGCTATAGTTCCATTTGGATCTCCTTTGAAAGCCACAACTTTTGGAGGTGGAATGAAGTCAATCCGACGAACGGTTTGCAAAATATCGACTGCCCTAGTTTGAAGCTGGAAACTGCTGAAACTGAAGCTGCAACTGCAGAAGCAAAGATTGACCTATGTGGCCTAGACTATCTCCTCTTTAGATCTTCAATATAGGTCCATCTAGATCTCCTCTAAAAGCTGCAACTTTTGGTGGTGGAATGAAGTCAATCCGACGAATGGTTTGCAAGATATCCACTGCCCTAGTTTGAAGTCAGAAACTGCTGAAACTGAAGCTGCAACTATAGAAGTAAAGATTGACCTACGTGGCCTAGAAGATCTCCTAATCTAAACTGCGCTATAGGTTCATTTGAACCTCCTCTGGAAGCCGCAACTTTTGGTGGTGGAATGAAGTCAATCCGACGGTCAGTTTGTGAGATATCGTCTGCCCTATTTTGATAATGAAGCCGCTAATGCTGATGCTGCTGATCTAGGGTTTTCTACTGCTGATATGAATCAGATTTATTGTACTATTTCTCTATGCTAAATTATTGAAGATAAAAGAAGATTTGATCAAAGGGTTTCCCAACACATTGTGGGGTTTTTCCTTGGCTAGCCGCCACATCTTGTGTCTCTTGTCTTGGCTTGTTTTCTGTCAATCGTTTAATGTTCTATCTGCACTTTACTTTATGTACGTGTGATTGCTAATATGTGGAATATAATAAGAAAAATAAGTAAACTGTTATAAGCATAGAACATACTATAACTTAACAGCAATATATATACACACAGTCCTCGATAGAGAGGCTACCTCGTGATCGACCCATGGAATGTACTACCTCTTCCCTTTGGGAAATACCTATGATGAAATAGATATCCTCAATATCTATCTTCATTGGCATTTGGTCAATCGTGAATGAGTCATCCTCGGTGCTCCAGTAGTGAATGATAATTTCGAGCAAGCAAGTGTTTTCCTTCATATTTCGCATTTTGAAGAACTTTAGCAAACCGCATCCTCTTAAGGCATCTAGGGCTTGTGGATCATTCATAACCTCATCATCCATTGTGGCATGCTCCTTTTCCCTCCAAGTGATTGGCATCTTGAGGAAAAAACAAGTTTGGACCATTAGTTTTTTGTTTTGAAGTTTAAACGGCATATATGCGGGTCTATTTCATACACAGTTGCATCTAGGGCCTGCATATATGCAGGTTGCATATAGCCAACCTGCATATACGGCGCGACAAAATTTTTGCATAAATTCAATGGTGAAACTTGAATTAAATTTTTTAAAACCAATCACAAATGAATGCAAGACAAGTTTAAGGGTTATCTGGTGACTTTGGGAATATTTGAACGGTTGAATTCGGCAAATGGAAAAGCTTGCTTCTTTTCTCCACTCCTTGTGCTCTCAACTCAAATGGTAACAATGGTGAGTCAAAAAACTATTTTATAAGCTTTGAAAATGTCAAATTTTTTCAAAACTTGATTTTGTTTTGTCTCATGTAACTTTTAACTTGGGAGCTTGGAATGTCAAGAATGGTTTGTTTTTCAGGACATTTTGGACACTTTTTCGATAGTTTCAAGATGGTTCCATGACTGCTGACCCGTCATCGTAGGTATATTTTTCTCACTGGAATATAGGTTAGGGAAGCCATTTTTCTGTTGCATTATGCATACTAGCCTCCATTTGTTGATACACTTGCCATAGGGTCAATCCCATCATGTTATGGTTAGTAAACCATCTTCACTCACTGATTTTTTAAATCATGGCATGATGGTAGAGCCATCCTTTTCATTGGCATCGTAGTTAGCACCTCACTGACATTTTTTGCCCATGTTGCTTCGATTTGAGTAGGCTCGCGAGTCCTCTCTAGTCCCACCATAACTTATGCGATGAAAACTCATCCCTCTTTTCTTCTTCGCTTCGTTCTGGCCTGATACCCTAGAGGCCCCTTCGTGTTGAGTTGTACTACTGCATTCGATTTTGACCATTTGCACCTTTTGGCCTTGAGCCAGCTTCACATAGACTTGTGTTTAAGCCACTTTTTGATCATGTCATCTGCAAAATCAAACTTTCAATCCCTTAGCTTCTGCAACTCAACACCTTATGACCCGTGGAAGGAACATACCTTTGAGTGTCTTCGACCAGTTTTCGCCTCCCTGCATTGAGCATAGGATTGTTCCAATCCTAGGAACTAGAGCATCTGCTTCATCGACACTTGTTCTTTCCACTGTACTATAGCATTCTTTTATTTTTTTTCCAGCTTAAAGAAAAAGACAAAAAATTATATATTCCAAAAAAGAGCGGGAACGGGACAATATTTCCACTTATTGTTGGCAGCTAGAGTCAGTCATGTCACCCTTGAACAAAGCACTCAAAAAAAAGTCTCCTCCATTTGGGCAGGATTTAGTTTGACTTAGGTATGCCTTAACCTTGTTATTGAGTTAGTTCTCCTTCGATTGGTTATCTCTTCCAATCATATGGAGAGTTTGTTTATGTCTCCTAGATGACGAACTTATACAGTGTCATCATATGCTGCCTTATAGTCATCATTGAGTCATGCTTTTGTTCAAGGGAAGTTAGCCTGAGTCGGCCTCTTTACGGTGTCTTTTGACTCATTTTTTAGTCGACCATCCCTAGTTTTCAGTGTCTTGTCTATCATCACATCAGTTATATTGGTCCTTTACTCGTGCCGGTTTGAGAAGGTCTCCATTGACTTCTTGCTAGCGGGTTTTTTCCTTATCGACGATGACATCTTGCTTTGAGCCAAGAGCCGCACCTTAGCCCTATTTTTATTATTGATAAGTCACCTTGTGCTCAGCATCAATCAGTATCATGGGTCTTTGACTGAGTGGTTTCCCTTGTGTTTGACATCATCTTACACTATGACACATTGGGATTCATGCAATACCTTGGTTTCCATTTGACCCTATTGGTGGATACCTCGCCTCTATGTCAGCTTTCATTATTGGTTGGTTCAGAGGCTTTTTGTCGTGTGCTAGCCACATCTTGTGTACGCCGGGAACGTGCTTCAGTCAGGTTACTGCATCTTTTTCGTCTGATTCCTTCCACATTATTGGCCTGCAAGTTACACTCGTGCTAGATAGATGAAGGATGCCTTAATGCCTTCCTTCTAGCGGATCTTTCCCCATCGACTACGACTCATTGCTCTGGAATCCATTTGGTAGTACCTTGGGGTTTTTAGTTATTAGTGGTAGATCCTTCGCTATCGGTAGTGGGAAACCATCATTGTCTCCTGATTGATAGATTCTTATAGGTGTTTGACTCCAGCTCATCTATTCGTACTTGTTAGATTGTACTAGGTACCTTGACTCTCATTATCATTATCAATGAGTAGTCTCGCATTTGTTAATGGTATACATCAATCACCGGTAATCAAACGATTTCTCACATGGTCGAATTCAATTCATTTATTCCCATTGTTTAGAAATGTAGCACGATGGTTGGTGAATACCTCGGGTTGCATCAACATTCATTGGTTCACTTGACAGTTGCTCCTGTTGCTGCTAGTTGATACCATTCCACCTTATATGTTGTAGTCATTCATGACGACATTCTATATGTTGGCACCTGAGTTTGTAGTGTAGTGCCATCTTATTCCATCATGTTCATTTGGTACTATTGGGATCAGTCTTTGATATCAGTGATCAGCTTCATCCTTCAACATCATTGATATTCTTATATGTGATATTCAAACATGTACTTGTTCGATCATGATCAGATGATCCATTATGTATTTCCAGTCTTCTATACTTGTATACTTAGTGGATCCGCATGTACTTGATATGTGGACATGCTTTAGTTTCTATGAGCATGGGTATGCCTGCCTTAGATAATGTTTCTTTCTGATCTCCTTTTGTGGCTTGGCAGGCTGAAATCTGGTGAAGTCCTTCTCAGTTTTTGACAAGTTTCCTTTCCATGTACTTAATACATTTCGGCCATCATGTACTCCTTCTGACCTCATATATTTTGGGGCATCTGTTATAGCTCCAAATCTCACCCTTGATATTTGTGATGCTCCATTTATGTCCTAGGGCAACTCCTCCTTCCAAACCTGGTCCAAATACTTAAAAGCAATGTTTTACTCCCTATACGCGACGTTGCCCTGAGCTAAACGCATGTGTACTCAGGTCTGGGTATACCCAACCCGCGTATATGTCTTAAAACACTTTAAAAAAAATAGATCTCCTTAATTTGAGGTGGAGATCACATTTTTTACCTCTTGATTACCTATTAGTGTCTGTGGCCCTACTGTTCCCAACGAATTCCCAACTAAAAAACTACTTTGGGAGAATTATAAAAAGGCTTCAATGGGAAGGCCTAAGGGAGAGAGAATAAAGAGAAAATTACTCTGCTGAGATTATCCTTGATCAGGTCTAAAGATTCTTGTGCTTCTAGCACTCCCCCCATTACAGGAAACCCTTGTTTCCTTGAGCTTTGATGTTATTTCACTAGTTGAGATATCTTTGTATGAGTCATGGAAGGATCCTTTTAACACTTGGGATTGATGGATCCAGAGGACGGTTCCACTTGGAGCCAGTGAGAGGAAGATTCAGGTGATATCATTCCTTGCTTTGTTTTGGTTATCTGCGATAAAGAAACATTTGTCTTGTTCCTGAAAACAATATTCTTCATGCATATGTTGTTAATGTTATGGTTTACATATGAATAATTGTTTCAATTGTATAACTAACTACCTTTCAATATGTTATGAAGTTTATATGATACTTGATCCATATATCGATATGCTTCTTTGAATTGGTTGTTTGGCAGGTTCAAGGATCAAGAGGAACTCCAAGAGGGTTTGGACCCTGGCTAGATCTACCCGAACGAAGGACCCCCAAATGCACCTCTCTTCACGTAGTTTTCTTATTTAAGTATCATGGTTGTGTGGAATGTTTATTTTTTTACTATAGATAACCCCCACTCTACTAGGGTGTTGATCCAAAACCCTAGCAGACTTTGTTCCTCAATAGTGGGTGGAGGTAGCCACGGAATCCACTACCTTATCAAACTGACTGCGCTTCTCGGAGAAACTTTCACGAGCTCATCCTTGCTCACCTGCGATGGTGAAATTAAGGGATTGTTTTCTACTTCTTCACTGCTTCCACTTTTCTATATTCTTTAGCTCCACGTATTCCCAAACATTAATTTATTCACATAACCCGCTTTTCACATAAGATCATCTTAATCCAGGTATTCTAAGGATTTAATATTCTTACCTCACGGTCCCTTGAGAAAATGTTGTTCTGCCTCGATGTAACTGACGGTCGTGTCCACCACAAACTCAGTGATAAATCCTACAATTATTCGATCGAGCTAGTGGTCCAAATCTTATCCTCTGAGGCTTCTAGACTGCATACTAGCTCTGGAGTCCACACTATCCGTTGGTCGAGCCTACACCTCCCTTGACTATCGGCTAACCTCGCGATCCACTCATACAGCTCAGATGGAAAGGATGCAAAGAAAATATCATGGATTTCTATATACACGTAGCGATCCAGCCACCTTTTTTCAGATACTTGCGGAGTTCTATTTTCCTGTGTCGCGAACTCGTGAATCTTCTTATCCAATCACTCTTCAATTTCCTTCTGTGTTTGGTTCCAGTGGCACGTCATCAGACATCCCTTATGCAGATCCTAGTCCTGGCAACGAAACCATTTGTTAGATTAGTGGGGCCTGACCCAAGTTTAGAAGTGATTTAGCCAAGCAAATCCGAGTACTACTGGCCCTTTCGGCAACAATCCATGGAGCGCGGACTGAGGTCTCACCCGAAGTAGTATGGGAGCGTGCTAGAACCAGGTTTTCACACCCTGGGGGTGTCTGATATGTGGTGATTGGTATGCGATTCAACCTTCGCACTTACTGGGCTACGTAGACCAGCGAGACATTTGCGTCCTTCACGTAGCTCTAGCTGCAGCGTGACCAATGTTAATTACCCAAATCTTCCTTGCTTAGGTTCTGTTCGCTAATTACTTAGAGGATTTTCATACATAAGCATTCATATCAATGTTTACCAAGTGCACGCATATAAATAAATAGATACAATTAACACATAACATCAAAATACAGATCCACGAAATAGATGCACAATATGCCGAATCAAACTTATCTTTATTAATAATCCTTTTCAAGTTTAGTTCAATACAGACTTGACTCTGCCCTATGCACTCCGCTGCGGACTCTACTAGGCCTTTGCGTACTCAGTTGCATAGCCTCTACCTACTACTACGACCCAATACACTTCAGTTCCACTTCTATCCTCTAACCATGCCTTCGCATCTGTCTATTACTTTCTTACTTCCCCCAAAAACTAACTTTACACTTAGAGCCTCGCTTTATTTATACAATCCCATGGTCTACGGACCATGGGTAGGCCGACACAACTTTACATTATTTTACAATTCCTAGGGTGGACAACACTATGACTTATCCTATACTTTCGCACTCCACATCCATACTTTGCTGAGTCTTTACATTACATTGACAAAAACTTGGGCTTTAAGCCCTAAAACCTACTGCGGGGGATCCCATGCCCAACACCTAACATGCCCCTCTCCTTAAAAAAATTGTTGTCCTAAACACTTGAGTAGTTGTTGATGCTTTTGTATAAAATTCTCATCCTTCCATGTGGAATCTTCAATGGGTAAGTTATTCCACTTGATGAGATACTTTGAAATTGATCGATTTCATAGCTATCGAGTTCTTGTTTATGTGACTGCTTCAGGTTCAAATATGATTTTTCCTTCCTCATCAAGCTCTGGAAATATTGTTTGAACTGGGATCTTGTCACCTATAACCTTTTTTAAGCATGAAACATGAAAAACTAGGTGCACTTGGGAAGCTGCAGGAAGCTCCAATTTGTATGCCATAGTACCAATCTTTTGTAACACCCTATACAAACCATAATACTTTGGTGATAATTTATTATCATTCTTATGTTTCTTGGGGGAAATTTTTTTATATGGTTGTAACCGTATAAATACGCTATCACCTACATCAAAACTTCTTTCGCTGTGATGTTGATCTGCCTGTTGTTTCATTTCATTCTATGCCAAAGTGAGGTTATCCTTTAACAGTTGGGAAACTTATTGATGCTGAATCTGATATTCCACTTGTTGAACCTTAGAATTTTCTATTAAATATGATGTGATGGATGGTGGATGATATCCATAAAGTTCCATAAATGGGGTCATTTTTCCTGCAGTATGGAAGGAACTGTTATACCACCATTCAGCCAGAGGCAACCATTTGACCGATTGTCTCTGTTTATCAGATACAAAGAAATGAATATATCCTTTTATTAACAGTGCTAGACCCACCAACTTGTCAAGGGGATCTCCCTGATAAGAAATCCCAATTATACCTCAAACCATTTTTTGTAGGAGTCCTCGCAGTGGGTAGTAAGGTAATAACTTGACCGTGATGTCGCACAGAGGCAAGTAGGATAACTATGTCAGTAGCAAGGGTGTGACTGATGCAGTGACTCAAAGAAGGTGCATGAAAGGTTCAAACACTTCGAAGGGGGAAGGAGGTGAAGGTGACTTCCAGGTTGAAAGGGATCAGTCCCAACTTGGCTAGAAACACACAACACAAAAGGACATGCACAACTTCTGGTGAGTAGTCCACTTGGATGCAGAAGTCACATCATACAAGGTAAGATAACACATACCACACTCATAGATTAGTCCGAGATGAGTGTGACAGTTGTTATAGCAAGGTTCAAGTGAAAGTTTTGTTTGATGTCTGGAAGAGCAGCCAACACAGATGATGACAACACTAACAACGTATGCAACACATTAACAATAAGATTCATATAATTGCATACAAATCACTTAATACACAAGTACGCAAGTTAAACAACATATATCATTAAGGCTACCAGAGTAGTCCAACTACAATAACAACATATGCATGAAAATGTGTTGTCTCTTATTATATAAATAAGTCTAAGTCGTAATGATACAATACATCCATGTAAACCTGCTAGCCCCAATAGTGGAATGTTACAGCCACATCCGCCTACTCCTCCAAAGAGATGTACTAGCTCCGTGCAGTGGAGAAGCCAAAATGCATTACAACACTATCCAAGCCTTCTTCAAGATAGTCTTAATAGAAGCTTGGCTGACCAAAATCCTATACAATGAGTTATGAGGGACTATTTATAGCAAAGGGTGGGGTTACCCTTGACATTCCCCTTTTTGACCATTCAAATACCCTCATGACTCTTCACCTACTCTATGACTGTTACATCCACTATTGACACTTGACTTACACTTGACATGACTCAACATTACAATGCACATGTAGCCATGTGAAAAATGCCTTGGAAAAGCCAAACTAGACATCATTCGGACTTAGATAACGATAGAAGTCCAACTGATCGACATCCTCATGTTGATCAACAACAACATATTGATGCCAAGATTGGTAGTCCTTGATAGTGTTCGTGTGTTCTGCTGTGACATCTGTCTGAAACCTAGAACTTGCCTCCACAACATCTAGGTACACTGCTCGGGCTCCTCTATCAAACTCGTCTGTGAGAATGCACATCATTGTCTTCAGTGTCGTCGGACTAGAAACATACGTGTGCATGATCTCTACATTGATAGGCAAGTCTGGGCTGGTGGCGGTGTGCATCAACTCGTCGAAGTATGAGTCAAGCTCCTACCAGACCCTCTTCTTTTTATTCGCTTGGGTGAGAGTCCCAAGTGATGGGATCGCATGAGTGTGCACTATAACATCCATGCTTTTGAATACTCGTGCATTGGAAGCCTCTATGTTAGTGATGAGTTACGATAGGTCTTCATAGTTCCGGATTTGACACTGGATTCATGCTTGTAGCTTGACCACATTGGCCTTCATCATCTTTGGCAAGTGAAGTGGGGCTCCCTTGTACTTCATCGTCCATGCTTGCATGTTATCAACAACACCATGTATGTTCTTCAAGATGGGTGATCTTCTCACACATCGCTACTGCCATTCATGGAGATGAACGACTGTATGATGCACACGGTACCAAAATTGGAGTACAATGCTCTCATAACTATGTCCAAGGACAATGCTTCATCTAGTATTTCCTTTTTCATTTTGGCTCGAGCAGACATTGTCATCAAGTCTCCTCCCTGCTTGGCCACCTGTATTTCCTTCGTGATTCTCTCATTATTAGCTATGAGGAAAGGAACACTTGAGATAGTGGGTTCGGCATACACTCTAGTTGCATCGGCCAAAGCAGCTGGATGCTTGTTCACATCAGTCATGATCACTTGCACTTCAAATTGCATAGGGGATGTTTGGTCCTCTGGAGTCGGTTTTCTATGAGATTGCACAACTCTGTGATGAGATTCGTCAAAGGAGATGTTGTGCATCTCTGCTTCCAGTTGATGACCAAGGATCTTAGTTCCCCCTTGGTCATTTGAGACTTGCTCATCATCAGGATGCAATGAAGCGGGTGATTCGACCTCTTTGTGATGAGGCATGAGGTCGGTATCCTGTTCCAAATCCTACTGCTCCATGCTTGCATATAACTGTTAAAGTGCCTGTTCTATCTCATGAGCAAAGTCTTGCCCTTGCAACAGTTCACCTTGTTCACTTGATGCCATCTATTTAGATGAATCAACTACCTGTACGGGTGATGCTCTGTTTGTCTACACATGATGTGCCCCCTGCTGTGTCTGCGGCGGCTGCACTTCCTTCTCCTTTTGGTGGATCTCTTGTTCTCTCCAGAGTTACTCCTTCAGCTCATGAAACTCCTTCTCTACTTCTTCCATTCTCTTCTTATCCCTCTACCTTCACGTGATGCACTTGTCATGCTGTTGCCTCTTTTCCTGAATAGACATAGTTGCTTGTTCTACAAGTGGATCTGATCAAAACTTGCAGCTTTTCTCCTCCTCCATGCAGTCGACAATCTTCCTTTTCCCTTTGTCACGCACATGTATGCTTGGCTCTAGTGTGTCTGTTGTTGCTGCTACCATTTCTACTATTAGTGATCGCCGTGATGTTGCTTCATGGTGCTTTGTTAACCAATCTACAACGAAGATGACCTGTTCATTGGGTCTAGAGGAATTGTAGCAGTACCTCCATGAGACATCCTTGTCCCAATGACATGCCCTATGGATCCAGTTGAACTAAACTCTCACGCAGTGATCCTTCACAATGTAATATGAGTCATACGGGTTGAAGCTTTGGAGGTCAAAAGGATACTTCCTCATCTATTTTGGTTTGACATCCACTTGCCTGATGCTCTAGATCTCATATAGCCCAATTTGCAACAGAAGAGTGGGCCAAGGTGCCTTCTTTTTCTGCTGTAGTCTGGCTATCAATCCTACCAAGATGTGGTATGCTACTTCCTGCATGACAAGCACGTCCAAGGTGAAATTTGGCAGAACATGTAGAGACTTCTCCTCAATGAACACTCGGAGGAACGTGCCGGACGGTGAGGCATACCAATCTGCAATGATTTCATTGCTTCCTCTAACATGCAGGGTGGATCCTATTCGAATATCAACCTATACACTGGGGTGAAAAAATGGTCGGACAGTCACATGAGCACTCCTCTGAAGTTGCATTTGGAAAAAAACTTGAAATACATGTTCACAATAGTCTTCGCTAATGACCATGCCCACTCCAAGCCCGAGAACTCATGTCAAGCACAAACTACATCTAGAATGTAAGCAGACATATAAATCTCTGCATGCATATCCTCGGTTGATTGTCAAGACTTTGTAACTTGTTCCTTTATCTGGTGAGCTAGTATGTCGGACGAGTTGCATGGTCTTACTTCTCTAGCCAATTGGTCCAATGTGATCACCAAACTCTGAGGGAAGGTCTCAATGCTTGCTTGGCCACTAAGTCAGCATGTGAATATAACCAAGTATTGGTATGCCTTCCTCAATACATTTGTCTTGTAGATCTGGTTGGGTGTCATCTTGAAGCGAGCCGGCTCCTTTACCCAATCCTTCATAATGTATCTGGAGTGAGCTCTGCTATTGGGCAAGATGAATGGAGGAGTCACGATAGTCATGGGCTTGGACATATGATACATCTTGTTATAATCGTGTGCCCATAAGGTTGCAAGCTTCATCCCATTGGCATTGCTCAAGGTCACCATCTTTGGGTCAGTGTGAGAGACGATCCAGTGAATCATGTCCGCACATGGGAACGTGGGGTATCTGGATGCAATCCGGTACAAGTCAGACTTGTGAATGTTTATGTACACCTTACAGTCTTTGAGGTATTCCCAAGAAGTGCCTACAAATTCTTCATTAACCTCTTTCCACTTCAGTTTAATGTCCTTATCTAGATACAACTTTGTATCTTCATAGATCAGTAGACTAGAGCACACCTGCTCAACTATTGCTCCAGCTACAATACCATTAGTGTCCTGTGATCATGTTCTCTTGGAAGCCATTGAGACAGATGAACTCCTGAAAGGTATGGAAATAAGTAGCATGCAGGGAAAAAAATATGTCAGTGAAAACAAAGCAAATCCGAGGAAGGACACAACACATACTTGGGGAACTAATGAGCAAGATTGCACAAATCTCACTAGTAGGATGGGTGACTAGCTACCAAAACTACACAAAAGGTAGTTTGGGATATCTGGGAGGTTGGATCTGTGAAATGTGCAATCCAGTCAGGCAACTAGCTGTTGGGATTGTGTAACGCGCAAACTTAGCTGGGAAGGACTGCTGGCCCAGGGATAGATTTACACAATTTCTTGGGCCAAGCAGCCACTATCCTCCATAAATGCAGAAAACAGTCCCGGAGGCTAGTGATAGGCAAGAATGCACAAATCTAGAGAGGAAAGTGAGCCTTCCTCCCCCAGATTGCGCAATGCAGCCTTGGTGAAGGTAGAGCCCGAGCCAAAGTTGGCCTGACTCACCGACGGGTAGCTGAAATCAAGTAAGACAATGAAATGCATGGTGACACTAACTGATAGCAAAAGTTATTGACTGTGCATGCAAAATGAGAACGAAATATTCAACAGACAGATCAACATGCATGTGGGTGAGGTCATTCACCAGTTGGGTGAACGTCCGTGCAAAACAGTTTCATGCATGCGACAATAGTGAGATAGCAACAAAAATTGAAACATAGCTAGGACAAGCTAGAATACATGTAAATGACAACAGGCATTCAAAGAAATCAAGAAAACAACACTCACATAAGTGAATACACAAAAAGTGACAGAAATGTTGAAAAAGACAAGTTGAGGCCACTTACCCATGAATAGCTGAGTCAGATGTGTCAAAGAGTCCTAGATGTGTTGTGGGATGTCAGAGCTCCAAGATCAATGTGAATGAATGAGCTCTGATGCGTCAAATAAATAAGTTTGGTCTCATGATGTGCATGCCACAAATCTAGGAGAAAGTGACACTTGGAGGGAAACTTCTAAATCAACTTTGCATGTAACTCCCGAATGCTAAAAACAGCTCCCTAGATCATGGGATGCCTTTTGCAAGTTGTCTATTGCTATGCTGGGAAGATCAAGTCATGCATGCATGCAAGTCAAGTCACGGGTGGAACTGGTTAAGTAGACTGTTCATGCTTGTAGCTTCTCAACTGCTTGGGAAAAATGCGCATTCCTGGCTGGGAGCTGGGCTAACTGCCCAGGAGGTTTGCACAATTTCTAGGCAGAGAAGCTGACTGCTTCCGAGATTTGCGTAAATCCTGGGATGAACAACCTGCTGCTGGGAAAATTTGTGCAAATCCTACTGGGAGGGTTGGCTGGCAAGATTGCGCAATCCTAGAGCCGAGCAAGCTATCAAAGAGGATTGCCCAATTCCTAGAGGGAAGGATGGTTGCCCTCTAGAAATGTGTAGTTTTCAAGGGGAATCTGCTCAGCCTGCAGTTAGACCAAGTCTAGCAAGCAACCTGTGATAGGAATGGATCAATTGTGATCGACAGGCTACCTTCGTGTGAGTAAAACACCTGAAGCTTGAGTACTTGATGAATCAAGGTAAATTGTTGTGTAAGGTTTGTAAGGAGGCTCCAAAACAGGCTAAGAAAAAATTTTGGAGGGTGGTTGTAGCCGCTATAACACTTGGCGATACACTGGTAGAACTCCACCTCTCTGAATGGACCTTGTTCATGAAAAGCAAGTTCAACACCTCCAGAAGTATTGTTCAGCTCTCAGCTCATCTTTGCTTCGCACTGGCTTGATTGTAAGATGTAGCATTCGCCAAAGTCTTGGTCGATTGAGATACATTCCAAGCCAAGGTAACACAGTTGTTTCAATTCGTTTTAAGGGGTACATAGGTGCACAAAGAGTATAGTCGTCAAAGTCTTATTTTCATCTCTGGTGTTGCTCCACTACCAGCAGTCCTGGACAGTACCCTAGTGGAGTCACATAGGAACACAAGCATGACTCCACTGTCAGTGAGTCCGGTCAGTACCCCGATGGAGTTACTTGCATCACCTCCCTGTGTAGGAAGCCTTTCTCTTCTTTTGCCTTATCATTTTTCATTTTGAATTTTTTGACTTTTCATTTTTTTCATTTTCATTTTCACTGTGCATAACACTTATTCATTTCAGAGGCGAAAGAGGGATCCCGAGTTCTTAAGAGCAGAAGATTTTGTTCCAACAGAGAAGTAGTTTATTGTATCTCTAATGTTCTTGTTAAGGTTTCCCCCTCATCTTACTCTACTTGACTGAGCTGACAAGGTCTAACCAAAAAATAACCAGCTAGAGAAGGTGACACTAAACAATGTAAACTTTGAAACGGGAACTCTGGCCAAAAAATCCCAAAAAAACATCAAAAACAGTGCTAAAAACGAAAAATGTGTATACTGGAACGATGTTTTTATTTTTTAGGCGTCAATTTTGAACATGTTTTAAAAATGGCAGTGACTACGAAATTTACTATGAAATTTTCGTGCAAAATATAGCTTCAAAATGAAAGTGATGATACTAGAACAATGATTCTTTTTTAGGTCAATTTTCAAAATTTTAAAAAAATGCTAGTAAAACCAAATTTTTATGTGTCAAACAAAGTTGTTTATGAGAAAAAAAACACATTAATGTTTTTGGTAGAATATCATTTTTGTTTCCTAAGTATAAATTCAACATGTTTTCAACCATAACATGCTAGATACAAAAGAACTTGAAATTTTTCAACTATAAAATTAAAAAACCATGACATTATGAACAAATTACATTACTAAATGAATTCAAAAGTCATTATTTGTATATTGAATAAAACATACATTATATCTCTAATTTAATGTTGCATTGTAGATATTTTAAACAATAAAATTTATCATAATTAAGACATATAATCCCACAACATAAAAATGCCTCATAACTTCTCATTTAACACCATATGGAAAACATTAATTTTATTTGAAGATACGATGCATACATCAGTTATATAAACTGTCTTAAACAATTATTCAAAATCACTCATATTTTCTTGCACACCATCAAAATTCACATATTCAGAAGAGTGACTGGATGCTGACGAAGATGTTCCATATTCTTCTCTTTCATCGACTAGTGCCCCATCTGAGTCCACATGCATGCCCAACATTTCAGGTTTCAAAATTCTTCTAGATCTATCACTGGTTTCAACAGACTCCCATGTCAACACTGTTCCTTCTGGTAACAACCTTTTCAGAATCTCTATCGTCTCGAAGTGAAGAGTTCCTCTCTTTGTTAAATTGAAGTCATAAACAAGTATGTCAACATCCTCCAATTTTAATATGTCTTTGTGGCGGTGATTTATATTTGTACCATTTCTTTTTCTCTTTCCACCATTTTTTTTGTCAACTACCATCTCTGGCTTATACACACCATTGAATGGGTGTGTATTTGTAGCATACCAATGTACTTCAACACTTGTAACATCCTCATTTTCTGTAAAGACCTTTATAACTTTAGCAACCCAAAATGGATAGCCATTGGGATCTCCATCTGCTAGCACTGCAATCATGCAACCCTCCTTAATATCCTGCACTAAACCCCTATAAAGGTCTTCCATGGCTTCACGTTGTGCACGAGATCTTCTGGAACCAATATACATCTCTCTTTCCATTGCCTGTGAAGAATTAATAATACCTTGAGATTGTTGTTGTTCAACAATTTTTACTTCCTCATGTTCATTGGACACATTTTGTGGCCAAATAAATGGATTTTTCAAAGGTATATCTTCATTTGTTGTTGTTGAAATGATATCACTTTGATTATTGAAAAATGACTCCCACCAAACTGAATCAGCAATGTCAAAGTACTCATATGTATATCTAATACATTTTTTAATTTCTTCCAGGCAATCAGAATAATTTATATCTCTATTCTGTCTGCGTGCATTCTGAACTTCACCAACTGATTGTAATAACAATATTTTTGATGCAAATATTGGATGATCTGGAATGAACTTCAAAAATTGCAAACCTGATGACGGTGCCCATTCTGTAGTAGTTGAATACTTCTTGCCCCATATTAGTGTTTTCTCTTCAATTCTTTTGATACGAAATTGATGTTGGAAGCTAATGTCATTAATTTGTTCAATGCATTTCCCCTCACCATATGATCCCAGAATAAACCTTCACATGTCAACAGTTTCTTCCAACACATCAAAAGTAGGCTCTGGCATGTATGATTTCTCAATACATTCAATTAGTGATGGAAAACTCCCAACTTCCTTCCTCCTCAATGTGACTGAAAAACAACTGAACATCTAATCGATATGGTCATGAGTGTGCCCAACAAGAAGGAAACCAACCTTTACCTTTTGAAAAATTCTCAATTCAACAAGCATGTTTAGATATCCAAAAACAACTTGATTTTTGTTTTCACGACAAGTGTTATCCAATTGTAGATACAAAACTTCAGGAAGATTACCAGACTAATGAGAAATCACATCATGAATTATGTTTATGGTCAGATTTGCATCATTATGAATATTTGGAGCTGTGAAGTACACCGTTGGCAACATTTTCCCATTGAAGACCATACAACCGACCAAGAGAAACTGAATAAAATTTTACTCCTGTAAATTTTTGGGAGTGCGAACAAAATGTGGTAAAAGTGTTTTCTTCTAGTCCATACCATCAATTATCAAACCCAAATATTTATTTGGATTATCATAACACTTCTTTCGATGCTTGTACAACTTCTTCCTTTCATTTGTTTGTTGTTCGTGATGCTCCTGAAGTTCTTTGACAATTAAATCTACACAACATAAAAGAAATTCATTAAGAAATATGTTTTCATAGTTGATGACTATACAATTTTAAAAGCTGATGTTATGAATGCTTACCTCTTTCTAAGCCTTCAAATTTGTCCCTTTTTGATTTAAGAGAAGCACATGTACTGAAAATCCCCATCCTTGTCTTCTTAGGAATACGGACATTGTTGAATTCTTTCTTCCATATCGTCACAAAATATTGATATGTAAGAAACCGGCCATGTCCCTCAGCACCTTCTGCATATTCTTTGTATAAGTTGTAGATTTCTCGTCTTGAAAAATTATCTAGAATATGTATTGTCTCTCTATTTAGCATACACTCTCCATGCTTTGAAAAGAAATCTTTCATCCATGACATTGCAGTATTTGATAATAGCCCAATCTGTCATTTATGATGTACTTCTGAATAAAATGTGGGATCCTTTTCCAAAATTTCTTGAATTCTCGAGAGACGAAAATTCCCAATCGAATGAAACATTTTGAAAGCTTTTCTACACATAAATAAATTCCTAATATGATAATCATAACCTAACAATGTAGATTGCATGCACCCAACTAAATATGAATTTTGCATGCTTTTATTCATTGACAAATATCTCTTCCTGCTTTCTAATGCAAATGTGATATCCATATGTTTCAATCAACTTTTTTGGCAACATTCACTTGAAATGAGAGCGCTGATAGAAATTCTCCTCATAAGATATTCTGCTCTACCCCTTGTATAACTAGAATAGCTTGCATTGATACGAAAAGGTCTGCTCTTACTCCTCGATACAATATTTCTTGGCAGCATCTCCATCATTGGATCATTATTTGTATAAGGATTTTCATCATCATTAAGAGGAATGTTATCCACACTATGATCAGTGCTGCTTTTCAAATATTGACTTAGAGGATATTCTTCATCTTCCCCTTCTTCAGTGCTACTGTCATAGTCCTTAGAATTCGGACTGAATGGAAAATTTGACTTGATGTTTAATGGATATTCTTCCTCATGTGCATTGTCAGTGCTACTCTCATATTCCAGAGAATTAGGACTACATCGAAAATGTGATTGTTTACTTATTGAAGATGCTACATCCTGTCCTTTGTCACTGCTACCTTTATACTCATTAGAATTAGAACTAAGTGCATCATCCTGTCCTTCATCACTGCTGCTCTCATAGTCCTTAGAATTAGGACTAAGAGGACACTGTGACACTCCATTCTTTTGAAAGTCATCATCATGCTCTTCATAACTATTGCTCTCATAGTCCTCAGAATTAGGACTAAGTGGACACCGTGACACTCCAATCTTTTGAAATTCATCATCCCGCTTTTCATCACTACTGCTCTCATAGTCCTTAGAATTAGGACTAACTGGACACTGTGACACTCCATACTTTTGAAATTCACCATCATGCTCTTCATCACTGCTGCTCTCATAGTCCTTAGAATTAGGAATAAGTGGACACTTTGACACTCCATTCTTTTGAAATTTGTTATCATGCTCTTCATCACTGCTACTCTCGTAGTCCTTAGAATTAGGACTAAGTGGACACCGTGACACTCCATTCTTTTGAAATTTTCCATCATGCTCTTCAAAACTGCTGCTCTTATAGTCCTCAGCATTAGGACTAAGTGGACACTGTGATACTCCATTCTTTTGAACTTCACCATCATGCCCTTCAAAACTGCTACTCTCATAGTCCTCAGAATTAGGACTAAGTGGACATCGTGACACTCCATTCTTTTGAACTTCACCATCATGCTCTTCATCACCGTTGCTTTCATAGTCCTTAGAATTAGGACTAAGTGGAATCTGTGACTCTTTATTTATTTGAAATTCTCCATCCCCTCTTTCATCAGTGTTTCTCTCATAGTCCTTAGAATCAGGACTAAGTGGAAGAATTGACTTTCTATTCATAGTGGAAGAATTCCCTCTATATTCATCAATATGAATAGATTTGTTACGCGATGAAGATGTTGATGGTGTATAAATCGAAACTTCACTATCAGAACAATCCATCCCTTTCGAATAGAAGATGTTGAATGATATAAATGGAGAGTCTCCTAAGGATATTATATAGCTTAAATAATGAAAATTTCCCTCCAAAATTATTCCCTCCAAAAAGTTTGTTAGATTTATTTACCTTCATTATTTTATTCTACAATTTATTGAAAAATGTAAACTAAATTTTTTTATGAAATAAATCACTAAAATTAAAATTGTAAAGTACAACTTCTACATTAATTATTTTAATAGTTAAAGTATATAATATTTACTAAACAATTGATTTTTTTTTAATTTTTATAATATATTTTAAAACAAATTAATCCCACATTCAACTCATTGTAAAACAATTCTACAATATTTGCTTTATAGTATTTTAAAACAAATTATCCCACATTAACCGTACGGTAAAACATCTCCGTAATTTCACTTATATATTAAATTTCATTATCGCTATTACTCACATCACATCCAGGTTTTCTGAAGTTCGTTGAAAGACTCGTGAATTTGTGGAGCAGCTATATTGCTATCAACAACATATTCAACGAAGATTTCTCGCAATTGAAAGGTAAGTTATATTTTTTTCCTTGAAAATTTTCATATTAAATTAATTTAATGAAGAAGAACTTTTTTTTAAAATTAATAATTTTTCTGAGCCAAAATAACAATTACGTCCATCGTGAGCATGGTGGGCTTAACTAAAATCAATTGCCCAATAGCCGTGGGTGGGCCACCGTGGTGTCGCGCAGTGGGCAGGGAGGTCGGGCGGGGTGTGAGGGCGTGGGGGGGTGGTGTGTGAGAGCTGCGGCGCCCACCCCGGCGGCTCGCCCGCCTGTCGTGGGGGTTGGGTGATTCTCAGAATCGCCCAACCCCCGCGGCGGGCAGGCGAGCTGCTGGGGTGGATGCCGCAGCCCGACTCACCCCCTATCACCAACCCCCCACTCTCGACACTCTGACCCCCTTCAACCACACCCCGTGCCCCTGCCTCCTTACCCCCCCTCCACATCCCCACATGACTCATCAACAATCCCATCCCTACCTGCACCTGCCCCCTAACCTGCACGCCCTCCGCAACATCCACCCCCTCACCTCACGCGCCCTCCCCACATGGCCACCCTCCCCACCCGCTCACACTCGCCCTTCCGCCCACCTCAGCCACCCTCCCACTCCCCCCCCGCTTTCCTCACCCCACCCCTTCCCCCTGTGCACACCCTCCACAACTCCCACGGCCTCCCCACACCCCTCCCAACCGGGCCCCCCTCCCTACTCGCGCCCTCCTCCCACTCTCCACCCACACCCTCCCCCTAGCCCCTCCCTCTGCCCACGAGCCCTGCCCTCCGCTCACCCCCCCTCACACTCCCCTCTCGCCCTCGTCCATGACTCCTCCCCTCCGCACACACCCCCCCTGCTCCCTCCCTAGCCCACATCCCACCCCACCCTTGCCCACGACCGCTCATTCCTAACCCCACCCGTCGCCCCCCTCTCCTGCCTCCCTCTCCCCACCCCCCTCTCCTCCCACACCACCCTCCTCGCTCTCCCTCCCTCCCCCCCCATGGCCTACCCCTCTCCCCTCCCTACCCCCCCTCTCCTCCCCCTGCCTCTCTCCCTGCCCCCCTCTCCTCCCCTTGCCTCTCTCCCTGCCCCCGCTCTCCTCCCTCCCTACCCACTCCCCCTTCGCCCCCCCTCTCCTCCGTCTCCCCTCCCCATGGCTTACCCCCTTATCCCTCCCTCCCTCCCCACCCCCTCTCCACTCCCCCTCCCCTCCCATGGCCTCCCTCGCCCTTCGCACGGCCTCCCCCGTCCTCACTGGCTGCCCGCCCCCCTGCCCGACCAGGGGGGGAAGGCCGTCGGGGTGGCGTAGGCCTCGACAGGGGGGGGGGGGGGGGAATTCCCAGAATCGCCCAGCTGCCTGTCAGGCGGGGGTGCAGGCCGCTGGGGTGGCGCAGGCCTCGACGAGGTGGCGGGAAATTCTCAGAATCGTCTGGCTGCCAGTCGAGCGGGGCGGCAGGTCGCCGTGGTGGCGCTAACCTCAGCCACGCCACCCCCACGGCCCGCCCCCCCACCGGTCAGGCGGGGGGGCAGGCCGCGGGGGTGGTGCGGCCGGGCGATTCCCGACGAGGGCAAGGGAGGCTGTCGGAGGGGAGGGAGAGGAGCGGAGGGGGGGTGGAGAGGGGGAGGGAGGGAGGGAGGCAAGGGGGGGAAGGGGGGGAAGGGCAGAGGAGGGGAGGAGGGGTAGGGGGGGAGAGGGGAAGGGAGGCTATGGGTGGGGTGGGGTGGGGTGGGGTGCGGTGGGTTGTGGGCGGCGGGGGGAGGGAGGGGAGGGGGAGGGGAGGGGGAAGAGGGGGTTGGGGGGGCGGGGAGTGTGAGGGTGGGGTAGGGGTAGGGGAAGGGTCGTGGGTAAGGGGGGGGGGGTCGAGGTGGGGAGTGTGAGGGGGGGGTCGTGGGTAGGGATTAGGGAGGGTTTGGGCGCGGGTGGGGGGGGGGGAATGGGCGGAGTCGTTGGTGGAGGTAGGGTAGGGTGGCGGTGGGGAGGGGGGAGTGTGAGGGGGGGTTAGGCAGAGGGGAAGGGTCATGGGAAAGGGGGGTTCGGGGTGGCAGGTGTGACGGTGGGGGTCGTGGGCAGCGGTGGTAAGTGTGAGGGGGGCGGGTTGGGGTGAGGTCGTGGACAGCGGTGGGGAGTATGGGGGGGGGTAGGTGTGTTATAGACAATTTTGTGCCTTGCAGCATCAGGCATGAATTGTCAATAATCCAAGGGATCCAAAGTCCCTAAACATGATGTTCCTACCCCTAGAGGAACAAGGTCAGCAAACCAACAGCTCTCAGATCAGTTCTCCACCTGAAAACACTAAAAAACAAGCAATCCTGAAATCAAAGCAGGTGCTCCACTAGGCTTCTGCACTGAAACTCAACTCCTCCATGGTGTACCTGCGTTGCAAAGCAGGTAGAACAAAGGCCACCTGCGCTGAGCGAGATGGGACAAGTGGCACACTGAGTCATTGCTCTGGAATCTTCCAAAAGTGACACTTGGATCAGGGATTTCGCCTTGTGATGAGTCAGAGGCTCTGTTTCTCCAAGTGGAAGCAAGGTTCTCCAAGTGGACTCAAGAACTGAAGATCAACTGAAGAGAGAGAGGACACAAGGCAGCTACACATCAGTTGCATGCTGACTCATCCTTTCTCAATTCATCTATATATTGAGCTCTCTCCTATGAGCTCAGGAGGCTGGAATTTTGTGCAAAGTAATGATATGCTGTTGGTTTCACTATAGAGCTATTGGGTGATTTCTTGAAGGAGGTGAAGAGGAGAAATTCTTTCTGCTGGGAGGTGTTGCTGGATTGGGGCCTTCAATGGTTGTAACACTCTCAGAACTTTACTTCTTCCATTAATAAAAGCTATTGAGGTTCTTCTATATGCACTTGTTTCAATGATGTATTGTGATAATTGTATATTTGATTTATGCTAATCCTTGAATCAGTTATGATTGCATGCTTCTTGTAGTTTCCTTCTTTGTTATTTTGCAGGATCTCATTGTAGCTGGGCCAGCAAAAGAGCAAGGAGCTGGGAGCAAGCAAGCAAAGAGAAGAGTTTGGATTCGACATTAAGCGCAAGACAACGGTTAGTGCATTTCTTCATTCTCTCTTGCTTTCATAAAGAAGTAAACCTTAAGTAGTTTTCTTTACAGTTGTTGCTGAGGTACTATCACCCTTAGAGTGGGATAGGGTCATCCGAATCGGATACTTTTCCCTACAACAAACTGGCGACTCCACTGGGGATCGTATCTGTTCGATTGTTTGTAGTATTTTGCTATTCATTTCCTGAACAAAAGAGTACCAAATCGAAAAGCTTTTGACTATATCAAAAGCGAAGTAGAGGGAAGCTACTTTAGCTCATTTCTGAGCATGTTCATGATTTGAAGAGCTGATCTACAAGGATCCTTGTAAGCTCTTAGTGATAGCTTTTCATCTTCCTTGTCATCCCTTAGTGTGTGCTTGACTGATAGCTTCTGTTTTGAGCAAAAACTGTGAATTTTTGAGAAAATTGTGACCCGGAAACTGAGAAAACGCAACTTTCGTTTTCCAAAGCAGGTAGTACACAGGCTACCTGCTTTGCAACGCAGGTCCCGAAGGGGCTACCTGCGCTGAGAGCCAGACTGGCTGTGTAGCACCTGCGTTGGCCCAATTTTGCCTTGTGCATTTGGGGTTTCCTCCCTTTTTCTTGCCTGTTTTCACTATAGATTTTGCAGCCAGTTACCAGTCTTGCACCTATTCTGAAACCAACCTTACTTGCCATCATTCCGCCTCTGTTATATAACGAAATTGTACTTGTTCTTTTGTATTTCTTACATCATTTACAATTTCCCATAACGAAAGTAAACTAGTCTTGCTTTGGCCTCTTAGATCTGAACCTGTGTTAGGCATTTTGCTGGTCTAAAGAGTTAGCTTGCTTGCTGTCCATAGCTGATTAGTCTTTTTACTTTCGTCATTATGGTTTGATTTCATGTATTTCCAGTGATTAAACAAGTAAATCTTAAAGGTGTCTTTTGATTTTGGACAAACTTGTTTACTTTCGCTTTAAATCGAAATCAAAGTTATATAACAACTTTCTTTTTGTAATACATCAACATTAAGAAAGGGAAAAGAAAATACATGCATTGTGCATTTTGAATTTGACTTCTTGCATGACGATTTAGGAAATTTTGCATTAGTGTGTGCTCTATGATCTGTGTGAAAATATTTGCCTTTCTTCTCCCTCAGTAGTTAAGATTTTCAAAGTTGAAAGATTGAAAAGTTTGCTTCTCATCTTAGACTGCATCAGGAATTTGTCATATACATCTCGTGGTGATCCTTAAAGGCAAACTGCTAAGCAAGATCAACATTAAAATAAATTCAATTTACATAACAACGCTTTGAAACATAACGCAAACACATAGAGGTCTAGGTAGAGACGTGTTCCGGCGTCATTAAACATAGTGACTGTCAATCTCTACGAAGGTGGGTGATTCCTCCTGAGAGTCGGTGGCACTAATACGGACTTGTGCTCCCACGTACCGTCGCGTATATATTGGGAGACCCCTATAGGAACAAAGCCTTTATCCATAGGAAGCCGTGTCGGCCGCCCTACTGATCGCGATGCAGTGAACACAGCATTCATGAAGATCGACCACCCGTACCATAAAACGTATTCTGTGGTTTCGCGAAAAGTTTGGTACTCTATAACTGAAAAAGTCCATCCGAGCATTTGTCACTTCGGGCTCGTTAATACATCGAAGGAGACTAGAGTCATCTTTAGCTTTTTCTGGACTCTTAAAACATGAAAAAGCAAAATTGTGTCTAAAGCGTCGTTAATAAAATTTATTTTAATCAGAACATAATCACCTGTTATTCCCACGTTGATCTTTCAGTTGAAAAGTATGGAGCCCACCAACCAAGGAAGTCACCTTGGTGGAAGTCCCAATCCCTTCTCCTCTTGGGGAGATGTTGGTGCGCCTCATATGGCCACATTGTCACTTCCAGGATTGACAATTGGCCTACCTGTATGGCTCTTTTCAACTAATGTAGTTCAAATGGCCACTAATCCTGAGCAGTCGAATCAACAGTCAGACCAGTCTCGAGCTACCCACCAGCCTTCCACCTCTTACAATTCTTCCTCTGATCCTTCATCTTCGCAGGGTAGAGCCGGCAGAAGTCAACCTCCCATGGAGAAGAAGGAAAAGAAGAAGAGAGAAAAGAAGCAGAAGGGGCCTATGGCGAAGGCGACTGGGGGCAAGCAAAAGACATCTGACAAAAATCCACACACTGCACCGACCGGGCCTAAATCGCCATGTGTCATTTGCAAAGGGACCCACTTCCATCATGATTTTCCTTGTATTCCCCGGATACTAAGGGACTGGTCCCCCAGGTTGCACAATCCGGTAGCATCAACCTCTGGTAGTCATGTTGATTGCAGTCCATCAACTAGCGAGAGTGAAGGACGAAAAGGGAGACCAAGATCACCCTGTATGTTGTGTGAAGGCGATCACGCCATCCACCGATGTCCATTCTTAGATGAGGCGAAGAGAGTTTTGGAAGATCGTCCGGTATCACCGTTACGACTTCCTCCTGGATACCAAAAACTCGTGCCTAATCCCTCGATAGTTGAAAATCCAGCTGGCCCGCTCAAGTGGTCAGCTGAAGTGTCCGTCATTGAGAATGAACCTACTGAATCCAGACCAGACGAAAGTCTAAAGGTCGAAACGGCAGTTGACCCGGTTCTTCCTTCAGAGGTTTCATCCTCAAATGACACTGTCGTTGAAGATTCATCTTCAAATGACACCCTCACTGAAGAGAATAAGGATGACACCATCCAGATTCTTTTCATCAACACAGACTCTGATGAGCATCAGGGCAATGCGCCCATTCCTTTATCGCAGGAAGGAACATCGTCAGGGTCATATCCGGCCGTGTATTCGGTCCCACCACCAAGAAACCTGGTTGTGTCCTTTGATTGGAATCAATTAGGCAGACCCCGGTTACCAGCCAGTATCCCATTCAGAATCATCGTCCAAATCTACAGAATGGTGATGGATGGAACTATCATTGATGAAGGGGCTTCTGTGAGTATCCTTTCCTCTATTGCTTGGAAAGCACTGGGTTCCCCGACGCTTTTACCTGAGATGAGAAATCTATCAGGTTTTGATAAAGGAACCAGTCGCCCGTTAGGGATTCTCCCCAATGTTCCCGTTACATTGAAGGGGAAGACAGTTCATATGAACGTCATGGTCGTCCAAGGACCCTTGGTGTATAACTTACTCCTTGGACGAGACTATATATATTGCATGGAGGCAATAGTGTCCTCACTCTTCAGAGTTATGTGTTTTCCGCACGAAGGAAGAATGGTCAAGCTCGTAGACCAACTTTCATTTCCAGGATCACGCATCGCAAATAGTCAAATACCATCCCTTAACGGTTTATTCACTCAAGGAATGCCTCCACCCCCGGTTCTACTTCCCGATGAATGCGAGTGATTCAGAAAGATGTAACTGGGACCCAGGGGGCATGCACCCTGGCCTGCCTTGGGCAGAGGAAACCTTGGGTATAAAGTTGATTTCCGCAAAAGAATATGACTAGTCCGTACCCCGTCCGAAGGAAGGAAGAGAGGGTTGTTCTAGAATAAGATTCTTTTGTCAAAGTTATGTGAGTGAGATAATCAGCTTCTCGCTCCCCTTGTCTAGGTAAGTAGGCTCTCCTGAGGAAGGAGATCCATTTGTGGCAGCAAGTAGCCACCATCTTTGAAGGCAAGCCTCACCCATTAAAACATATGTTTTGAAGGATAAGTAGGGGCAGCCTCCAAAGAAAGAGATGAAATTGCTGCAACAAGTAGTCACCACCCTTAGCAACCTAATGATAGACATCGCCGAAAAGAGAGTTCAGTTTGCGGCAGCAAATAAAACCATTTTTCGGATAATAAGAAAGAGGCAGCGCCTCGAAATTATACTTTATACCTGGGGGCATGCAAACCTTTTGGAATGCAAGCACTGATCCGGATTTAAACAGGAACGCAACAAATTACAGAGATAACCATATACACAAAGATGCAGCGGAAATAATACTTCATTTCATTAATAGGAAATACTGAAATATGCTTACAATCAGAAATGGAAATAAACTAGCTAGGGCGATGGTAGCTTATCTCTGAGAAGAGATGTGATGGCTACATGCCTCTGAACTGTGTTACAATGAGGCTCGAAGGCCTATTTATTGTTGAGAAACAATGGAAAACCCTTAACATCCCGAAACCTAACCCTAGAAGATGAAATGCCAAATTGTGGGCCCCGCTTGGGTAAATTGGTACATCAATTTCTCGGGGTCGTAACTTTGGCATACGATCTCCGTTTGACGCGTACGATAGCTCGTTAGAAAGATCTATCCGAGTACTACCACTTTGGGAGGCAAAATCGGTCCATGGACCCATGTTGCCCCAGAATCCCAAAAAAACGTCGTTTAGGGCCTCAAAACAGCTCCGGAAGTTCGGGACCCGAAAAACTGCTAAAAATAGTAAGTTGTGCTACAATTAAGGAAACTGAAAATGCTGAGAAAGACAATGGTGGGGGTCCAGGTGGACTTGGCAGGTGGCCACCAATATCCACCTGGATCATTCCTCCCCCCTTAGGAAGCAATGGTCCCCATTGCGTTGAGCTCCTCCATGAGATGAGGAAACTTCTGCTGAACTTGTTCCCTGGTGAGCCACTTGCCCTGCTGAAGGGTTGGCCTGCTTTGACAACTCGATACAGTTGGATATTCTGTTGGCGAGTGTGCTTGATCTGTGTGTCCATGATCCGATCAGTTGCAGCTTGTTCCATGCAATCTGGATTCAATTCTGTGGGTTTGAGCTGTTCTGCAATGTCGGATGTGTCTAGCAATGGTGGAAAGTATGGTCGAAGGCGGTCCACATTGAACACTGGGTGCAGGCCAAGGAATGGGGGAATGCTGAGCTCAAATGCATTGTCTCCCATAGCCTTAGTAATGGTGTAAGGACCATATCGGAGTGGTCTCAATTTCCGATAGGCTCCAGTAAGGCGTTCCTTTTGCAAATGCAACCAGACTTTGTCGCCCACCTGAAACTTGTGTGGCACCCGGTGTTGATCATGTCGCTGCTTGTACTTGGCATTTGATTTCTCAAGAATGTCATGGACCTGCTGGCGAATATGTTAGATGCGCTCAATGAAGCTGGTGGCCTTATCTATTTCGGATTGGACATGAGCTGAATTCATGTGAGTAGCTGCAAGGGGCATGGCCACATCAATGGGGCATAGTGGCTGGAATCCCAAACCCACCTGAAAAGGGCTATGGCCAGTGGAGCTGTGAAGAGCTCGGTTGTAGCTGTGCTGAACATAGGGGAGGCTCTCGTCCCATGTGCGTGGATGCTTTGAGTTATACATGCGCAGAATGTGCACAATCATCCTGTTGACAACCTCTGTCTGGCCATCAGTTTGAGGATGGAAGGCTGTGGACTTTGTGAGTTTGGTGTCCAGCATTGACCAGAGACTAGACCAAAATGTGCTGAGAAACCGACTGTCCCGATCTGAGATGATAGACTGTGGGATCCCAAAGTGCACCCACACTCGTTCGAAGAAGAGTTTAGCAGTGGCTTCTGCTGTGATATTCTTCTTGCAGGCCATCATAATGGCCATCTTGGAGAACCTGTCGACGACCACAAAAACACAGTCATTTCCATGCTTAGTGGAAGGAAGGCCTGACATGTAATCCATGGAGATGGATTCCCAAGGTCGACTAGGGGTAGGCAACGGGGTATAGAGGCCTTGCTTCTTAATGGTCGGTTTGGCAATGGCACAGGCAGTACATGATCGGATGTACTTCCGAACATCCTGTCGAAGATTCGGCCAATAGAAGTAATTTTGCAGTATTGCCACTGTTTTCTCAACCCCGAAATGCCCAGCAGCCCGACTGTAGTGTGCTTCCCAAATCATCTTGGCACGCTCGCTTGAAGGAACACAAAGGTGACCGAGGTGGCATAATAGGGCATCCTGGAGGTGAAAATCTGCAACCTGCCGACCCTCCAAGAGTGTCTGGTATGTGTGGCCGAATTCTGGGTCGCTTTTGTAGAGAAGTGGCCAATCAGAAGTCTCGTGCTCGCAAGAGTTGAGCACGGTGGTTAGCACCATGATCGGTGGTCGACTGAGGCAATCTGCAACATTATTGGTGCTGCCCTTTTTATACTTGATATTCAAGTGAAACTGTTGCAGGTATGTAGACCACTTCTGATGGCGATCATTCTGCAATTTCCCTTGGGTCTGTATGAACTGCAGAGGTCGGTGGTCTGTGTGGATGACCGTTTCCTTCCCCAAAATGTAATGCTTCCATTGTCGACAGGCCTGTACAATGGAATACATCTCTTTATCATAAGTGGGGTACTTCCGGACTGTGTCTGAAAGTGTTTCACTGTGATATGCCACTGGATGTCCATGTTGAGTAAGGACTGCCCCAATAGCATAGTCGGAGGCATCTGTCTCGACCTCAAATGGTTGTTGTAAATCTGGTAACGTGAGCACTGGTGCCGTGCAGAGGCGATCCTTCAGCTCCCTGAATGCCTTCTGTTGAGATTCAGACCAAAAGAATTTTGCTTTCGCCCCGCCCTTGGTGACTTGACTCAAGGGCCAAGAAATATGAGAAAACCCCAATACGAACCTGCGGTAGAAGTTGGCAAGACCTAGAAAGCTGCGGAGCTCTGTTAGAGTGGTTGGAGAGGGCCAATCCCGAATGACTTGGACCTTGGCTGGATCGACATGCACCCCCTGTTCATCAATGATGTATCCCAGATACTGAACCTCGGTCATGCCAAAAGTGCATTTCTCCAAATTGGCACATAGCTTGTGTTGCCGCAGTGTTTGGAGAACCTGTCGGATGTGGTGGAGGTGCTCTTCCCAACTCTGGCTGAAGATCAGAATGTCATCCAAGTATACTACTACAAAGGAGTTGGTGAATGGCCGCAAGATGTCATCCATTAGCCTCATAAAGGTTGCAGGAGCATTCGTCAATCCGAAAGGCATGACCAACCATTCGAAGAGGCCCTCCTTGGATTTGAAGGCAGTCTTCCACACATCTGAGGGTTCGATTGGTACCTGGTGATATCCTGACTTCAGATCGATCTTGCTGAAATATTTCGCCCCCTTTAGTTGGTCTAGGAGGTCATCAATCCGCGGGATCGGGTACCTATTACGGACAGTGATCTTGTTCAGCGCCCGATAGTCAATACAGAGTCTCCACGTCCCATCCTTCTTCTGTACCAACACTATCGGGCTCCCACAGGGCGAAGAACTCGGACGGATGTGACCTTTCTGCAGGAGCTCCTGAATCTGCCTCTTGATTTCATTGTTCTCCAGAACGGAGCGCCGATAAATTGGTCCATTGGGTAGCGGCGCACCTGGGGTCAGATCGATGGAGTGCTTGACCTGACAGTGCAGAGGAACCCCTTCCGGGGAGGTGAAGATGTCTTCGTACTCCTCCACAATCTTGTCCATCTGCAGCTGCCGTGCAGAGGGACCCCGTTTGGAGGCCGCGGCCACTGTCTAATAATACTTCATTTCATTAATAGGAAATACTGAAATATGCTTACAATCAGAAATGGAAATAAACTAGCTAGGGCGATGGTAGCTTATCTCTGAGAAAAGATGCGATGGCTACATGCCTCTGAACTGTGTTACAATGAGGCTCGAAGGCCTATTTATTGTTGGGAAACAATGGAAAACCCTTAACATCCCGAAACCTAACCCTAGAAGATGAAACGCCAAATTGTGGGCCCCGCTTGGGTAAATTGGTACATCAATTTCTCGGGGTCGTAACTTTGGCATACGATCTCCGTTTGACGCGTACGATAGCTCGTTAGAAAGATCTATCCGAGTACTACCACTTTGGGAGGCAACATCGGTCCATGGACCCATGTTGCCCCAGAATCCCAAAAAAACGTCGTTTAGGGCCTCAAAACGGCTCCGGAAGTTCGGGACCCGAAAAACTGCTAAAAATAGTAAGTTGTGCTACAATTAAGGAAACTGAAAATGCTGAGAAAGACAATGGTGGGGGTCCAGGTGGACTTGGCAGGTGGCCACCAATATCCACCTGGATCAAGCACGGGACGACTATTTATTTTTTAAATTTTTAGGTCCTCCCTTTAAACCTGTAGGTCTAACCCGTTAAACTCGTAGGATTAGCCGTTTCCAGCTTGCATAAAGAAAGGATGTGGGGCAAAAGTCAAAACTTTCCAAATAGGAGCATAGCTTCGTGAGATAAAGCTCCTTAAAAAATAGCTATCTCACCTGAGGCGTTTCTTGTATTATGACTGGTATATTCGAGCAGTTTTAGCACACAGTTCATGCTCGTTAAAAAATAAACGCAAGATTCGAGCAGTTTTAGCACATAGTTCATGCTCGTTAAAAAATAAACATAAGGTTGAGCAGTGTTCAAGCTCGTTAAAAAACGAACCCAGCTCGGTAAATAACCTTGGTAAATGTAACCTTTGACAGCCATATTAAAAGCCCTTGGTCGTGTTCTTGCAGTCTCACCTCCATCCGTTCATTTGGCCAATCGTTCATCTCCATATGTTTGTTTACCCATTTTGAGGAACAGCTGCGAAGAGTGATTTCACTAAGCCATCCTTGTGACACTGCCGTGATTGGAATATTCCAACCTGTACCTGGAATCTGCTGTTATCCCTGTTTATCACTCGTTCCTCAAAAGACGAGTCTTCTTTGAGCTCTTTTCTCCTAACTCATAAAATATGAAAAGTTTGCCGAGTTTTGGCCTTCCAGCTCGTTAAACGACCGGAAGAGCTATCCCTCCTCTAGATTTTAATCTTTTTGGACCTGAGGGATTATTGCACAAAAAGATCGAGCGCTTGTTTTGTTCGGCTCATTAAAGCAATAAAAAATTCATCCCTTCTGTATTGTTTTATACTTTTTCGGACTTAAGGGATTAGATGACGAAAAAGGAATTTTGGAGTTGACTTTATGTACCTTTTCAGACTCTCTAAAAATGAAAAGGACCGAGTTATCCTTGTCGTTAGACTCGTTAAATTCATTAAATAGCGACAAACTTGTCTTTAGACGAGAACGAGTTTCCCTATTGCTAGGCTCGTTAAAACATAGCGATGGGCTTGCCCGAAGGGCAGGTTATAGAACAAGCATATGTTATCCTCCTCAAGCTTGATAAAAATAAAGAGGTACTGGTCAGCAATGACTGGGGAAAAATTGGGAGAAGCTCACAGCTTTAATGGTAGCAAGTCGCTCTTGAACATGACACTTTGTCCTCCGTATCACATCGGGTTGGGTTGTTTCATTCACCGGTCTCATCACCATGGTCCTCGCCACACCATCCACATTTGGGGTAATGCTACCAATCCATCACATCAGTGTCGTTATATGTTCAAGAGATGTTGTTCTGCAAAGAGTCAACTGTGTCCCATCCACTGCCATACATTGTCCTTCATCCATTTCATGACCGCCACCCTGAATCATACATCACAGTTTGTTTTCACCTCATCACAATCACTAGCTCCGTTCCGTGTCACTGATGTGGGATTCATTAAGGCCCTCCTTTGACGGATCGCTCCTTGTCGACATCAGCTCATTATCCAAGGAGTTGATCTAGGAACAACCCCTTCAGTACTTTGAAGCTTGCATACCTCAATGGCAAGTTTCTCACTTCCGGCGACAGGTATACATCAATGACCTTCAACCAGAAGATTTTGCATGGTGGTCAACGCCAAGTCCTTTATTCCCACCATGTGAATTGTACTGCCGTACCTTGAGGGTCATCATCCTTATCGGTGATTCCTCTCGCGCTTGTTAACGGTTTACATCATTGACCGGTAATCAAGCGATGTCTTTCCATGTTCGACTTCAAGAAATTCTCACATGGATCGACTTGTACATCGAGTGAAGATCGGAAGAGATTGAAGACCCCGGATCTAGTTTCATCCATCCGGGCTGCGATATATATTCAGGATATAAAGACATTTGATGTGTACATCATTGCAGCAGATGATCATCCTTCTCAAAGGATGATAATTTCAGCAGAGAATTATCAGTCTACCATCAGACGATCGTCTGTTCTATGTACCAAAATGAATTTATAAAGCTGAGCATGGGAATGCCCGCGTCAGCTAGATCATGAAAAAGTATGAAAAATAATGTATTGTATTGTATCTTATTACAGGACACTTCTCAGCAGATTGAATGAACTTCGGATCCTCCTAATAAAGCATTTCACCCCGATAAACGACCTCATACTTTAGGGGGCATCTGTTATAGACAATTTTGTGCCTTGCAGCATCAGGCATGAATTGTCAATAATCCAAGGGATCCAAAGTCCCTAAACATGATGTTCCTACCCCTAGAGGAACAAGGTCAGCAAACCAACAGCTCTCAGATCAGTTCTCCACCTGAAAACACTCAAAAACAAGCAATCCTGAAATCAAAGCAGGTGCTCCACTAGGCTTCTGCGCTGAAACTCAACTCCTCCATGGTGTACCTGCGTTGCAAAGCAGGTAGAACAAAGGCCACCTGCGCTGAGCGAGATGGGACAAGTGGCACACTGAGTCATTGCTCTGGAATCTTCCAAAAGTGACACTTGGATCAGGGATTTCGCCTTGTGATGAGTCAGAGGCTCTGTTTCTCCAAGTGGAAGCAAGGTTCTCCAAGTGGACTCAAGAACTGAAGATCAACTGAAGAGAGAGAGGACACAAGGCAGCTACGCATCAGTTGCAAGCTGACTCATCCTTTCTCAATTCATCTATATATTGAGCTCTCTCCTATGAGCTCAGGAGGCTGGAATTTTGTGCAAAGTAATGATATGCTGTTGGTTTCACTATAGAGCTATTGGGTGATTGCTTGAAGGAGGTGAAGAGGAGAAATTCTTTCTGCTGGGAGGTGTTGCTGGATTGGGGCCTTCAATGGTTGTAACACTCTCAGAACTTTACTTCTTCCATTAATAAAAGCTATTGAGGTTCTTCTATATGCACTTGTTTCAATGATGTATTGTGATAATTGTATATTTGATTTATGCTAATCCTTGAATCAGTTATGATTGCATGCTTCTTGTAGTTTCCTTCTTTGTTATTTTGCAGGATCTCATTGTAGCTGGGCCAGCAAAAGAGCAAGGAGCTGGGAGCAAGCAAGCAAAGAGAAGAGTTTGGATTCGACATTAAGCGCAAGACAACAGTTAGTGCATTTCTTCATTCTCTCTTGCTTTCATAAAGAAGTAAACCTTAAGTAGTTTTCTTTACAGTTGTTGCTGAGGTACTATCACCCTTAGAGTGGGATAGGGTCATCCGAATCGGATACTTTTCCCTACAACAAGGTGGAGGGGAAGGGTTGTGGGTGAGGGGGGGTCGGGGTGTGGTGGGTGGGGTGGCGCGAGGTGGGGAGTGTGAGGGGGAGGGGGGTAGGGGTGTGGGAGGGGTCGTCGGCAGGGGTGGATGTGGGGGGGCGGGGGGTTGGGGTGGGGTCGTCGGTAGGGGTGGATGTGAGGGGGGGGGTTGGGGTGGGGTCATGGGCCACAGGGGGGTTTTGGGTGGGGAGTGTGAGGGTGGTGTAGGGGGTGGGGAAGGGGTGGGGGGGAGGGGGGGTAGGCGGAGGGGAAGGGTCGTGGGCGAGTGTGCGAGGGGGGGACAGGGGGGTCGGGGTGGGGAGTGTGAGGGGTGAGCGAGGGGAGGCACGGGGGGTCGGGTTCGGGGTCTGGTGAGCGAGGCAGGGGTTAGGTGGGGACTGTGAGGGGGGCGTGGGGGGAGGGGAAGGGTCGTGGGCGGGGGGTCGGGGTGGGGAATGTGAGGGGGGAGCGGAAGGGTCATGGGCGGGGAGTGGAGGGGGAGGGCTGGGAGGATGTGGGTGGAGGGCAGGGGGGGAGAGGGGGTGAGGAGTGTGAGGGGGCGGGGGTGGGTGTGTGGGTGGGTGAGGAGGGGGGGAGAGGGAGGAGCAGGGCGTGAGGGGGTGGGTTAGGGGAGCACACGTTTGGGGGGAGGTGGGGGCACGTGGGTGGAGAGGGTGGCGAGGAGGGTGTGCAGGTGAGGGGGAGCGAGAGGGATGGGGGAGAGGTGGGTGGGTGTGAGGGAAGAGGGTCAGTGTGGGCGCGTGGGGGTGGAAGGGGGCCGGGTGCGGGCCCCCCCACATGCTCGCCCCCGCCCACACCCGTGCACCCCTCTCACCCACACCCACCTTGCCTGCCCGCTGACCTCGCCCCGTTGTCCCTCACCCGACCTCCCGTCCGTTAGGGGTGGTTGGGCGATTCTGATTATACAAATAAAAAATTTATGATATATATTCGTTGTTAATTTAAGTTAATATGTTTTTGTTATTTACTGATTTATGTGTTTCTATTTTTCAGGAAAATGGCATCAAAGAAAATTTTTGTGAATCTTTCTGGACCAAAGACTCTTAAAGGTGCATCTTCAAAAAACATTGGTGAATGAACTCCACCTGAGCTCATGGCTAGAAATCTTTCAAGTGCCTCAACTGATAAGAAGATAACTTCAAACTGGAAGAATTCAAAAGAGGTGAAATTTCCATCAAGAGTCTGGTATGTGAAAGAAAAAGAAAGCACAAATATGAATATATATCTATACATTGATATATCGAATGATAATGGAAATTTTGAGGTGATGGGAAGAGTCATAGATATGTGTTCGGTACCAAACACTGAAGTTGTTTACGTACTTACAAAAGCTCCCAAGTCACATGAAAAGATTAAATACTGACAATCATATTCATTGTATGACACGAGAGAGGTATCTACAAAGTTGTGTAAACAAATCGTAAATGATGTGACACAAAACATTGTAAGTATTGTTATTTGTATTTGTATTTTGCGTTTTTGAAAGTGTCTCGCTATATTTTTTTAACTTTGTTTTTATTGACATATGATATTTTGTTTGGCAGAATTTTGTTGAAAGTTGTTCAATTAGGTTCGGAAGAATTCATTTCATAGAGCATGATATCATGAAAGTTCTTAGCAGTTTTTACTTAGTGTCAAAAGAAGATATGGAAAACAAGAAAAATGTAGTAATTGATGATGCTACAAAACTACATCCAAAGAATCAGAAAAAAAGGCCTCTGGTGGATAAATCTAGCAAGGGTAAACAAGTTACTTTTGAGGATGATGAAGTTGAAACTGACAGTGAAGCATATGTTGCCATTACTGAAGATGACATTGGAATTAAGAAAAGTCGTAAAAGACCAAAAGTAAGAATGCCCAAGAATAAATCTGTTGAGAATGTTATGAAAAAAAAAGTAAAGTTGAAGATTTTGAGGTAGTCATTACCAGCAGTCAAGAACCTAGTGAAACTTAAAAAGAAAGTAGAGAAATCATTACACCAGGAGCTGATTTAGATGATAGCATTATCAAAACAAAACAAAATGCCATTCGACAGAATTTGACAAAGAGAAACTTAATTGATGGTGGTTGGACATTTTAGCTTAATGTTAGACAAACCTATAAGGCAAGTGAAGGACAATGTCAATATCAAGTGAGAAAGCCACATCATCTGCATGTTCACAACTTGAAGACATTGATGAGGTACAATCCATATGTTCATGTGGTTAGTTATGTGCTTCTTGTTGATCCACTTCAAGTTCCCAACAAAGAAGCATTTGATAAGTCAAAATGTTTTGAATACAATTATTATGTGCTTGGGGGGAACCATTCTGTAGAAGCTCAAAGACAATTGATGGAGGAATATCCTAATAACCCACATTTTCAAACAATGAAATGTATCATTTATGCTGGTTTAAATGAAATCGAAGCAAAGTTAGTGGCATGGGATCATAATTCAGATAATGAATATAGGATGTCTATGACTTTCATCCAAAGGGTTAGATTTATTCATAGTAAATTTCAAGAAAAATGTGGTGGGGATAGGATAAATGTTACTACAGATTTTCGAAAGGAATGTTGTATGGAAATAGGCTATCAAATTGAAGAGAAAACCAATTCAAAAGGTGAAAAAGGCAACAAAAATAGTGATTTATTCAGAGGTGTTGATAACATTTTCCAATTGGCATTTAGAACTGGAGATTTTTGGAAGTTGATTGATGAGATTTTTAGCATATGGGAAGACATTGGCATTAAAAACCAGAGGGTCAAAAAGTCTAAGCCATTGATATGTAGCAACAGTAAATCAACTCTTGAACTGAAACAACTTCCAGACGATATGACTATCACACCTTGGAGAGCGATGCAAGGAGTGAAAGATGAAAAAATTATCAAAACAATATTATCTCGTGTGAGGTCAAAGGAATTATCTTTGGAGGAAATGTCTGAAGAATTTCAAAAGTAAGTTTGCTGAATTATTTTTATTTATTTCTAGATTATAGTTATATTTTAAATAAAACATGTTGTTCTTGGTAGTATTTGTTATACATATCATTATATTAACTTTTTCTTACTTTATCTATGCAGTCACAAAGTTTACATGAGAATTCAAGAACAAATGGTTAGATTGTTGAATGAAGATAGTTGGGATGATGTTGTATGCAACTATCCAGATTCAAGTTCTACATCAACATTAAAAGCTTTTTATCTTGAATTTAAAAAGGTAGCTTGATTTATACATTCATTTTTATTCATCTGTGTACTATTTTTAATTTATAACTTACACATATATTTGTTTATTTTATAAAAGATTAGGAAGGAAGATAATGGAGCACCAAAAAGTTTCAAGACTTTTATTGAAAAAATAAAGATCGAAAGGCTGAGGAAGCAACGTATTAAGAATGTTGAACTCGATACAACTCTTAATCATTTCATTTGGAATGGGCTAGATGCTATTCAATATCAAGTAATACAAGGTGATTGTGAAGACATTGCTAAACTCATACCAAAAAGGGATTATGCCCTAGTTATTGCAGATATTCCCCATGGTTTCAATATTCCAAACATTTACTATGATAGTGACCCTTACACTTATCAAGCTTTTAATAAAGTGGCTGCGGGATTTGTAGAAGTGATGTCATCACCATTATGGAGATTTGTGACATTTCATTCAGATACAGAATTGGCAACGATATTGTCAAGCTTCAAGGGGAAAACAAATTCAAGGATGCAGCTTACATGGTAAGACGTTTAAAATGTATATTTGATTAATGTTGAAAAATTCATTTATGTACAAGTTAATTGAACTTTTACTATTTCATGTTACAGGCAAAAGTCAAATCTTCTTGACAATGAAGATCAGCAATTTATAAATGACTGTGAGTTCATTCATATTGATAGTTGGGCAAAAGATGATAACAATATGTCTATGATTTTTAATCGAGTTGACGGAAAGAGTCATAGCCAAATACTGACTTATGATGCTGTTGTGAGAAAACTAACATATTAAGACAAAGAAACAAAAGGAGAGATAGTTAACATTTATCAAAAACCATAATTATTGATTAACTATCTTATAGACATATGTTCAAATGAAGGAGATTGGATTCTGGATTTATTTTTTGGCTCAGGTAAGTTTTATTATATGGAATTGAATTTCAATATGTTATATTTTTAATTAATATGTCATTGTACTAATTTACTTCATTATTTCTTTTGTGCTTGATAATTAGGTACAACACTAGCATGCTGCCTTCAAAAAAGAAGAAATTGCATTGCAATTGAGAAAGATCCATTACAGTGCAATTTCATTCAGCGAAGAATTAATGCTCTTCAATTTCTTCCAGATGCAATGCAAGAAATTGGGTTGAAAAAAGGGGACTTTAGTGAATCACGTGTGGCAAAAAATGCAAAGGAACCCCAACCACCATTACATAGAATGTTTGGAAAGACATACATTGGGAGATTCGCAGACATCAAAGATCCATTAGAAGAGGAAAATGAGCAAAATGAAGCAGAAAATATTGTGGAAGAAGACAATGATGAAACTCTAGAGGACGAAGAGTTTGGATTATGTGACATTGTTGATTAAATTTAAGTTATGCTTGGAAATCAAGCTTTGCAATTTTTTGACTTTGACATTTTATGAAAAGAATAATCAATCAATTAAGGTTGTTATGTGTTCAATATTTGTAATATGTGATTTTCGCATTGATTTTTAAGTTAATCATTATTTTTTGAAAAAAAATGATTATTATTATTTTTTTGACATGAATTTCATTAAAAAAACTATTATTTATCCATTTTTAGTTAAAATTTTCGTATAAAAATTGTGATTTTGACATTTCAATTCTAGCAAAAAATTATCAAAATGTGTAGTTTTTTTGTTATATTTATGTTAAAAATGGTTATTTTTAAGTCCATTGTTAAAAAAATATTGTTTTTTAGAAACAATTATTTCATGTGGATTGAAAAATTAATTAAGGATGTATAAATATGTAGATTATCAAAAATTCAAAATATCGACTTTCTAATTTAAAAATACAAAACTATAAAAACCTCACTACAAAAAAAATTAAAATAAAAATAAAAACAAGAAAATATGAAGAAAACGACCACTTCAAAAACTATCAAATTTAGAAAATAATTATTTACATTTCATACATTAGAAAATTTAAAGTCAAAAAATAGGTCTTTTAAAAAAAGGGTGTGATGCAAAATACTCACTTTTTTAAATCAGCATGAAAATCACTACCATTCTAAAACGTAATGTACATAAAAAGAATTAAAACTATGCTCTAAAAAAAACATGTGTGTTCTGCATCACCCCTTTTCAAAATCAGGTCACTTTTTTGCTATCTCTACGAAACGGGTAACAGTATCAGTTCCCATTTCAAAGTTTACACTGTTACTAGTTAGCGCACAAGAAATGTCTTTTCACCAAGGTTCACTTTGCACAGTATGTATTTTCCTTCAACATATCATGGACTAAAAGAAACAAGCTCATCACACAGAGGCAAGATGACAGACAACCAAGTAGTAATAGTTGTACAAGCCCTCTTGTACTTTACCCAACTTGCTTCAAGATTCATACATGGTTTCATGCAAGACTAACCTATGGACGAAACAAACAAACTAACAAACATCAAAGAAAAGAAAAAATGGAAGCAAAAGTGAAAGAAAAAAAGGTAAGAAAAAAAGGAAGCAAACAAAGCATGCAAGAAAACAACTGAAAGCAAACACCCCTCCTACTCCTACACTAACGGTGCATGGGCCTGATCATGCGAAGTGATACTTCCAATGTAGCCACCGACGCATTGGTAGACCCATGTTGGTGAAGGCTTGGTCCGTGAGAAACCCAGTGGTGTGAACCAACAAGCAAGAAATATATAACAATGAATACAACCACACTTCATGTTTCAAAGTTCCCATGGGACATACATGAGTGCATGTGCATGACAGGTAGTTTGTGGACTTCTCATTGTGTTATGTGACACTACGTAAAACTTTGAAGCATAAGAACACTCTTGACTATGACATGCAAGAAAACGAAAGAAACAAATATAACTTGCGTCGCGAATGAGTGCTTCCAATGTAAGACTCCTCCAATGCATGAGCAATGGGATCGTGCAGTTCGAGTGGAGGAAGTGTGATCTATGAGTGAGATGGATCTTTAATGCATATAGATGAGTGATTAGGAGCCTTGAGTGATTAGATAGTTCCATGATCAGAAGTGAGACTAACCCCAAGAGAGCGAGGACTTGACATAACCATCAACTCAGACTAAAGTGCCTCGATAGTCTTGGGCATCTAAACTTCATCATTAGGTAGATCATCATACACCAGTGGCTTCAAAATATCAACTGTGATAGATTCATGATCATGATAAAAAATGGAATCAAATGGATAACGACAACCATGATCAGAAAAATCAATGAATTCTTCGGCATCCTCACGATCAGATGAATCGAACAAAGGGGTGGATGCAAAGTGAACAAACTCATCCTCTGTGTTTCCAGAAAATATAGATGAAGGATCAAGTGGATTTCCAATGAGTAACTTATCCTCTCCATTATGAAATGATAGACTAACATCTGGTGAGTTTTGCGAGTGATCAACAATGGGTGCACCCATGGATGAAGACACACATGCAAAATCATAGATGGCAGGCTCACTAAAGAGTTTAGGAAAGAACGGAGGGGGCTCAGACTGAAGGAATTCATCCTTCACCCAGTGTTTATGTTCAAGTTCCCACTCATATTCTTCATGAATGACAAATCATGTTGGTTGTGCAATGTTGATTCCGTCAGTGGGTTGTTCCTCATTCACAACAAGTGAAGAGTCCAAAATGGACAAACATAAGATAACATCATCTGGAGGAACACCTGAGTGTGAAGACAGAGGTCGAAAACAAAAATGCATATGAGAACTTGAAGGACTCACAACCAAATCTGTGTGAAAATTGATTGGAGTAATGTTGGGAGAGTTTGAAGGATAAACAAGTGTGTGAGCATGATCCTCAACATCACTGGGTAGTGATGGAGCTGCTGAATGAGAGGGAGATAGACAACCAGTTGAGACAGTGCTCTCTCCTACATGAGATTGCAAGTTCCATCAATGAATAATGTTGAGCGAGGCTCAATATCAAGCTTCATATTGGGACAAGAAGATTTCTTAAGGAAATACTCGAACTGGTCCCAAAGATAAGAAAACTTCAATTGGATCCTCAGAGCTTGAAACTGCAAGTCACGGAAGCACTGCCAAAAATCAATAACGGATTGATGCGGAGCCCTTCGCTGTTGTAAAAGTTTTCGGTCAAGATGGTCAGGATCAAAATGATAGAATGTGTCTTCAATAAGATCACATAAGTGCTCAAATGAATGCATGGTGTCAGCCGATAGGCTGAGAACCCAACGAAATGGATATTCGTAAAGTGTGTATGCAAGCAGCAAACCAGAGTGTTCATCAGAAAACTCATCTTCCTCATAAATCATAGAAAGGAAGATATGTAAGTGCTCAGGCTAGGCCACTTCTCCTTCACCATCATACGTGTGACTGGACAAGAGATCGAACAACTTCCCAAAGATGGAGACATATTCACAATTTGAAAAACACCTCGAGGGAAGAAGAGTGCAAGACTCCATGAAAGATATGAAAAGGTTCAAAACTGTATGAGAGGACATTGCTTGTCATCGGGCCCTCGTTTTAGTGCCAAGGAATTTTGACAATGTTGGACCGGCCAACATATCAAGGGGATCTCCCTGGTAAAAAGTCCCAATTAGACCTTAGACTGTTTGGTGTAGGAGTCCTTGCAGTGGATCGTAAGGTAATGTGTTGACTACGATGTTGCACAAAGGCAAGTACGATAACTCTATCAGCAACAAGGGTGTGATTGATGAAGTGAGTCAAAGAAGGTGCATGAGAGGTTCCAAAACTTCGAAGGGGGAAGGAGGTGAAGGTGAGTTCTAGGTTGAAAGGGATTAGTCCCAACTTGACTAGGAACACACAACACAAAAGGACATCCACAACTTTCATCGGAGCAGTCCACTCAGATTCGACAGTCACTCATACAAGGTAAGATAACACGTACAACACTCATGGATCAATCCAAGACGAGTGCAATGATTTTTATAGCAAGGTTCAAGTGAAATGTCTCTCTAATATCTGGCAGAGTATTTGACACAGATGGTGCCAACATTAACAACATATGCAAAACATTAACAACAAGATTCATATAATTGCATAAAAATCAGTCCATACACAAGTACGCAAGTTAAACAACATATATCATTAAGGCAATGGGAGCAGTCCAACTACAATAACAACATATGCATAAAAATGTGTTGGCTCTTGCTATATAAGGAAGTGTAAGTCACAATCATACAATACATCCATGTAAGCCTGCTAGCCACAATAGTGGAACGTTACAACCACATTCACCTGCTCCTCCAAAGAGATGTACTATCTCCGTGCAATGGAGAAGCCAAGGTGCATTACAATATTGTCCAAGCCTTCTTCAAGGTAGTCTTAGTAGAAGCTTGACTGACCAAAAGCCTATACAATGAGTTATGACAGACCATTTATAGCAAAGGGTGGGGTGACCCTTGACATTCCCATTTCTGACCATTCAACTACCCTCATGACTCTTCACCTACTCTATGATAGTTACATCCACTCTTGACACTTGAGTTACACTTGACATGACTCAACATTACAATGCACATGTACCCATGTGAACAATGCCTTGGAAAAGCCAAACTAGACATCATTCGGACTTAGAAAACCATAGAAGTCCAACTACTCAACATCCTCATGTTGATCAACAGTGACATATTGATGCCAAATTGGTAGTCCTTGACAGTGTCTGTGTGTTCTATTGTGACATCCATCTGAAACCTAAACCTTTCCTCCATAGCATCTAGGTACACTACTCAAGCTCCTCTGTCTAACTCGTCTGTGAGGATGCGCATCATTGTATTCAGTGTGGCCAAACTAGCAACGTACTTGTGCATGATGTCTATACTGATAGGCAAGTCTAGGCTAGTGGCAGTGTGCACCAACTCATCAAAGTATGAGTCAAGCTCTTGTCGGACCTGCTCCTTTGTCTTCACCTGGGTGAGAGTCCCAAGTGATGGGATCGCATGAGTGTGCACTATAGAATCCATTCTTTTGAATACTCATGCATGGGAAGCCTGTATGCTAGTGACAAGTTGTGATAGGTCTTCATAGTTCCAGATATGACACCGGATAAATGTTGTAGCTCGACCACATTGGCCTTCATCATCTTTGGCAAGTGAATCGGGGATCCCTTGTACTTCATCATCCATGCTTGCATGTTATCAACAACAACATGTATATTCTTCAAGATGTGTTCTCTTCTCATGCATCATTGTTGCCATCAGTGGAGATGAATGACTTCTTGATGCACGGTACCAAACTTGGAGTATAATGCTTGCATAACTGTGTCCAAGGACAATACTTCATCTAGTATTGCCTTCTTGAGTTCAACTTGGGTAGACATTGTCATAAAGTCTCCTCCCTGCTTGGCCACCTATAGTTCCTTCACCATTCACTCATTCTCAGCTATGAGGAAATGAACACTTGAGCTAGTGGCTTCGGCATACACTCTAGTTGCATCAGCCAAAGCAACTGGATGCTTTTGCACATCAGTCATGATCACTTGCTCTTCAAATTGCGCAGGGGATGTTTGGTCCTATGGAGTTGGTATTCTCTGACATTGCATAAATTTGTGATGAGATTCATCAAAGAAGATGTTGTGCATCTCTACTTCCAGCTAACCACCAAGGATCTCAGTGCCCCCTTGGTCATTTAATACTTTCTCATCATCAGGATGCAATGAAGTGGGTGATTCAACCTCTTTATAATGAGGCGTGAGGTCAGTATCCTATTCCAACTCTTGTTGCTCCATGTCTGCATCTAACAGTTCAAGCTCATGTTCTATCTCATGAGAAAAGTATTTCCCATGCGATGGTTCACCTTATTCACTTGATGTCAGTTGTTCTGATGAATCAACTACTTGTATGGGTGCTTCTTCATCTGTTTGTACCTGATGCACCCCCTACGATGTCTGCTATTGCTATGCTTCCTTCTTCTGTTGGTGTATCTCTTGTTCTCTTCGGAGTTTGTCCTTCAGCTCATGCAACTCCTTCTCTACTTCTCCCATTCTCTTCTTATCCATGTTCCTTTGCACACTGTGCTTGTCATGCTATTGCCTCTTTGCCTGAATAGCAATAACTAGTTTTTCTACAAGTTCATTTTCTCGAAACTTGCATCTTTTCTCCTCCTCCATGCGATCGAAAATATTCCTCTTCCCTTTGTCATGCATAGGTATGCTTGGCTCTACTGCCTCTACTACTGCTGCTACTATTGTTGTTGGTGGTGCTTGCCATGATGCTACTTTGCTAACCACTCTACAGTGAAGCCAACCTATTCATTGGATCTGGAGGAATCGTAGCAGTGCCTCCATGAGTCCTCATCAATCCAATGACATGCCCCATGGATCCAGTTGAACTAAACTCTCACGCAGTGATCCTTAACAATGCAATATGGGTCATATGGGTTGAAGCTTCGGAGGTCAAAAGGATACTTCCTCATATGTTCTGCTTCGACATCTGCATGCTTGATGCTCCAGACCTCATATAACCCAATCTACAATGGAAGAGTAGGCCAAGGTGCCTTCTTCTTCCACTGCAGTCTAGATGTCAATCCTACTGAGATGTGGTATGCTACTTCCTGCATGACAAGCACGTCCAAGGCGAAATTTGGCAGAACATGTGGAGACTTCTCCGCACTGAACACTCGAATGAATGTGTCAGATGGTAAGGCATAGTAATCTGAAATGCCTAGAAATTCCTTCATCGCTTCCTCTAACATGCAGGGTGGATCCTAATCAAATATCAACCTGTATACTTGAGTGACCAAATGGTCGGATAACCATATGATCACTCCTCTGAAGCTGGATTCAGACAACAACTTGAAATACATGTTCACAACAATCTCCATTGGTGACCATGCCCACTCCAATCCCAGGAACTCATGTAAGGCATATACTGCATCTAGAATGTAAGCACACATATAAATATTTGAATGCATACCCTCGAGTGACTGTCAAGCCTTCGTAATTTGTTCCTTCAGCTGGTGAGCCAGTATGCCAGACTAGTTGCCTGGTCTTCCTTCTTTAGACAATTGGTCCAATATAATCACCCAACTCTAAGGGAAGGTCTCACTGATTTCTTGGCTACTTCGTCGATATGTGAATATGACCAAGTGTTGGTATGCCTTCCTTAATATCTTTGTCTTGTAGCTCTGGTTGGGTGTCATCCTGAAGCGAGCTGGCTCCTTTACCCAATCCTTCATAATGTCTCTAGAGTGAGCTTTGCTATTGGGAAAGATGAATGGAGGGGTCATGACAGTCATGGGCTCAGACATGTGATACATCTCATCGTAATCTCATGCCCAGAAGGTTGCAAGCTTCATCCCACTAACATTGCTCAAGGTCAGCATCTCGGGTTCAGTTTGAGAGATGATCCAGTGAATCATGTCTACGCATGGGAATGCGAGATATCTGCATGAAATCTAGTACAAGACAGACTTGTGAATGTTTATGTACACCTGACAGTGCTTGAGGTCTTCCCTAAAAGTGTCTGCGAATGCTTCATTAACCTCTTGTCACTTCAATTTTTTTTCCTTGTCTAGATACAACTTTGTATCTTCATAGATCGACAGACTAGAGGACACCTGCTCAACTATTGCTCCATATGCAACACCATTAGTGTCCTGTGAACCTATTCTCTTGGAATCCATTGAGACAAATGAACACCTGAAAGGTCTGGAAACAAGAAGCATGCATGGCAAGAAATATGTCACTGAAAACAAAGCAAATTTAGGGAAGGACACAACACATACCTGGGGAACTGATGAGCAATATTGTGCAAATTTCACTGGGAGGCTAGGTGGCTAGCTGCCACAACTATGAAAAAGGAACTCTAGGCTATTTGGGAGGCTAGACTAGCTACTGGATCTATGAAATGTGTAATCCATTCAGGCAGTTAGTTGTTGGGATTACACAATGCACAATCCTAGCTGGGAAGGTCTACTGGCCCAAGGACATATTTGCGCAATTGCTTGGGCCAAGTAGCCACTTTCCTCCAGAATGTGCAAAATAGTCTTGGAGGCCGGTGCTAGGCAAGAATGCACAAATTTAGAGAGGAAGGTGAGCCTTCCTTCCCCAGATTGCACAATGCAACCTTGGTGAAGGCAGAGCCCGGGCCAAAGTTGGCTTGACTCGCTGACGGGCAACTGAAAGCAACTAAGAAAATGAAATGCATGGCGACACTAAGTGATAGCAGAAGTGATTGAAAGTGCATGTAAAACATGAATGAAAGATTCAACAGGCAGATCAACATGCATGTGGGTGAGGCAGTTCGCTAGTTGGGCGAACATCTGTGCAAAACAGTTTCATGCATACGATAGTAGTGAGATAGCAACAAAACCAAAACAGAGCTAGGAAAATCTAAAATACATGTAAACGATAGGAGGCATTCAAATAAATCAAGCAGACATCACTCTCACAAGCAAATACACGAAAATTGACAGAAATGCTGAAAAAGACAAGTTGAGGCCACTTACCCATGAATAGCTGAGTTGGATGTGTCGAAGAGTCCTAGATGTGCTGTGGGATGTCAAAGCTCCAAGAACTATGTGCATGAATGAGCTCTAATGTGTTGAATAATTAATTTTGGTCTCATGACATACATACCAAAACTCTAGTAAAAAGAGACACTTGGAGGGAAACTTCTAAAACTACTTTGCATGTAACCCTCGGCTGCTAAAAATAGCTCCCTGAATCATGGGATGCATTTTGCATGTTTTCTCTTGCTATTTTAGGAATATCAAGTCATGCATGCATGCAATTCAAGTTTCCTCGGTTCTGGATGGAACTAGTCAACCAGACTGTTCATGCATGTAGCTGCTTAGCTGCTTGGGAAAAATGCACATTCCTGGCTCAAAGCTAGGATGACTTCCCAAGAGGTTTGCATAATTTCTAGGTAGAGCAACTGACTACTGCCCAGATTTGCACAAATCGTGCATTGAATAGCCTGTTGTTGGGAAATTTTGTGCAAATGCTGGTTGGATGGTAGGATTTAGCAATTCTGGAGCCCAGCAAGCTGTCAGAGAGGATTGTGCAATTCCTAGAGGGAAGGCTGGCTGGCCTTTAGAAATGCACAATTTTCAAGGGGGAGCTGCTCAGCCTGCAGCTGGACCATGTCCGGGTAAGCAGCCTGTGAGGGTAATGGATCAATTGTGAGCAACATGTTGCCTTCGTGTGAGGAAAAAACCTAAAGCTTAAATACTTGATGAAGCAAGACAAAGTGCTATGTGAGGTTGGTAGGGACGCTCCAAAACAGGCTAAGGAAAAATTTTGGAGGGTGGTTGCAGCTACTATAATACCTTCCAATTTTTTTTTACTATCTCAGTTTTCCCATCAAATTGAGGATGATAAGATGAGCTATGAGCTAACTGAGTACCCAAACAAGAAAATAATTCTGTCCAAAAATTTCCAGTGAAAATAGGATCTCTATCGCTTACAATAATCTTTGGGTTTCCATGTAGATTTTGAATTGTTTCCATAAATGAAGTAGCAATTATATTGGCTTTAAATGGAGGTGATAATGCACAAAAGTGTGCATATTTGGTAAGTCTGTCAACTACCACCATGATGACACTCTTTCCTTCGGACTTGGGTAAACGTGTGATAAAATCCATTGAAATCTCCCCCCAACGTTGACTTGGAATGGATAAAGGTTGTAATAGATCTGGGGTCTTAATTGTTTCAACTTTATTTTTTTGGAAAACCATACATTGTACCACAAACCTTTGAATATCAGATTTAAGGACATCCCAAAAAAAATCCTTCTTAACCCGGTAGTAAGTTTTTAAAAATCCTGAGTGCCCTCCTAAGGGAGAGGTGTGTAATTCCATAAGAATATTTTGTTTGAGTAGGGAATTCTTACAGAGGTATAAGCAATATTTGTACCACAAAAAATAATTTTTGCAGCTAAATGTATAAGATGTATTGGGATCTTGTTGTATCTTTTGAATGAGTGCCCATACTTCTTTGTCATTCTTCCATTCATCCCTTGCTTCGTTTATCCAATCTGGTTGGATAATAGAAATGGTGCAAATAAATGCTTCACATCATCATCCTTTCATGAGAGTGTATCTGTAACAACATTTTACTTCCCTTTTTTGTATATGATATCAAAGTCATAACCCAACATCTTTGTGACCCATTTTTGCTACTCTTCTGAAGATAATATTTGTTCTAAAAAGTATTTAAGACTATCATGATTCGTTTTTACCTTGAAGTGTCTTCCCATTAGGTAGGGTCGCTATTTCTTAAGTGCATGTAGTATTGCCAACATTTGCTTTTCATAAATAGCTTTTTGTAAATATTTTCCTTTGATTGGACGACTTTCGAAAGAAATGGGTCTTTCTTCTTGCATCAAAATAGCACCGATTCCATTTCCTGAGGCATCACATTCAAAAATAAAGGTTTTTGTGAAGTTCGGCGTAGCTAAGACAAGTACTTGGCACATTTCCTCTTTAAGATGTTCAAAGGCCTTCGTTGATTCTAGAGTCTATGAAAATGCACCTTTCTGCAATAATGTTGTTAGAGGTGCTTCTATTCTCCCACAATTCTTAACAAACTTGAGATAATACCCTGTCAATCCGAGAAATCCTCGCATATGATTTATGGATGTGGGGATTTTCCATTCCTTAATGGCTTTAATTTTGCTAGGGTCTATCTTAACACCTTCATGAGATACAATATGACGTAGTTATTCCACCTCTTATACTCCAAAGAAACATTTGGAGCTTTTTACATATAATTGTTTCTCCTCCAATAATTTGAGCACCCTGTCAACATGTTAAACATGATCCTTCCAAGACTTGTTGTAGATTAGTATATCATCAAAAAATACTAACACAAATTTTCTAAGGAAGAGTTTTAAAATGGAATTCACCAACCTTGAAATTTAGAAGGTGCATTGGTAAGGCCAAAAGGCATGACCAAAAATTCATAATGACCCTCATGAGTTCTAAATGTTGTTTTCGAAATGTCTTCAGTCTTCATTCTGATTTGATGATATCTTGAACAAAGATCCAACTTGGTGAAGTAAATTGGTCCGTGCAATTCATCAAATAATTCATCAATGATAGGAATGGGAAATTTATCTTTAATAGTGAGATTTTTGAGCTCCCTATAATCTAAACACATGCACCATGATCCATCCTTCTTGTGCACCAATACTATCGGAGAAAAGAAATAACTTTGATTAGGTTGAATTATACTAGCCTCTAGCATTTCTAAAACCATATGTCCAATTTCACTCTTTTGGGAATAGGGATATCTATAAGGCCTAATGTTTGGAGGAACACTTCCTAGAATCAAATTAATAGCATGATCATGATCACGAATAGGTGGGAGGCCTTTGGGAGTCTCAGATACCTTGGAATGATTGTCCAAGACTTTTTGGAGATTTGGAGAAATAGATGATTTTGATGTGGGAACCTTAAGCGGACATAATTGTGCCATTACACCTCTTTGTTCTTTCTTTAGAATCTTTGTCTTATTGTTAGAGCCGATTATCTTTCCTGATTTCCCTACGATACCCCTTAATTCAACTTCCTTTCCTTCCAAAAAAAATTTCAAGAAAATTTCATGAAAATTAAAAGCTATCATACTAAAAGATTGTAGCCATTGTACTCCTAGAACAACATCAAGAACACCCATTGGAATGGAAAGTGTTGGGCTATTCAATACATATTCTCCCATGGATATCTTGATATTATGGCACTTTTGAGAGAAATTTGTGGTTCCTCCATTTTCAACCATTACTTAACACTCTGGTGCTAGATATATGAAGAAATTCAATTCCTTGGATATCTTACAAATGAGTAAAATTATGGGTACTGCCCAAATCAATCAACAATATTACCTTTTTCTTCTTGATATGTCCTTCTATCTTGAGAGTTTGAGGAGTGGTAATTCTGGCCAATGCATTACAATATATGGTCGGATTCATTTCTACTTTCTCTAGAGTTTGTTCTTGGTGTATATCCTCTTCTTTTGACGTTTCTTGTTCCTTTTTTTCCTCCTCTTCACAATCTATACAAAATAATTTCTTCTTAGCACACTTATGACCTTTAGTGTATTTTCTATCACAACTGTAACAAATCCCTTTTTCTCTCTTTTCTTCCAATTTTTGTGGTGTCAACCATGTAGATTATGGGAGGCTAGGGGCGACAACACTTCCATCTTTATAGTTGAGTGGTAGGCTTTGTTGCTGCCATAATTTTTCCTTCAATTTTTCTTGCCAAATTGAATGCCTTCTCCAATCAATCAGGTTTTCAAAGGAGAATCTCATGTTGGATGTTATCCTTTAAAGTCCCTATGAACACATCAATCCTATGCTCCTCTAGAATATCTTTTATCATTAATTTTTTTTGGAAGTCCTCAATGAGCTCCATCATTGAACCCTTTTATTTGAGAATTATCAATTGGCTAAAAGAGGTGTTTCTTTTTGTATCCTCAAAATGTGCATCATTTCTTTTGCAAAAATTGCCTGAGTGACAGTTTTTTTAACAAAGCAACACCATCGATACCATACAAACTGATTTGGTTCCAAATATAAAGTTGCAATGCATACCTTTTGTGTGTTTTTCACATTATGGAGATCGAAATATTTCTCCATCTGTAGTATCCATGTTTCAGGATCCTTGCCATCAAACTTCCTCATAATGATCTTTGGAACATGGTGGGCATTCAATCTAATGTTAGAGTCTATGAAATCATGATTAACATTTCTTTTGTTCTCATCACGAATTTCCTTTACAACCCTTTCACCATTAGTAAGCTTTTCTTGTAGAAAATTTGTCAAATCTATCTTCAAATGTTCCATGTTACCTTTAAGATTTTCTTCTATACCATCCATCTTAGTTTCCACACCATCCATCTTAGCTTCCATGCCATTCATATTACCTTCCATTCCTTTCTTTAAACCATCCATCTTAGTTTCTGTTACTTTTTGTGAGAGTGAAAATTGTTGCACTTGGTCTTGTAATTGTGATATATCATGTTGCATTTCTTCCTCTTCTTCATGAGTCATGGTAGAGCTTTCAAGTTTCTTACTAGGTGTTTCCATTTTATTTCTTTGGGGCATCAATTAATGATAATTATGCCTCACTATTCCCTTTGAATCACTTCAAACTAATTTTTCAAACCAAACTTATGCAAATTAAAAAAAAAAAAATACACACGTTTTTTTTTTCTTTGTATGAGATCTATATTGAATCTATTGTATCTCTATAATTTCGGATCTTCAAGGTTTGAAATTTATATGGTAGCCCTATAAGTTCTCTTTGTAACCCCACTAGTCTGATCAATATTGGATTCTTCAAGAACGCGTTATGCCAAATCTCCCACAATGACCTGATTATAGACTAGTTTTGTAGAGCGGACTTGTACGACCTACCATGTGTCACTATTTCTACCTTCAAACCTAAAAATTATAAATAGAACACTACTATCCATCCTCTTTCTATAACTACTTACAAAATTTAAATCTGATGCTCTGAGAGAAAGTTATGACAATTTTCCCAAGGTCACCTGTTTGGGATGTAATTCATGTGCCTGAAAAAAAAACCCTAACTTCCATGGATCATATCTATGAAAATATCACATGAAAATATATGCAATGTGGACCCATATTTCATATGGATTTCACCTCAAATGGGTTTTAAGCAGCTTTTGAAACGTCATAGAAAAACGTTTATAGCGAAAATTCCACGATGACTTGTTTGGAGCAGCAAAACCCTACAATCTAATGCTTTGATACCAAATGTTATGCAACCAACTCACAAAATAGAAGGAAAGATAGATAAACAACTTAAAAATCAGCCTCTTCGAGAGGGAAACCTTCTATACATTAAAAAAAATAAAAATTCTAGGATGATTCAAATGATGAAACCTCCTTCCTTTATATAGGAGTCTAATGGGTCACAATACATTCAAAGTCAACATAAAAATAATACTATAAGGGCACAACAATAACAATAAGGTATACAATGAAAATAGTAATGGGGGAACCACTAGTATTATAGTGACCTAACAAAGGTATTCTACATGCCAAATAGAGGTAATATGACCAAGTTACGACCCTACGAAGCTGGCTGCCCAACTAACCAGAACTGGGTCCACAAACTCTTAGTCTTCCATCTCCTGGGGTTAGGGCTTTGGTTGTTTAGAGTTTTCCTTTATTGTTTAATAATAAAGAGGACATTGAGCCTCATTGTAACATATTTCAAATGCATGTGCTCGCCACATCTCTTCTTAGAGATAAGCTACCATCGCCCGAGCTAGTTTATTTCCATTCTCTTTACAAGCATATTTCAGTGTTTGATATTAATGAAATGAAGTATTATTTCTACTGCATCTCTATATTTATGGGTATATCTATAATTTCTTGTGTTCCTATTTAAGTTTCAATCAACCAACCAAAAGAAGACACCAATCCCTTGATTTTATAGGATCTAACATGAAGGAGGCACCTATCTCTTAATTTATAAGCACTAACCTGAAGGAGACACTTATGACTTGATTTAAAATGATTTTGAGTTGATTTATTCCTTTTTCATTTCAACTCTACACTCCACTCTTTGATATTTGTTTTTCATACAACTATAACTTTAATTCTCTATGTACTCTAGAATTATCTCCACATTGTACTTTTTATCTTATCAAATACTTTTATTCACTCCAGAACTGACCTACAACTAGAATTAATCATTACTCCTCTACGTCAATCAATACTATTTTGATTTCTGTCTCTCACTTTTCTTGATTGTCTATAGTTCTCTCAGTATCATTGGTTTTAGCTACTCTGTCCTAAGTAATCACCCTCTTCATATATGCACATACTCAATAATAATTACAATTGTAAAGCTCAACATCTATATCTTTACAACCTTCATTACCATGGGTACTGGTCCATGGTATCATGGGTTGGATGAGTCATGTTCCTTCTTTTTTCCTTTACTTTCTCATATCATTGACCTTCTTGTATGGTGTAGCTCAAACAATATCTCCCTTATTTCCAACCAATTACTTCTTTTGTGCTTCACATGTACCCATATCCATGATCATTAGATTAACACACAAGGATCGTGGTGTACTAGAACCTTTGGCTCATTAGATTTCCTGATGCAGTAATGCTTTGCTCTTAGGGCCTTCTACTTAATTAACTATTCACATTTTTTGTGATTATTTCCTTCAAATATCGGATATTGGATATCCCTTGAATCCATCATCCCTAATTGCTAAATGCCTATACATTTGTGACTATGGGTCGTAACATTGTTCTTAACACGTCATATATCAAATATCTTTTGAATCTCTTAGCTTTGAGTGTTAGATGATTATCCACTCATGACCATGGCACATTGTAACGATTTCCCACTCTTCGTACTTGATAATAATTTTACTCTATACTCTTTTTTATAATTAGCTTATAACTAGTATATTCCTAAGTTTGGTAGGAATACTACAAATGATGGATGTTTTCTCCCTTAGATGAAACTAATGGTTATTTCTCCATCGAAATGGACCATGACACATTATATTTCTTTGCTTATCTCTCATTCCATTACCATGGTATTATAGTATAGGGCCCACACATGTCTATCCATTAGATATGCTAACTTTGGCACAAAACAATGTTTTTCACATATTTTAACCAAATCATAATACACAAGAAGAACTCTTCAATCATGATCCCAGTGCAAGTCCTAAGACCTGAGGGACTATGAAATCAATCCATGGTGGACCAATGCCAGCTTTCCATGTGGTTCTCTTTCCAAGTAATCTCTTCCATGTCATTGTTATAGCACCATTTATCACCCTTAGTATTTGTGATGCTTGGCTTATGGCCTAGGGCAAAACCCTCCTTCCAGACTTGGTCCAAAATTTTTTAAAATAGTGTTTTATTCCCTGTACGCTACTTTTCCCTAAGATAATGTGTACATGCAAGTTAGTTAATACCCAACCCCTGTATATGTGTTAAAAAAAATTAAAAAATTAAATTTCCTTCATTATGGGTAGATTTCATGGTTTGTACCTGTCGATTACCTCCTATTGCCCATGCCCCAACTGCTTCCCAACTAAAAAACTAATTGGGAGAAGTATAAATAGACTTCTATGGGAAGGCCTTAAGGAGGAGAAGAGATAGAGTTATTATACTAAGATTATCCCTGAATGAGTCCAATGTATCCCCGTGCCTCATGCACTTCCCCAAGCTTCAGGAAACCCTTATTTCTTTGATTATAGATATTCTCCCTCTTGCTTGAGATATCATGGTGTTGGTTATGGAAGAAGATTGTTGAAGGCTAGGATAGGATAAATCCGGAGGACGATTCAGCTTGGAGTTGGAAAAAGACAACTCAAGTGAATTCTCTCCATGTTATTTATAACTTACTGCAATAAAAGAAATGTTGTCTTGTTTCCGAAAATAACTTTGGTTATGCATCAAATTGTGTTGTAATTCATGTATGAATGTTATTTTGATGTATAATTGATCATTAGCTTATATGATATAAATTTAAATTTCATGAATATTCTTTACCTCTATACTGCTATGTATGTTCGAATTGAATGATTTCCAGGTTTGAAGAACATCAGGACTTGCAGAGGGCCTGAACCCTACGGGACCTACTCGAATGAAGGAAATCTAGGTACGGTAGCTCTTGCATAGTTTGTTTATATAAGAATTTTGCCTGAGTTGTATGAGTGTTTCTTGTTGTAGTTTGCTTCTACGCTGTTGGGGTTCTAACCCAAAGCCCTAGGGTACTTATTCCAGTAACAAAATTGGCGATTCCACTGGGGATAACAATCTTGTTATTCCTATTTTGGGTTGTTCAGTGCCCATCAGGGCTCAGTCTTTGGTTTGCTTGCTATTACAGTCTTACTTAGTCTAGTAGAGTCTCAGACATTAAGTCTGATCATTTTGATCTAGCTTTGTTTTTTATTTTTCTTGCAAATATTTGTATACGCACCTTTACTCTATTTACAGTAGCGTACACACGCTTGCTTCTGTGAAGTGAACATGTGCATACGTGATTTTCCTTTATCAGAAGCATTTGTACACGCCTCTGTGCTTGAACATAGTCGCGTATACCATTTTTTGCTTTGTTTTTTCAAATATCTCTGCCCAGAAAGATTTGTTTCCTGGTCTGCTTAGTCTCTGAGTGGTCAATTTATGTCTGAAGAATTTCATTATTCTGCAAGCTTACTGTTTTGAAGTCTCTTCCTCATTGAAAAGATTTGGCCTAGGTTTTCTTTTTGAGCGAGTTTGTAATTGGTGTTTTGGCACACAAGACTTCATTCATAAGTTCTTGATAGGTTTGGTCTGCTAGAACAGGAGATTGTTTTCAATCTCAATGTCAAGCTCAGTTTTTTATCTAATTTCTTTGCTTTCCGTCATTTTGTGGCCTTATAACTTTTCTTTCTTTTTGAAAGTCTTTTTGACGAATTTGAAAGTATTTCTTTCCTGGCTTCTTGGTCATTTTGTCAAGCTCTTTGCTGCTGTTTGGGTCGTTTAGTACAAGTTGAAGCCTTTTTTCTCAAGTTTTCGTTCATTTTCGAGTTTGTAACTTGCAAGGACTCCTTGTGCTCTTCTTTTGATCTTTGAGTTTTGTTGCATTTAGAGTGATTTCAAAAAGTTGTTTTAGTTGTTTCTTGAAAAATAAAAGATCTCAAAAAATGTTGTTTTTGTTTTCTTTTGCCAAGTTTGATTTTGGTTTCTTTTGATTTTGAAAGTGAATTGTGATCTTTTCTAATTTGTCCTTCTTGTTTGGAGAGAATTTTGTATTCAAAATTTGTATCCTCTTCAATACTTAAGTTGGCTTATTAATAGTTAAAAATAATTGCTTCCATTTTTTTTAGAGTGATTTAGGATCTTGCATCTTCATTACACCTTGCATTAGGGTAGTTTTCATTATTGAAACATCAATAATCTTTTTACTTTTTGTATGTGTGAAGTGTGTTTCAAGAAAATAAAAGAAAAAAGTATTTTGCTTTATAGAAGTTTCATAGAACCCACGTAGAGATCTCTTTTCATCAAAGAACAAATGATTGCATTCATGTTGTTAGTTTTTGATTGATTTCTTTTGTGTCGTACAAACACCGTTGGTTTCACTTCCATCTATGCCCTTGAATTGAAAGAACAGCTATTAAAATCGATCGCTTAATTAAAATAAACTAGAAATTTTGTATTGTCATGAGAATACACCAACAAGTTTAGGTTTGTTAGGGCCTTGGATTAGGTGAGAGGAGAGTTAACTCTCCAAGGCTTCTCTAAATTGCAAAACATAGAAGTTTGATTAATGAGCGAAATCCAATAGCGTTAGGGAGACCGGGAAAGCTCTGTGACTGGGAGTAAGCATAAGGGTTAGTGAAGATAAGGACGAGACCTATCCCCTCTCTTACTTGTCGGATCGTCCCTCACGACTGTTCTGCCTGGCTTCTGATACGAGTTTGTGACCATAGTTTCCTATCCTAGGAACCACATAGGTGGCTATGGAGGGGAATACCATGGCACCTGAGGTTCACGTTGTATCACGTTCAACAGTAATTCTAGAGGGCACCCTTGCGAAGCTTGGGGGCTTGCACTAACAAAGGTTGTTGTCTGGAGGTTAGTGTAACTACATCTGATACCTTTGCTAGTAGGCCTGAGGTGTAATTACCCCAGTCTATTTTCAAAAGGCCCTTATTATTAACTTTCTTGTATTTTGGTGTCCAGTCCTAATCACCTGGAGCGGAAGTACTTGAGACTTGTTTTATTGTTGATATCTTTAGGGACATTTTAGTGAGTTTTCTATGCTCCTAGTGAGACTAGCTTTATAATTTTTGAGTCTTTAAGTAGATCTTTTAAATAACTCAAAGTGGTTGACCAACCATCTCGATGGTCTAGGATACTTCGTGGGCTTTCACCTACGAGTCTGGAGCCTTCTCCTAGAAGGCGTAGGAGCGATTATGCTAGTGGTTTCCAACTAGTGGTAGCAGGCGCATCGAAGATTGATCCTCCACTTGGGGGCATTAGTTCACAAGATAGACTTGGTACTAGTACAGAGTTAGAGAGGAACACACCAGTTCTTTCTCGAGTACTCTTCTAGTCGGAAGATAGTATTGAAGTAGAAGAGCTTTCAGAGTCAATTGCGGCTCTGAAGTATCCTCTCCCAGCTGACCATCTAGATGTTTTGTTATATGTTGGAACTTCGACTCACAGGCCTTCGAGCCCAAGTTTACATACATATATCCCTTCAATGACCACTGCTAGAATCATGGCATCTACGATAGTGTTGCGAGCACGTAGAATCCCATATCTGTACAAGAGGGAGGAACTATTTCCATCCTTTATAATACTCCCAACACGACTATATTTGGGTCCACTTCCATTCTGTCAATGAGTGGAAGTTCTCAAGCTATTGCATCCAGTTTTGGCTTCTTCCCTTTTGGAATGACGTCTCAAGGTATTCCTTTAGTTCCTTTGAACATACCATCGACCGCTTCTACATCCATGATGAGTGGATCGGCTTCTTTTCAGGGTTTCCCATTTGGAAGTGATCATATACCACATTCTAATCCGAAAGTAGGGTTAATGCCTTTTCCCTTTACAAGTCAAGGTAGTAAGCCCTTCCAGAGTTGGAAAAACCCTACAGTTAGTGGATTAGGAGCTGGGAATCAATTTTTCGGCCAACAAGGGAATGTGTTATATTCTTCGGTTAATTCATTTCAAAGTTTTCCACCCTTTGCTAATGAATGGAACCCTTATCAGGTGCTGTCAGCTCCTTTCAATACTTCATTAGGGGGTAACTTCAATGGTTACGGAGGATTTTCGGCAGGAGTTGGTCAAACTCCAAATTTTTCTAGACCACAAGGATCACCTTTTGGTTCTATAGGCTCTACAAGTTACTTTGGGCAACCTGGTGCCTTTCAAAATCTAGGTCATTCCTTTCAGACCTTTGGGAACCTTGCCCGCTTTGGATGTAATTCCCAAGGTCCCCCATGACTTCCTTTTCTGGCCACGCTTAATTTTCCAGACTTAACTAAATTGACGAATGATCCAATTAGGTACAATCTGGCTTGGCCTCCGGTCCCAACTAAACTTCCCTTGGATATTCCAAAATTCAAAGGGAAGAGTGGTGAAGACCTAGGAGACCATGTGACCACATTTCACTTATGGTCCTCATCCAACTCCATGATAGATGATTCAATCAGGTTGAGGTTATTTCAGTGCACCCTAACTAGAAATGTGGCCAAATGGTATATAGAGTTTCCAGGGGGCACCTATACTTATTTCGCTTAATTCGCTAATATTTTCTTGAACCATTTTCCGTTGCATTTTCACAATGAAGCCAGAACTAAACTTCTGTCCAACTTTCAGCAAGACACAACAACTCACATTTCAGATCACATCCAGGAATGGAGAAGGAGGAAAAGGCTTATCAAAGCCAAAATTCCACCAGAGTTCCTTCTCTAAAGGTTTATCAAATCATTACAACCTAATATCTCAAAAGATGTTTCTCTTTCCAGTCTTTATTCAAAAGAGTAGGCTATTTCTTGAGCCCAACAATTAGAACTGATATATTCTCAGTCTGGAACTCTTCAAAAAATTCTACTTGATGCTCCTAGATCCAAGGTTGATTTAGCAAAAGTGAAGCCAAGCCCTCATGCCGATGGTATAGTTGGATCAATTGACACAAATACGGTGAACCTTTTGAACCAATTGCAGCAGTTGTCTCTACAAACTGCTTCTTCTAACCGGGCAACATCGTCTACACCTTCATCTTCCCAACCTACCTCTATAAATGTCATACAGGCCTCTAACCCCAAAGGAAATCAATAATCCGATGGGAAGAGGAAGGGACGAGGTAAGAAGAAAAACCAGGAGGGGAAAGGAAATGTGAACAAACCTGACAATGGTGCCGATGAGGGTAGAAAAGAGTCCAAGAAAAAGGTTAAGTTTTCATGCAAGTTATGCAATTGAGATCATTTGACTCACCTCTACCCTAAGATACAAGATGCTTAGCACTTGTTAGTGCAGTAAGGGTCCTCTAGCTCCCGAGATGTTCTGACTAACCCTTTTCCCCAAGGGAAACAATTACTTGATGGTGCGAACTTGAATGTTGGTACCTCCGCAGGGGCCAAGCTAGAAGGGGAAAATTCCTCAAATATTTATATGATGAACTATCATGTTGATGTTGCTACACGAGCACGTGATTATGGTGAAACGAAAACATTGAAGGCTAAATTTGTTCCCGAAGGTTCCGCAAAGTGCTCGATTATTAACCCTAATGCTAGGGCAGCCCAGAACTACTCGATTGTAGAAAATCTGGCTCAAAGTCCTTATGCTATGTCTGCTTTGGAGGTACTCCAATTGTGTCGTTCTCAGAGGAGTGCTTTGCTTTCAGCAATCAGTGCAGTAGATCCAAAGAATTCTTTAGTGCTCACTTTTGATATGATGAATGTCAAAAAGAGACTTCCTCACCATATGGCTTTTTGGATAAAGTCCACTTACCGAAAAACCAATAATTTTCTGACAGTTATAGATGACAGAGCTTCCACATGTGTAATGTCTATGCCATGTTGGAAGGCCATTGGATCACCTTCAGCTATTCCTTCACCAACTCCCTTGACAGTATTTGATGGAAATTCTCATAGGCCACACAGAATTATCCCAACCTTTCCTATATGTGTTGGGGGAAAGATCGTAAATATTGAGGTGGAAATTGTTGATTCCAACCTGGATTATAACCTCCTCCTAGGAAGGAATTGGATTTATGAGATGGATGTCATAGTTTCATCTTTATTCCGCATCCTTTGTTTTCCACATGAGGGGAGAATTGTTAAAATTGATCAGTTAGAATATTCTCCAGGTGACTCCCACGCAACCTCGGATTCTACCGTTCCATTGGTAGATAATCCCCATCAACCTATTGAGAGTTTAGGAGTTGGGATGTACTCTTCGTTAACAGGTATATTTGATCTTCCTCCTCCTATAGCTAGAATCAATGCATTTTCATCCTCCATGGGGCCTTCACGGAAAGAGTTCTTTCGAACTCATTATTTTTCGGACCCTTGGACCTTACCTTTTTCTACCACCACATTAGATGGAGGGTAGGTTGGTGGAATGGAATTTCCCATGTCTACAGTAGAACTTAGCTATCAATCTATCATTAACTCTATAGAAAACCATCCCACTCCTTTTTCACAGGAGGAGTTAGATGGTGATGTGGCCCCAGCTTGGACCCTTGACTCTACTTCTGCTCTAGATTGCTTAGATAGAGTTTTACCATCTGAAGAAGCAATTTTGGAGGCAATGATGGGTGTAGATCGACCATGGGAAGATTTACATCATCATTCATATTTTCTTCCTCCATTGCATGAATTTGAATCCAGGTTCTCCAATTTGCTTACTAGCGATGTTTGTACAGTTTCAAACCCTTTGGCTCCAGCACAATTATCTACCAAAGGTAATATGTCGATTATCTCAAGAATTGTACCTATAAAGATCTCTATGAATCCTAACGTTATAGAAAATATCTTCATCAGAGCCGATTGTTCCCATGAAGAAATTAAAATTTACACCGACGTCTTTATAGAGTTTCGAGATGTGTTTGCTTGGTCTTATGAGGAAATGCTTGGAATTGATCCATCTATAGTCTAGCATGAGATCAAGACGTATGAAAACGCCAAACCTATTCGTCAGAAGCTTCAACCAGTCAATCCTCAAAAAGAAGCAGCTATTAAAGCTGAAGTTGAAAAGCTTCTTAAAGCAGGTTTCAAATACCCAATTCCTCTAATGAAGTGGGTTTCCAATCCAGTCCCGGTAGATAAAAAGCAAGGAACGATCCGAGTATGTATCGACTTTAGGGATTTGAATAAAGCTTGTCCAAAAGACAATTACCCCACGCCTTTTATTGATCAAATTGTTGATGAATGTGTGGGTAATGAAATATTTTTGTTCATGGACAGATTATTTGGTTACAATCAAATTACTATCCATCTAGAGGACCAGCACAAGATAACTTGTATTTGTCCTTGGGGAACATTTGCATACAAGAAGATGCCTTTTGGTCTTAAAAATGTTGGAGCTACTTTCCAGCAGGCCATGTCTTATGCTTTCCATGACATCAAACATGTTATCGAAGCATACCTGGATTACTTAGCTGCTCGTTCTCGAAAGAGAATCAATCATCCCAGCCACCTTCAGTTAGTTTTTGAGAGATGTCATTTTTATAGAATCTGGTTGAATCCGAATAAGTGTGTTTTTGCAGTCACATCTGGTCGGTTGTTAGGATTCATCGTATCTACTGAAGGTATTCAATTTGATCCATTCAAGGTTGAGGTAATAATTTAGTTGCCTCCCCCATCTTCAATTCGTCAACTTCAAAGTATCCAAGGAAAGGCAAATTTCTTGAGAAGATTTATAGCAAATTACGCCAAGATTACCAAAGGATTTATGTGCTTGCTTAATAAAGGACTTCCATTTTTATGGGACGACTTTGCACAACGATATTTTGATGCCTTGAAACAGGCATTAATCTCTGCTGCATTGTTGAGTCCACTAGATTATGGCAGAGATTTCCTTTTGTATCTCCCTGCAGCAGAATCAACCATAGGTATGGTTCTGGTTCAGGAGGATGATGCTCTCAGTGAGCATGTAATCTACTACTTGAGTCGAGGCTTAGTAGGACCTGAGCTACGCTATTCTCCTATCGAGAAATTGGCCTTGGTAGCTATCCAAGTTGTCCAATGACTTCGTCATTATATTCTGCTACAGAAAACTTTCGTCTTAGTAGCTGTCAATCCTTGTCAGTTTGTCCTCAGTAGGCAAGTGATTGGGGGAGAATATAACTGATGGATTGTTATTTTGCAAGAATTTGATCTCGAGTTCTTGTCAGCCAAATGTAAGAAGTCATTGGTTTTTGTGGAATTAATTTCCAAGCTGCCTTGTGAGGAAGCCATTGTTTATGAGGAAAATTTCCCCAATGAACATTTATTCCTCATTTCTTCATAAGATCCCTGGTACAGATATATCATTATATATCTCCAAACTTCGAAGTTCCCATCATCTTCCTCCAAAGATGAGCATCGAACATTAAGTCACCTTGCCAAAAACTATGTTATCATTGGTGATACATTATATCACCGAGGGGTTGATTCAATCCTTAGGCGTTGCTTAACTTTGGAAGAAGTAGAGTCTATACTTAAAAATTGCCACAGTGGAGCTTGTGGTGATCATCCATTAGGGCTTGCAACAACCCAGAAAATTTTGCATGCCAGCTACTTTTGGCCTTCAATTTTCAAAGATTGTATTGAAGTAGTCAAACATTGCCACCCTTGTCAAATTTATACTCGAAAAATGTGCACGCATCCAGCTCCACTTTTTCCTATTATCACTGTCGGTCCATTTACGAAGTGGGGCATTGACATTACTACTTGTAATCCACCTTCGGCGGCGAATTACAAGTACATTATTGTGGTCATAGACTACTTTATGAAGTGGCCTGAGGCCATGCTTACTTACAAAAATGATAGTGAAACAACAGCCTTGTTTCTCTTCAATCAGGTTATTTCCCAATTTAGTATCCCAAGAGAGATTGTCACTGACCATGGCAGTCACTTCCAAAATCAACTGATGACTGAATTGGCTCTCAAGTTGGGCTTCTGGCAAGAGCATTCATATCTGTATTATCCTCAAGCCAATGGGAAAGTCAAAACCGTGAATAAGTCCCTTAAGACTATCCTGCAAAGGAAAATTGACAAAAATCACTCTAATTGGCACATCATGTTGTACCCCACACTCTGGGCATACCGAACCTCGGTGAAGACTGCCACTGGTTTTACTCCTTTTCAATTAGTTTACAGGCTAAAATCTATTTTTCCTATCGAATGTGAAATTCCGTCCCTTAATCTAGCTATAGAACTTCTTCTAGAGACATCTAGTCTTGAAGAATGCCTCGTTCATTTGGAAGATCTCGATGAGCAGCGTTGAGATGTCATTGTAATAAATGAGACCCATAAGAAGAGGGTTAAAACTCAGTATGATAAAGTTGTCTGTCGTCGGGTTTTTTCTAAAGGCGACCTTGTCTTGGTCTATGACCAAGACAAAGACGCCCTGGGGGCAGGGAAATTCAATTCTATGTGGTATGGTATCTTTTTAGTCAAACGATTTTTGGGAAAAGGGGCCTATGAATTAATCAATTTTGAAGGGGACAAGCTGGCAGAGCCTCAGAATGGGCTCTACCTTAAAAAGTATTTTTCTTAGGTTCCGACCGAGCAATTGTTTGTTTGTATATGTTGTACTTTTGTACATATTTGTCTCGCATTTTGTGATATCGAAATTTTTTGATCTGCTTTGGCAGGTGTTGATGGATGATCTTGTATATTTTGGATTTCCCGATGGTTCTAATCGGCACACTCAGAATATTGCTTCTGCAGCTTGGGTGATTTATTATCCATCTAGCCAGTTGATGGTGTCGAAGGGAGTATGTATTGGTCATGCTTCGAATAACATTTCCGAATATACTGTCGTTATTAATTTACTATCTGAAGCAATTTCTTGTGGGATTGATTCATTGGTAGTTTATTTAGACTCACAATTGGTAGTGTCACAATTAAATAACATTTATCAGGTTCGTGATCCTTATTTATATCACCAATTTTTGAGAGTGAGAATGTTGCAATGATCATTTATTTATATTACATATGTTCACATTCCACGATTTGAGAATTCATTAGCAGGATCTATTGCTAATCAAGCATTAGATTGGAATATCAATCATTCATCAAATTAAACAAACATCAAAAAATTTGAATCTGTATATATATCATAAAATCGCCTGTGTATAGATAAAGTGTTCAAAAAATAATATACAAAATTGGGACAAAACACCCATTATCATGTCCAGTCTGTCTATTGATCCAGCTCATGATGACGGCTAAAAATTTAACTACTGCATTGGCTACACACCGAACTATGTGGACCCAGTCCCGTGGTACCCCTACCACGCGACGCTACATCTCCTCAGGTATATCCTCTATGGATATCATAAGTACCTGGTGAGTTAGCCTCACCAAGTTTCTCTAAACTGCATATAGGAATCTCTCTATCTCTGTTGTTGCCTCTTTGGCACCTCTTCCGCAATGGCTGTGCCTCGGAAATCCATCTGGTCTCACTAGACCCACATCCAGAACATGGTCATTTTTGTCATTATTTTGTCTGATAAAAAATATTTCTAAGTTCATTTCATATTTCAAAAGGAGAAAAAATCTTTAAAATTTACAAAAGCTTAAAAAATTGTTACCTATGTCTCCCCATGCTGCGTTTGGTGGCAACACCAAGTTTGGATCTCCTCGGAAATCCATACAAGCATATGGGTAATCGTCAACTGTGATGATCTGTTGGCCCCACCAGGCGAAAAACTCATCATTGAATGTCATCCTAGGCACATCCCCACCTCCACGGTGTTTCGTCATGTCAGCCCATCTACCCACCCGAGGATCTCGAGGGCTACGGATGGAGACCGATACCTTGGGACGTAGCCTAGGTACCTTCTCGAAGAAGAATGAGCATAAATAGTCCCATATCCAAAGTTCTTTGTCTCACCCTTCTAAATAGAGGTCAATTGGCTCTTCATGTTGGTCAAAAGAGGCGTGCACATGTCGAAAACCATGGTAAGGAATTTCACTGCCAGGCTCATGGACACTCGTGAAGCTGATCCATTTACCCTCGCAATGGTAAATAGTAGAATGCTCAGAGATAAAATTTCCACGTTTTTTATTGGAATCTGAATTCCAATATTTTCAGGGTGTCCATAACAGTATATATGTACATAGTATTCTACTGAAAGACTAGTTCTTATCCTGCCAATCGAATGCACAACCTCCCCTCTTCAGGAGAGACCTATAATAAAGTAGATGTCTTCAACCTCAATTTGTAGAGGCATCTGATCTATCATGAAGGCATCGTCCTCTACACTCCAGTAGTGGATCAAAAATTTGAGTAGGCGTGTGTTGGCTTTCATGTTTGGCATTTTGAAAATTTTCAATAAGCCACACCTTCTCAATGCATCTAGTTCATTTTCGTCATTCATTACCTCATTACCAATTGTGGTATGCTCTCTTTCTCTCCATGTGATGGTCATCCAGAAAAGTTTTGAATTTCAACCGTTAGTTTTTGTGTTTAAGCTTTAACTCGCATACACGTGGGTTCCCTTTACACATAGTCGCATGTAGGGCTGTCGTATACATGGGTTGATCACATCCAACCCGCGTGTATGCAGAGTTGGATTTCTGGGTATAAATTCCCATGGTCAAATATTTATGAAAACTTCTAAAAACTATCACAAAACATTGCAATCATGATTTGAGGGTTACCTGATAACTTTGGTGCGATTTGAACGGTCGAATTGTTCAGAGGAAAGCTTTCTCCTTTTTGATCCACAGTTCTTTACTCCAAACAGAAATAAAAAAAAATTGTGAGTCCAAAAGTCATTATATAACTTTGAAATTGCATAATAATTTTTCAAAAATTAATTTTTGTCTCATGGAATTTTTGACCTATGGGCTTGTATTGTCGAGAATGGTTTATTTTTTAGGATATTTTGGAGACTTCTTCGAGATGTTATTTTGGTCCCATGACCACTGACCCGTCATGGTAGGTATCATTCACTCACTGGCATATAGGTTAGGGAAAACCATTTTTCCATTACATCTTTCTTACTAGCCTCCATTTAGCGATACATTAGCCATAGGGTCGACCCCATCATATCTTGGTTAGCAAACCATGTTCACTCACCGATTTTTAAAATCATGATGTGATGGTAGAGCCATACTTTACATGGGCTTACATGGGCATCTTAGTTAGAACCTCACTGACATTGGTTGCCGATGTTGCTATACTGATTAGGCTTGGGAGTCCTCCTTAGTCCTGCCATGACTTTTGTGTTGAAGACACATTCTCCTTTCCCCCGCATTGATTTCTGACGTTATACCCTAGAGGCTCCTTTGTGTTGAATTGTACTGCTGCATTGCATTTTCACTCTTTGCACCTTTTGGCCTTGAGCTGGCTTCACTTGGACTTGTGTTTAAGCCACTTATTTGACCATGTCTTCTGCAAAATCAACCATACAATCACTTAGCTTCTGCAACTTGGTGCATCCTTTGACCCATGGAAAGAACATCTCTTTAAGTGTCCTTGACTATTTTTGCCTCCCTGCATTGAGCATAGGAATGTTCCCATCCCAGGAACCAGATCATCTGTTTCTCTGACACTCGTTCTTTCCACTATACTATAACATTCTTTTATTCTTTTTCCAGCTTAAAGAAAAAGACAAAAAAATTATTATTCCAAAAAGAGTAGGAATGGGACAACATTTCCATATTTTGTTGGCAGCTAGAGTTAGTCGTGTCACCCTTGAACAAAGAACTCAAAAGAAAGTATCTCCTCCATTTTGGGTGGGATTTAGTTTGATGTAGGTGTGCCTTAATCTTTTTATTGAGTTAGTACTCCCCTGATTGGTTACCTTTTCCAATCATATGGAGAGTTTTCTCATGTCTCCTGCATGACAAACTTATACAGAGTTATAATATGCTGCCATATAGTCATCATTGAGTCGTGCTTTTGTTCAAGGGAAGTAAGCCTGAGTTGGCCTCTCTGTGGTGTCCCTTGACCTATTTTTCAGTTGGCCATCCCTGGTTGTCAGTGTAATGTTTTCAATCACATCAGTTATATTGGTCCTTTACTCATGCTAGTTTTAGAAGGACTCCATTGACTTCTTGTTGGCGGATCTTGTCTTTATCGATGACGACATATTTCTCTGAGGGCAGGCCTAGAGCTGCACCCTCGCCCTATTTTCATTATTGATAGGTCACCTTGTGCTCAGCATCAATCGGTATCATGGGTATTTGACTGAGTGGTTTCCCTTGTGTTCAACATCAACTTTCATTATCACACATTGCAATTTGTGTAGTGCCTTAGTTTCCATTTGACCCTATTGGTGGATTCCTTTCCTCTGTGTCATCTTTCATTATTGGTTGGTTCAAAGGGTTTCTATCATGCACTGGCTACGTCTTGTGTACATTGGAAACGTGCTTCGGTTGGGTTACTACATATTTTTCAACCAATTCCTTCCACATTATTGGCCTGTAAGTTACACTCGCGCTAGATTGATAAAGG